>OY998245.1:15614417-16007667 GCA_963922005.1 Cornus suecica
ATCGGATGATAGTTGGACTTCTTGGTCCCATTACGTCTATTATCGGCCCACTGCCCCTTAGTCTGTAATCTCATCATATCATAAAGTGGCGGAAGTGGGTCTGGCATAGGTGGGAACCCTCTGCAGGGCACTCATGTGGAATACCCCACACATCAGCAATACTCTTGAGAGTAATCTCAAACTCCCGCCCCTGCACCACTGTCACTAATCGAGTCCCTCTGCTGTCATGCCTCATATGAAGCCATAACTCGCTAATCATGTCAGCGCAAATATATGGTATAGCTGGGGCTAGGATCGACAATAATTTGCGCTCTCTTAGTATGCCTATGGTCCAATATGAAATTGGCTCTATCCGCTCAAGTGGCACAATAACAAAAGTGCACTTCTGTTGGAACCCCTTCTTCAAAGCCTAGGTCAGTAGTGTTTCCTTGGAGACCGTGGAGTGCTTCTATCTGTAAGAAATGAGGTCACCCTCGTCACCATCAACTACCGGCTCAGGATACAGCACCTCGCCGCGCTCAGCGTCCTCCAACTCTACCTGTCTATCCTTATTATCACTACTCTTGGAAGTCTGCTCATCAGATGTTTTCGACTCATGTGGTAGTGGTGATGGCTCGGGGACTGGAGACTGTACCTAGGGTCGTAATGGTGCCCTCGGTGCAGCAGGTGGAACTATCATCCGGCCATATCTCAAATTTAACTCAATGCCCTTTGTCGGTGCACTCGGCCTCTCAGCCTTCTCATCCAGCTCAATATACAACGATCTCGGCGCCCGGGTACTACAGCGTATAGGACGCGTACTCTCCAGGGGCGGTGATCATGATCTGTCTCTCTGTACTGCGGTCCCCGACGTAGATGCTCCCTCAACAACCTTCCTCGCTCCTTTTACGCGAGTCATTCCTACAAAATTTGGATTTTTACAAAAATGAGCGAAAACTGTCCGGACACCAAATCAAACTCAAAACTATATCTAAATTGTTCTAATACGACGATTAAACAAGACCTCATCTCAAAAATTCGATATCCAACCCGTATTTGAAGCCGAAAACCCAACTTTTTGAAAACGGATTAAAACACGATTTTGATCGGTCTCATTTATCAATACTAGTTTAGAATAGTTATATTAAGTAATCGAAACCAAAAGAATGGATCAAAACTCACCGAATTGCGAGAAACGGCAAATTCCCTAAAATTGGATTCCGGAGACTTTTCGAGTTCTTCATGTGAATCCGAACACACCGCTCACTAATCTGATGATCCACCGCTTGTGAATGATAAGAAATATCGATATTCGGCTTTAGGAACTTACGGGAGTCGATTTAGTGGAGTGGAGAGGGAGAAAATATAATTTTGAAATGAAAAGCCGTGGGACTGTTTTTATACAGTCTCGTGACCTACGCTTGGGCGTGGGGTAACCTACGCTTGGGCATAGGTCACAAGGCTGAAATGTTGGCTTCGGCCATTTTTGCCTCGTTCTCGATTCCCGACTACTCAAAACCTCCCATATACACACCTATTGACTTGATTGACTTTGATTCGTCAAAATTTAGCACTTCGTGGACGAAAATACCCTTCCAAATTATGACTACTATTTCGGACTCGATCTTAAAATTTTATAAAAACCGAATTAAACTACTATTGTAGACTACAAACTAAGATCAAAAGCTACTCCTTATCACTTAGTACCTTTTTAATATTTAACGTCATTGACTCGACGTTGCCTCCTCTCAGTACTCAGGATCAAAATTATCCGGATCCGGTGCCGGTTCTGTTAAATCAAGTGTCTCAACAACACTCTTTGTCGACTCAGCTTCAATATAATGTTTCAAACGCTGACCATTTATAACAAATCGCTTTCTGTTGCAAGGGTCGTCAAGTTACACTACTCCATGGGGGTAAACCTTAGTAATTCTGTACGGCCCGTCCCATCTTGACTGGAGCTTACCGGGAAACAATTTGAGTCTTGAATTGAATAACCACGCTTTCTGGCCGACCTCAAAGCTTTTCTTTCTGATATGTCTGTCATGGAATGCTTTGGTTCGGGCTTTATATATTCTAGAATTCTCATATGCGTTGTTCCTCAACTCCTCAAGGTCTGCGAGTTGGAGTTTCCTTTGAGCACCCGATCTTTTGATATCAAAATTCAATCTTCTGATCGCCCAATATGCTCTATGCTCGAGTTCCACAGGGAGATGGCAGGCCTTATCATAGACCAATCTATATGGTGACATACTAATCGGTGTCTTATAAGCGGTCTTGTATGCCCACAGTGCATCATTTAACATTCTCGGCCAATTCTTCAAATCAGGATCCGCGATCTTTTCAATAATGTTCTTGATCTACCTGTTCGAAACCTCCACTTGACCACTCGTCTTTGGGTGATATGGCGTTCCAATTCTATGAGTGACACCATACTTCTTGCACAAGGCCAGAAGAAACTGGTTATCGAAGTGGTTGCCGCCATCACTGATCAACACTCGTGGCATACCAAATCTAGAAAATATATTAGATTTAACAAACTCCTTAACCACAATGTGATTCACATGTGACGTGGCAACATCCTCTATGCATTTAGAAATAGAATCAACTCCCACTAATATGTACTGTTTATCACCGACTTTTAGAAACGGTCCCATGAAGTCAATGCCCCAAACGTCAAATAACTCAACCACCAAAATAGGATTCAGTGGTATCATGTCTCGTCGAGATATGGATCCTAACTTCTGACATATTAGACAAGATTTTCAAAACTCAAACGTATCCTTGAATATGGTGGGCCAATAAAAACCGCTCTGTACGACTTTGTGAGCTTTCTTATGAGCACTAAAATGCCTTCCACTCTCTAGCGTATGACAGAATGTCAGTATGCCTTAAACTTCACTTTTTGGAACATATTTACGAATTATCTGATTCGGGAAATATTTGTACAGTCGCGGATTGTCCCAGATATAAAATTTTACTTGGCTGAAGAAACGATCTTTCTCATGCTTATACCATCCATTAAGAATTCTACCTGTGGCTTTATAGTTGACAATATCTGCATACCATGGTATCTATTCCATAACAGCCATACTGAACAAATGTTCATCCAAGAACTCATCCTTAAGAGGAGTGTCGTCCTTTGTGGACTCAACGACAATTCTTGACAAATGATCAGCTATAACATTCTCTGTACCCTTCTTATCTTTGATCTCCAAATCAAATTCTTGTAGCAACAGAATCCATCGAATCAGTCTGGGCTTGGAGTCTTTCTTGGTTAACAAATGACTTAGTGCGGCATGATCTGAGTACACGACCACCTTGGTTCCTAACAATATGCCTTGAATTTATCCAAGGTTAACACCACTGCTAGCAACTCCTTCTCGGTAGTTGTGTAGTTTATCTGAACTTCGTTCAGAGTTCTACTGGCATAGTAAATCATATATGGCAACTTGTCTTTTCTCTGCCCTAGCACAACTCCAACTGCATAATCTGAAGCTTCACACATCAGCTATAACGGTAGAGACCAGTCCGGTGGACAAATAATTAGGGCAAATGAAAGTTTAGCACGCAATTTCTCAAAGGCATGAAGACATTCTTTGTCAAAGTCAAAGACTACATCTTTAGCCAGTAAATTGCATAATGGTCGAGCGATTTTACTAAAATCTTTGATAAACCTTCTGTAAAACCCGACATGGCCCAGAAAAGAGCGTATCTGTTTCACAGATGTGGGAGGAGGTAATTTTAAAATCAACTCGACTTTTGCTTTATTGAACTCAATCCCCTGCTTTGATATAATATGGCCAAGTACTATTCCCTCTTGAACCATAAAATAACTTTTCTCCCAACTAAGAATTAAATTGGTCTCTTTACATATTTAAAGTACTAGTGTTAAATGTATCAAACAGTCTTCAAAGGTTGCCTTAAAGACTGAGAAGTCATCCATGAACACTTCCAGAAACCTTTATACCATATCAGAGAAAATAGACATCATACACCTCTGGAATGTCGCTGACGCATTACATAAACCAAAATGCATCTGTCTGTATGCGAATATGCCATATGGACAAGTGAAAGTGGTTTTCTCCTGATCTGTAGGATCAATTGCCACTTAATTATAACCGGAATATCCATACAAAAAGCAGTAGTAGCTCTGTTCGGCTAATCTTTCCAGGATTTGATCAATGAATGATAATGGAAAATGATATTTCCTGGTGTTAAAGTTGAGCTTTCTATAGTCGATACACACACGCCACCCTGTAGTCGTGCGTTGAGGAATTAGTTCACCTTTTTCATTGGGCACCACTGTGATTCCTGACTTATTTAGGACCACTTGAGTTGGGCTTACCTACTTACTATTAGAGATCGGGTAGATGATTCCCGCATCTAGTAACTTCACTACTTCTTTTCTTACCACCTCCATTATGTTCAGATTCAATCTTCGTTGCATCTCCCTTGATGATTTTGCCTCATCTTCCAAATAAATTCGATGCATGCAAATTGATGGATCAATCCCTTTTAAATCAGCCACACTCCACCCAATTGCTTCTTTATTCTTGGTTAAGACCTCAATCAGACTCTATTTCTGTTCTGTTGTCAACTTTGATGAAATAATTACAGGAAGAGTTTCATTGGGTCTCAAGAAAACATACTTCAACTTTTCTGGCAACTCCTTAAGTTCTAAAATAGGTGGAGTTGTAAGTGATGGAACTGGGGGAGTACTTGATACTATTGGGAGTGGTTCCACTGGTTCTTGCTTCCAAGGTTGCGCGTATAACGCAGTCTCAATTCCATCCAATTCCTTGTTCTGCCATTCCATATACACATCCTAATCTTCAATATCTTCATTCATCACTTCATTTGCCAGAAATTCTTCAAGCTCGTCTTTCTCCAGAATTTGAGTCACAAAATAATGTATAATATCGTCTAGCTCATCGTACTTATCTATCTAGAAACAATCCATAGAATCAGGTAATTGATGGCTCCTATCAAACACATTCATCTTGACTTTCATGTTCCCAAAGGTCAGATCCATGGCTCCAGTTCTGCAATTTATGCGTGCATTTTCCGTGGCCAAAAATGGTCTGCCTAAGATCACTGGGATGTGTTTTTTTGAGTCTAATACAGGTTCCGTCTCCAGGATTACAAAATCAACTGGAAAGTAAAACTTGCCCACTTGAACTATGACGTCTTCCAAAATTCCTTTCGCCTGCTTGACAGATCGATCGGTAAACTGCAGTACAACCTCTGTGGGACTGAGCTCTCCCAACCCTAGTTATTTATAGACTGAATAAAGAAGCAAGTTAATACTCGCACCTAGATCAAGAATGACTCTACTAATTTCTTGGTCACCGATAACACAAGAAATAGTAGGAGCACCGGGATCTTTCCTCTTTGGTGGAGTATTGCTTAACATCAGTGAAATCACTTGCTCAGTCAAGAGTATTTTCTTCAGATTCTTCGTTTTGCTTTTCCTTTTCTGCATACAGAGATCCTTGAAAAATTTAAAATAAGGTGGGATTTGGGCAATCACATCCAAGAGCGGTAGATTTGTAACACCCCGTGTTATTTTCCTTTTTCCTGAAATTATATTCAATTTAATTTCGGTTATGACGTCACTTGTTCATGACGTTCATATTATTCTTGGTATTTCACGTGTAAATTTTTCGCGTTTAGTTTTAAAGTCGACTGAATGACATTTCGGTTTCTCTTTGACGAGTTTGTGGATTATTGTTATCGACTACGCGGTATCGTTTTGACGTTTAATGATTAGTACTTCGACTTGAAGACGACGCATTTTAATTGGATCGGGCCTGTTGGGTGTTCCGATGTTTGGGTTCCTAACCCGGTATATTTAATTGGGCGTTCCGTTATTATTTCGGGCTTACGAGATTATGTTTGGACGTTCCCGATAATTATTAAAATTTATGGTTTATATATATATATTTAATTACAATTAAATATATATATAGTGTTGGGATTAAACTGTAAATTGGGAAAACATGAAAGCCACTTGTGCAATTAGGCTAAGTTGGATGGTTGCTTTTGTAATTGACTTAAATATATATCCATCAGTGTATCTATTTGGTATGCAGAGACCACAGATCTGTTTCACTCCCTTCTCCTGGACGAACGACCGCATCAGCCCTCTCCATCATATTTTTCATCGCTGATCGAGAGAGAAAGAGAGAGAGAGAGAGAGAGAGAGAGAGAGAGAGAAGCTCCGGATGAGGGAGGGAGCCGCACAAAAAGGTGACGGCTGAGTGAAGGAATAACACGCAGGGGCTGGTTTCACGGGATATGGTGGTCGACGGTGAGCTGGAGGACAGAAGCGGCGTGCAGCAGCGAGCTCGTCGGAGCTGGTAGTGACGGCCAGCAGTGGAGCAGCTCGTTGGTAGTGACGATGAACAGTAGCGAGTCGGACTGAGTCTGGATGACTCAGTGGCGAGTTGGGCTATGTTTGGGCTGATTTTCAGAGGATAGCTCGGTCTCGGTACCGTGTACGATATATCCGAAATTGGTGCGAAACCGTTGAGCGGTTTGCCGGGAATTTCATATTTTCGGTATGATTTTCAGTTTCTATTTTTTGTAGATTTGTTCCGATTAAATTATCGATTGCTAACGAGTTTCAACTATATTGAATAGGACGATAGGCGGTCGTTTCGACATATTAAATATATTTTTTGGACGACTTTGGTCGGTGGGCGTTATATTCGGGCACCGGTACTGTTCACGGTGGGCCCGAAACGACTGTTCTGTAAGCGAAATTTCAGGTGGAAAATTTTATTTCTCACTCCGCATTATTGAATTAGTTTAGGGGTGCAAAACCCTTATTTAATTTAATATAGATATATTAAATCGTTAATTTAAATATCTATAATTCCTTTAGAATCGGAATTGGACTTAGGAATTAATTTAAGAAAATTAATTAAATTATTTCCTATGTAATTAAATAATTTCCTATATGAATCGAATAGGAATAGATGGCTTAAAATTTCCCTTGAGAATTAAATGAGTTAGTAGAGATTCGTGGAAACTTAGACGTTGTGCTAGGTTCCTTTGCGATACGTGAATTAGTTGCTTTAATTTATTTTAAAGGCATGATAAGGGAATTTGAAATATTTTCTAAAGAATTAAAGAAAATATATATTTTGAAAACATGAATGGTATATGAAATTGTTTTCATATGATTTACTTGCTTTATTGTATTTTAAAGCATGAAAAGAGATTTTGAGATTTATATATTACCATGTGGGTATTTACATAAAAATGATGCATTACATATTTATGATTGATGCATGATTGTCATTTGGACCTGGATGCATATTGAGAATATCATGTAGTGTTAAATCATGGTATTGGTATATGTGGGTTGTGAAATCATGTGGGGTGTCTTTGTGTCGAATCGTCGCAACAACTGGCCAGGGGGTGTTCCCATCCTACAGAATAATGAGCTGTGAATGGGGTATAGGGTGAGTCGTCTCATTCTCGAAGTCGCGGGTCATCTCGTGCATCCGTTATACGGATCTTTGGTCACGGGTCGTCTCGTGCAACCGTCTTCCTTGTTGAAAGTGTAGTGTCAAAAACACTTGGGAAGAATCGGTGCGGTACTCTTTCTCCTTGTAAATGGGTGGAGTGCGTATTCGTTAACCACGTGATGTGGGCAAAGGGTGGTGTATGAGTCACATTGTATATGCATGGCATTTATGTGATTTCATTTGACATGTATACGTGATATTATTACATGTGATGTTGGATCAGGTTTAATATGTGTTATTATTGCCTGTTGGATTTTTGAGCATGTTATGTATGAATATTGCGAATTTAAATTCATATCTTTGTAAAATGCTCAGTTGATAATGATTAACGTGAAAGAAAATGATTACATGTGGTAATAGATCAAGTATAATGAAATGCTTATTTTATACTTGTGAGTATATATATATACTTTCGTACCCTTGGGGGAGGTTAAGTATATTGGCATAGTGACCTTTGTGGTTAGTTGCGGTTAGTGATGGACTGCAGAGATAATTTGGAGTTGATGCCTTAGAGAAGACGGGGTTAATAGTTTGGTGATTGTGGTTGGTTGTGTGACCTTGTTAGAGATTGGAGGTTAGAGATTGATTTTAGTATCAGTTATGAATTGGGGCCTTCGAGAAGGCGGGTGATGAGATTGTGAGTTGTAGTATGGATCCTTAGGTGTCTTTCACTTTTGAGGAATAGGCTATTAACTGTAGTTGAGATTTTGATTGGTGAGAAGAGGTTATGTTTGACAGACTTGGTTCTAGTGCTTAGTTCATTCCCTAAGCATTCCTTGTACTGTGTTTTGTACGCTAGTACGTAGTCGTTGACTTCTATGTCATTCCTTGAGTTGTCGGTTACGGCGTGGTGCCGAACCTCTTCCATGTGTTGTCATTTGATTTGGTGGAGTTGGAAATGGATGGTTGTCTTCCGTGAGTCCAACGTGTTGTTCTTCTTTTACTGTCCTTTTGGGCATTATAGGAATCCGTGGAGTTGTTCATTCTTATGTGGCTGTCATTTCGAAAACGGTGTTTTCTAAACCTTGAAACAAACTCTTTATATTTAAAAGGAAAAACCCGTTTTCGCCTACTCCCGTGGAAATGAAAAGTTTTAACACTTATAAACTAATCTTAGGATCTTCTTTGAAAAGAATTTTAACTCTAAAAGCCGGTGATGGCAACTGACGGAGACCGGGGGCAAGACGGTCATTTTTACTATGTGGTTTCTTAAAAGGAAAATTATTTTTATTACTTTTCTTGGGATTATGAGATTTCGAGACTTCTTTCTCAATATCTCATCCTGTAGAGTTTTGAAAGGTGTTCCATTGTTTCACCTTTACTTCCTATCATTTCTAGGTCTCTGTATGAGGCTTGGTGTTGTTCAGTGCACATATATAGTATTGCCTTCCTTTCTTCTTGGTTTTCAATGTCACCACTTAGGTGATTTGAGTTGGCACACGTGTTAGGGGCATGGATACCGAGTGGATTGGTTTCTTTTGTCCGGGTGTTCTCCTCAAACACTTGTGGTGTTTTAACCTTGACATTGTTGTCTCGGTTATCTGTTGGTTCAGCATTGAGAAGTCTTTTCCTTCGCTTTGCTTTGGTGACCCGGAGGTGGTCGTTCTGGTGAGTTGATTTCGTGTACTCTTAATGATTTGGTTGAGTGGTTTCCCTCGCCTACAGGGAGAGTGTTAGTGATGTGGTTGACCCTATCGATGATAGTATTATGAGGTCGATACGACTTATGGTACGGTGATATGATTGAGGTGATCTAGCCTTGAGAGGTAGATTTTCTCTGGGAATAGGATGAGGTTTGTTTTATATATATATATGTATTGTACACTTACAATATATATATATATAGATGATGGTTGTGTTAGTACGCAAGGACGTGAGTGCTTTTCCTCCTGTGTTCTAGGGGAGTGAGTTATGAGTATTCCTTGGTACTAGTGGTGGATTTCGATCCTTGTGGATATTAGAGGTGAGTGTGATTTCTTCTGTTTGGAGTTTCTTGTTAGCGTCGTGAACGCTGGATGATTTGTTAGATTGGGCCTTAGTATCGTGTACCTAGTGTACGTTGGTGAGAGTAGTGTAGACTACTGATGTTGGTACTAGGAGTATGAGTCTTCGTTGTATCTTATAGGCTCATGTTGGGTATTTTTATATATATATATATATATCCCCTATATACTTACGTACGGTAGTATATGAGCACGTACCTTGGGTTTTCATGGCTGGGTTATGTTGTGGGCTATGTATCTCACTGGGTGGTTTAGCATTACCTAAACTATTAGAGGATGTGGTAGTTAGAGAATCCTTTCCCACTTAGCTTATTTGCTCACAGGGGTATTTCATTTGCCCCCTGGTATTCCCACGCCAGGTTGCAGGAAATATACGGCTATGAGCAGGATGCAGTGCAACGATAGTTTTCTTTTGTTTCCTTGTTACAGGTTTTGGGAGTTGCGTTGGGTGATATGGTTACGGTTGCGGCACGACTGGGTTTGGGGACGATAGGTATCTGCTTTCTGTTTTCCTTACCCATTTGTTATGGGTTTGCCATGTATTTCTTTTGGGAGCCAGTCTGTTGGCCTATCCCTGTTGATGTATCTTTTATTTCCTGTATTTATTCTTTCAGGATGTATTGTATCTATTCCGCACAGTTAGGTGCTCTTCTGTATTTTTATTCGAGCATTTGTGGCTCTGTTGATGTTAGAGGGTTTGGAGGGGTTTTGGTTTCTTTCCACTACCTCGGCCTTAGTAGGATTGATGAATCTGGGGCTTGGAAGCCATTGTGATTATTGAATTGCTTTGGGCAGGTTATTGTGTTATGGTTGTGTATCCGGATGTTCCATTTACAAACAGAACTCTGGCGGATTTTTGTTAGATTCCGCTGCTTTGTTTATTATTCATTTGGGTATGAAATATACCATTTCCATCACTAATCCATACGTTTCCATGGTTAGTGATGTCTTAGTTGGTCATTTGTATTAAGGATCACATCCTGGATTCCTCGGATGTCCCTGTTCGGGAGTCTTAGGAATTTAGGAGCGTGTCAGTTGGTATTGGAGGATGCTAGTGAGTTTCTAGCATTCTACTTGACATGGAGTATATTTTTATTGTTATTCCATGTGTCTCTTTGTTGTTGTTGACTCTAGTAGTCGCTTGACTAGCGTCATCCCTTGGAGATTCGCTGATTCTCTAGATTTGAGTTTCTGGAATCTTAGGGGCGTGACAGCGTGGTATCAGATCATTTTACCCTTTCGTGGGTATTTGATGATTGAATTTCGTTGGTTCTCATTTCTTTTTACTTTCGCATTCACTCCCTTAGCTCTTAGGCTCGGGTTTCGGAGTCCTAGGAATTTGGGGCGTGACAAGATTAATCTTGACTTGTCAAAACGTATCCAACATATCAGATTCTTTCATCTTCCCATACTTAGCCGATTCTCTAAGACATTGAGGAAATGGCGGTGCCTCCTCATAGTTTGCCCTGTCTGGCTCATCAAGCAATGTCTCGTCGACATTCTTATCTACTAGCAGTTTATCTGTCTGAACTTCAGCCTCTATGCTCTCAACGTCTTTCTGTTGTGTTTTTTCCGCTTCCTTCCTTTAAGCTTGCTCAACTTCTTTTCTTCTACGCAGCCTCTCCTCATGTTCTTCCTCCACTCTGGTCTCCACTACCCTTCCACTTCTTAGAGTCATAATTGCTTGAATAGACTCGTGATTATCATTGGTAAACGATCCAAGCTCTTGCACTTGCTGGATCTTTGGGTTAGCGATAGGCTAACTAGGTAACTGACCTGACTCTCTAGTATTTCTATGATTTGCCATTTGTCCTAACTCCATGGTGATTTGGGCCAGTGCTTGAGTATGAACACCCATTTGATTTTGGAGGTCTACCAAGGTCTGTTCTATCCTGTTATTTTGAAAACCGGGTGGGGGAGCTTGGTTTCTATGAGGCTGGAGCTGGTAATAGAATGATTGGATAGTCTGGTTGTTAT
The DNA here is from genome assembly GCA_963922005.1 of Cornus suecica. Taxonomy (NCBI): domain Eukaryota; kingdom Viridiplantae; phylum Streptophyta; class Magnoliopsida; order Cornales; family Cornaceae; genus Cornus; species Cornus suecica. The sequence continues at coordinate 15,625,915 of OY998245.1, forward strand.
TGAATGGCTGAAGAGCCATAGAATTATGAGGTGGCTGCCTGGGTTGGAAATTTGATTGAGAATTTCGAGCCAGTATAGTTGGTTGAGATTGGAATGATTGTTGGCTTTGTTGGAACCTTGGTTGCAAGGTAAATTACTGCCTTGGTTGAAAATTGGATTGAGAATTGGACCACTATCCTTGTTGAACTTTTTCTTGAGGATTCTCCACATTTGTGGACTTATAGGACATGAATGGATGAATTCTATTATTTGGAGAGTATAAGTTGGAGAACGGGGCATTATTGGAGTAATTCCATGCTACATTGACATTACCGGCTATTACGTCCTCACACTCATTTTGAGAAAAATCTGGTTCAACCTTATAAATGGGAGAATGACTTCTTTGGGTAAGAAGTTTTTTAAATCGCTCTAACCTCTCCTCTATCAATGCCACTGGATTTTTCATATCATGATTAACCTCAAATGCTTTTTCTGATCGCCTATCCAATTCACCTTTAGACCTCAGATAAGATTTATACTGAAAGGTATTTTCACTGATGTCATCAAACATCTCTAAAAGCTCTCTTGCAGGTTTCAATGTAAACTAACCCTGTGTAGAGACATCTATCAGATTTTTATACTTTTCACCTAGACCATGTAAACATTTCTAGCAACATCTTGATCAGAAAACCTATAGTGGGGATATTTATACAAAATCTCATTGTACCTCTCCCACGCATCATGAAATTGCTCTCATGGCAACTGTCTGAATCGCTTAATCGCATCTTGGGCTTCTGAAGTCTTTCTTATGGGAATTTTTTTTTCTAAGAATTCTTGCTTAAGTGTTTCCTAGTCAAGTTTAGTTGCTTTAGACAATTTAATATACCATCTTTTTACTTTATCTTTTAAGGACCAAGGGAACAGACGCACTCTTAAATCATTTTTAGTTAAACCATCATACCTAACAGTTGATGCTACCTCTAAGAATTCATTGACATGCTGGTACGGATCTTTTATCCTGAGACCAGAGAGCTTTGGGAGCATGTTGATCACACTCGTCTTGATCTCAAAATGGTTTCCACCTTCTACTTCTGGAAATTCAGTATACGATTCATACGCGTCCGGTGCATAAAATCCCTTAAATAAGGTATCTGGTCCTCTCCATGGATTGACTCTTTTGTCACCCATCTCGACTTCGTCTGTCTAACGACGCTCTTTAATAGATTTTTGTAAACGCCTTAGAGTTCTTTTGATATCCAGGTCGTATACAATTAACGCATAATTTAAATTTGAACGCCTCTATCTATCAGACATATACTAAAAACCTTTTTTCCCAAAAATTTATTTTTCTTGTCTGAAATAAATCAAATTAACTAAACTACTTCTAAACTAATCTAAACTATGAACAAAAAGCAAAGCTAAAAATTAAATGCAAAAACCAAGCAAAATTGAAACTCACAAAGGGTCCAGACCCAACTTCAGCAACTTTGTCTTTTCCTTTCACGTTCTTCAATTGTACCTGAAAATCACACAAAAATTCAACTTTAGGTTTAATCTACAATAATGCGGTGCAAATAAACTACCAAAGCAATTAAATAATGCTAAGTCCCCGGTAGCGGCACCAAAAACTTGGTGGGCGTCAGGTGTGTGCAAAATATGTGATTAAAAACGACATCTTAACGACACTTTAGGTTTTACCCTTCTGTAAGCGCACAAATCAATTGTATATAGTTTTGCTTGAGTAGGGGAATATCGATCCCACAGAGACGATGATTGTTCACTTTAATAATTTAAAAACACTGAATTATAGTTCTCCGAAAATAGTTTAATTTTGTGAATTATCTAATACTAATGAAAATAAAACAGAAAACAATAATAAATAATGGTTGTGATTTAGAGAGAGAGAAAACTAGGGTTTCCTCACTCCACCACTAACCGCATAATATAGTCCAAATTCTATTTCAATTGTATGAGGGCGATTCATTGACTGTGAATCAGGTCGCACCGCGCTAGCAGTTTGACCCCAAAAAGGATTACTCTCAATCGGATCGCGACAACCCATCTCAAGACTAAAATGATTAGTACATGCCAACTACTAACACAAAAGTAAATTAAAGTAGTAAATTAAAACATGAAAATAAACTAAAGCATGTCTATATCAGTTTGTCAGGGCATGACCCGTGTCAACCTAGGGTTTTCAGTTTTATGACCACCATTGTGTATAAAATCACATATTAAGCATTCGAGTTCCAGCCTATAGTGAATAATTGTGATTGTGTAAGATAAATATATTTGAAAAGTTTAAGACAATAATCAATTCAAATATATAAACTTATATCACGAATAAAAATGGTCTCTCATCTAACACAATCATCACAGTATAGTCACAGTTTCCCCTCTCTACAATTGAATATAAAATCAGAACTACATTACTTGGTTAGGGTTTTACGAGAAAACCCTAGATACCGAGTTGGTTGATCATGACTGAGAGAATCTGTATTGTCGGTGTAGAAACGATTTCCATGGCATTCTTCTCCAGATCTCTAGGTCTTTAATAATGGTTCTCTTCAATTGAAGAACTTTATGAATGAACGTGCATGTACCAACCTCCAAAAATTATACTTAAACTAGAACTTAAAACATAACTCTTAAACTAAACCTAACCCTCTAATATTTATAAACAAGTGGGGAAAACCCTAATGGTTGCCCTTTTCCGTAATTTCATAATACATGAATAAACTCATAAAATCATATGTAAATATGTGTATAAGTTAGTATGTAGAGGTCTGGAATCATCGATTACTTGAAATATCAAAGTAGGAACAAAATTGAAAATTTCTGAAACAACTCCGAAACAACTTCAGCACATAGAGGGATCACCTGACCACAAGGTGGGACCTAAGCTTGGGCATAAGGCTACGCTCCAGACCTACGCCCCAGCGTAGGTCTAGGGCGTAGGGTAAAAACCACAACGTAGCTTAGGAGCTTAGCTTAGGTCCAATCTGCCTTTTTTTCTCTCTGACGACGTAGGGTATGATGTATCTTTTGCTTAAAAACTCGTCTTTTCATGTTTGAGCTATACTGGTCGCCTTTGATTCCCGATGCTTTTCGGTGAAGTAATAATGTTTGAAAATGACATTTTTGCCCTTCAGTGCAATAACGATGTTGGGAAATGACCATTTTCCCTCTGTTAGCTCTTCTTCGCTCTAGCACACCTCTTGATTCCTTTCTTGAGATAGAAACGAACACGAACTCAGTTAATTCACCGAGATTAGCTATGTTTCTTCATTAAGCTCCTGAAACATGCTTACACACATAAACGAGATAAAAATACCAAGTAACGAAATGTAAAGACATAACAAACGCAAGATAAGGGCAAAAAATGACCAATATTGAGCACCTATCAAAAGCAATCTTTTAATACCGTATATTTACTAAAATGACTAAGCTATAATTAGACCTGTCAATGAATTGAATTTTGATCCGAATCTGATCCGAATCCGATCCGATTAGCCGGATATGGATTGAAAATAAAATTCGATAACCCGATTATGATCCGAATCCGATAATCCAATTTCTTAACAAATTGGATTTGGATTTATGCTAATCCGATTCGATAATAATCCGATCCGATTAATTTTATATATACAGATATATATTATGTTATTAATATGTAAATATTAAATAGTATACTTAATTATTGATAAGTCAATTTTACATACATATTTTATCCCCAAATGTATATTTGTTAGTAGGTAAAACTATTTATTTTAATTAATTTAGAAGTGTAATAATGATAAGTGCACAAAACTTAATTTATATAATAAAATTGTTGAATAAATCATTTTCAATGTCATTAAATTACATCTACATTTATGCCTTTCATTTATAGGTGTAAAGTGAGAAATGAATCAAATGCACATGGATAAAAGTTGGATGAATCAAATGCACATGGATAAAAGTTAGAAGATTCAAATGCACATGGAAAAAGAATAAAATGTGATGGAAAGTTATGAAAAAGAAAAGAAAAGAATATTTCATTTCTCTTTACAAGTTGTAATTTGATTCCAATATTTCTCTATAAATATGGATACATCTTGAAGAAGAAAAAGGAGAAAAAGAAGAGGAAGAAGAAGGAAGATAGCAAGAAGGACACCAAAGAGGAGGATAATTTATCTTCAATTCCGGGTTTTATTGTTCTTACTTTGTTATTTTCTTTTTAAGCATGTGTAACTAAATCCTCAACTAAGGTTGAGGATGAAACCACCATTTATGAAATAAATTCCTTTTAGTCTTTTATTAATTTCCATGTGTATGGTTTAAATGCTTATGATTTTCGCTTCATAGTATTAATTATTTTAAATTCCTTTCACTATAAATATCATGTATTTATAGTAGTTAAGAATTCTTATCATAATTAATCAAGCTTGGATTTGATGAGTTTATAAGTAAAAATCTTTGATCTTATGTGATCCATTAAATTGCATACATATGATGCTTAGAATTTTACAGTTTAAAGCGAAGGAAAATCTATTTCTTGAAAATCTATTTCATTAGTACGTTATTGTTAAATCTTGAGAAAGTAAGAAGATTGATTTCTAAATTATTACTCTAAAATTGGAATTGATAAAGGAATAATTAGAAGTTTATGGATTAGTGGTGGTGGATTCCGATACCTTAGTATTTTTTCATATTATTTTCGCTTTAATTATTTGTATTTCGATATTGCATGTTTAGTATAAAAATCACTTCAACAAACAAACTTTGAGAAACTAGGTTAGTTTTAGATTAATATGAGTTTAATTAAGTTATCTTTAAAGCATTCCCTTGGGTTCGACCTCGTTCTTGCATAACCTAAACTACAATTGATTTATGCACTTGCGAGTAATATTTTAAAACACACCAAGTTTTTGGCGCCGCTGCCGGGGAATAACAACAAGAAATTAATTAAATTTAAGTTGATTTAATTCTTCTACTAGTTATTTAAAAATAATAATAAAAAAAATATTTTGCATAAGCTACTGCACAAGTGAAGCTACTGTTTTGTTTACAAAAAAAAAAAAAAATCGAAACTACTGTAGCAAAACAAAAACGTGAAAAAAATAAAATTATTTCAAACTACTGTAGCAGAAAAAAACAATTTTTGTTTTTAAATTTTTTTATTTTCTTTATTCTTAGCTTAAGTATAGAATTAGTGTTTGTTTACTTAAGTTTAAAATTTTTATTTTTATTGTTTATTGTTTATTGTACTGTTTGTTTTTAAGTAATTGATACTTCTTGAATTTTGTAGGTAATATTTTTCTTGAGATTGCATTGGATAAACAAATACTTGGATTTCTTTGTGCCATCTTTACTAGCATTACTGCGGAATCCAGGTAAGTACCCCTATCTTTAGTAAATAGTATTATTATTTCCCTTTTTAGATTAGGTGAACATAGTTTTTATATAGGTGAAATTTTGCATGCTACCTTTAGGATATAATAGCACTAGAAATAACCTTTAGGTACACACTTTCTTCAAATTTATTTTTGTTATTTATTTTATTTTATTTCATTTATTTATTTCTTTATTTATTTATAAAAAAAGAAGAAGAAGAAAGTTCACACACTCACTCCCTTTACTTTTATTTTTGTTGACTTGCTTGTATGTGCATTTTTAATTTAGTATTTTGCATAAATCTTTCAGTAAGGGCATGAACCCTCTAACAAGATAAGGATTGGATTTCATCACCAATTCCTTACCCATTAGGTTAAAAATCTCCTTGCATTTGTATACCCTTGGCTAAATTTAGTTTAATTTAAAATCAAGTAGACGTTGGCCAATAGGTTTTCATATAGCTCATAGGATCCTCTTGGACATTGTTAAACTTTTGGTAACTCTAGTGAGTCACTATCAAATTGATAAACAATAGGACAGTTCTGTCTAGGAGTGTGGCTGACGCGGCATTAAGCAGGCCTAGTGCCTCGCCACACTTTCCTGGGAACTACTTCGTTGTTAGTTTGATGGTCCTTAACTGGTCATCCACTAGTTTTCTCTGAAAGGGAGTAGGAGCTGTCTAACTAGGTGAAGATTATTTTGGAATTAGTCTTAATAATCTCTCATATAGGAAATAAAAAAAAATAGAAATCACTACCCTTGAATTAAATTTCAGATAAAGAAAATACTTGTTTTGGTAGTGTATTTATTGAGTCATGGAATCTTCCTAGTGCATGTTAGGTCTGCGATCTCTGAAATCAAAGTTGGCACCTTTAGATTTAGAAATTGAGAGAACTTTTAGAGAAGGTGTAAGGAATTCTAGTGTTGGAAAGATCATTGAAGTCAAGATAGAGGGAGAACATAATGAAGTGAAAGCCCTTAAGGATTATTATACTCCCGCACATATCACAAATCCTTCTTGTATTGTCTTGCCTGCTATACAACATGCCCATTTGGAGATACGGGCAGCAGTAATCAATTTACTGCCGACTTTTAGAGGTTCGAACTTTGAAGACCCATACCTTCATGTTAAGGAATTTTTAGAGATTTGTTCCACTTTGAATTTTCAGAATATTTCCGAAGAGTCAATTAAGATGAGGTTATTCCCGTTCTCTTTGAAAGAGAAAGACAAGTCTTGGTTATATTCATTGGAACTAGAATCAATCAAATCTTGGGATGAACTCTGTAAAAAATTCCTCACCAAATTCTTCCCTAGACATATAACTAATTCCCTTCGCCGAAATATCATGGAATTTGCTCAAAAAGAAGGTGAACAGTTTTACTTACATGTGTTGGGAAACATTCAATGATTTGCTACTTAAGTGTCCCCACCATGGTTTTGAAAAATGGCGCTTAGTTGAATTCTTTTATGATGGATTATCAGCTCAAAATCGTCAACTAATTGAGTCACAATGTGGGGTAGATTTCATGTCTAAGAATGAGAACGAGGCTTGGAAATTTTTAGATACGTTAGCCGAGAGTTCCCAACATTAGGAATACTTAGGGAGGGTTGAGAGAAGAAGTTTACCAATGTCTATGGATACCAAAAAGGGAGGAGTCTATGAGGTTAGCGAGAGAACTGATTTGAGTGCAAGGATAACTAGTCTCACCAGAAAAGTGGAGGCTATAGAGATGAAAAATGGAAAAAGTTCTTCAGTCCATGTTATTAGTGAGACATGTCAGCTTTGTGAAAGTCCATCTCATACTGCTCAGACGTGTCCCTCTATAACATCATTCCATGAGTGTATAATTGAACAAACTAATACACTAAACGGCTATAAGAAACCATTTGGCAGTCCTTTTTCTGACACATACAACCCCAATTGGAGAAATCATCCTAATTTCTCATGGAGTCAAAATCAGTCTCAGAACAACTCGGTTATGCAACATATGCAATCCCAAGAGCAACCACCAACATCATATCCTTCCATATCCCAAAATTCTCATCCATATGTCCCCGAACAACCAAGGAAACCAACACTAGAAGATACGTTACAGCAGTTCATGCAACAAACTAGTCAATCGATTTCTAAATTAAAAACACAGATTGGTCAGTTAACTACTGTTGTAGGAGAGAGGGAAAAAGGAAAATTTCCTAGTCAGCCCATTCCCAACCCAAATGGTCAATATCATGTGAGTGAACAGTCGACATCTGGTCCAACTGATCAAGTCCAGTCAATCATAACCCTAAGGTCAGACAAACAAGTTGACTATCAAGTAAAAATTCCAAGAAGGGAAACTGTGAAAGGTAACCATGAACCAGAAAAGAAAAACAAAATGGAATCTCAAGTTGACCCAAAAGTCCAAATTCCCGATCTTGTCCCCAATTCTCTAGTAGAACCTTCAATTAGGAACTTTGTTTCTACTGCACCATTTCCTCAAAGACTCCAAAAGCCTAAGAAGGGGCATCATTACAAAGAGATTATGGAAATATTCAAACAAGTCAAAATCAATATTCCATTTCTCGATGCAATTCAACAGGTCCCCTCCTATGCTAAGTTTTTGAAAGATTTGTGTACGGTTAAACGTGGATTGAATGTGTATAAAAAAGCCTTCCTTACAGAGCAAGTAAGCTCAATTATCCAGCACCGCACACCACCTAAATTCAAGGATCCCGGTTGTCCTACAATCTCATGTACATTAGGTAACTAGATAATTGATCAAGCTTTGATTGATTTGGGTGCGAGTGTAAATCTGTTGCCATACTCTGTGTATGAGCAACTTGGTCTTGGTGATTTGAAACCCACAAAGGTAGTGCTACAATTGGCAGATCGTTCAATCAAGGTACCTCGTGGTATCATTGAGGATGTGTTAATTCAGGTTGACAAATTCTTCTTTTCAGTAGACTTCATAGTCTTAGACACTCAACCTGTGGCTAATCCCAATAGCCAAATTCCTGTTATCCTTAGTCGACCATTCCTAGCCACTTCAAATGCTTTAATCAATTATAGGAATGGTGTTCTAAAACTTTCATTTGGAAACATGTCTGTTGAGCTTAATGTTTTTAATGTGAGCCGACAACCATCAGAATCTGAGGATATGAGTGATGTGAATCTAATAGAGAGTCTAGTACAAGAGACTTTTGAACATTCAAGTTTTGATGATCCTTTAGAGGCATGTCTAAATCACCTTGGGTGTGATTTTGATCTGGATAGTGTTTATGAAGAAGTGAATACCTTGTTCCCTTTTATGGACATTGAGAATTGGAAAGCCAAGGTAGAGCCCCTTTCACCAATTGAATCTAAACATGTCTCATATGTTGAGTCACCTCCAAAATTGGATCTGAAAGTTTTACCTTCTGTACTGAAGTATGCCTACTTAGGTCCAAATGAGAGTCTTTCTGTCATCATTGCTTCTGAGTTAAATAAAGAACATGAGGAAAAACTCTTAAATGTCCTTAGGGAGCATAAATCGGCTATTGGGTGGACTATAACAGACATTAAGGGTATATCTCCATTTGTGTGCATGCATCGTATCCATCTTGAGGAAAATGCTAAAACTTCACTAGAAATGCAAAGACGGCTTAACCCCAACATGAAAGAGGTCGTTAGGGCAGAAGTCTTGAAGTTGTTAGATGTGGGGATTATATATCCTATTTCTGATAGTTCTTGGGTAAGTCCTGTTCAGGTCGTGCCTAAGAAATCAGGTATCACGGTAGTCACAAATACTACCAATGAGTTAGTACCGACCCGAATGACCACTGGATGGCGAGTGTGCATTGATTATAGGAAGTTGAACTTTGTCACTAGGAAATATCATTTTCCACTTCCTTTTATCGATCAGATGCTTGAGAGATTAGCCGGTCATGAATAATACTGTTTCCTAGATGGTTATTATAGATATAACCAAATTCCTATTACACCTGAGGATCAGGAGAAAACTACATTCACTTGTCCTTTTGGAACATTTGCCTGTAGACGTATGCCATTTGGATTATGCAATGCACCTGCTACTTTTCTTGAAGTGTTTATGGATGACTTCTCCGTGTTTGGCTCATCCTTTGATTAATGTCTCATTCATTTGAAACTCGTGATTACACGTTGTGAGGAGAAAAATCTGGTCTTAAATTGGAAGAAATGCCATTTTATGGTGAAAAAGGGAATTGTCTTGGGGCATGTTATTTCAAAGAATGGTATAGAGGTTGACAAAACTAAGGTTGATTTGATTTCTAATCTTCCACTGCCACGTACGGTTAAAGAGATTAGGTCATTCTTAGGTCATGCGGAATTTTATCATCGATTCATTAAAAACTTTAGTAGCATTTCCAGACCACTTTGCAATTTACTTGCTAAAGATGTTGCTTTTGTCTTTGATGACGAATGCCTGAAAGCCTTTGAGAAACTCAAAACATTGTTGACCACATCACCTATCATGAAGCCACCGAGTTGGGATGTGCCTTTTGAGATTATGTGCGATGCATCTGATTATGCAGTTGGAGCTGTGTTAGGGCAACGTGAGAAGAGGTTACCCCATGTGATCTATTATGCAAGTAAGACATTAAATGAGGCACAACTGAATTACTCGACCACTGAAAAAGAATTGTTAGCATTTGTGTTTGCATTAGACAAGTTTATGTCCTATCTGTTAGGGTCCAAAGTCCTCATTTTCTCAGATCATGCTGCTCTTAGGTATCTCTTTTCTAAAAAAGATGCTAAGCCGCGTTTAATTCGATGGATCCTATTGCTACAAGAGTTTGATCTAGAAATTTGAGCTAAGAAAGGGTCTGAAAATGTAGTAGCTGATCATTTGTCTAGGTTCATTCTTGAGACATCCTCAGACTCCATGCCTATTCTTGAGTCTTTCCCTGATGAACAACTCTTTGTTGTATCTGAGTCACCTTGGTTTGCCGACATTGTGAACTATCTTGTCACAGGTCAAATGCCTTCACATTGGACTAAGTAAGATAAATCCAAATTCTTATCTGAGGTCCGTCACTTCTTTTGGGATGATCCGTACTTATTCAAGTATTGTCCTGACCAGATTATTCGAAGATGTGTCCCCAATTATGACCAAACTAGTGTAATCTCCTTTTGTCATGATCATGCATGTGGATGTCATTTTAGTTCAAAGAGAACCGCTGCAAAGATATTGGAATCTAGATTTTACTGGCCTTCAATCTTTAAAGATTTTCATTCTTATTGCTTAGCATGTGAGCGATGTCAAAAGTTAGGGAGTATTTCACGTCGAAATATGATGCCTTTAAACCCAATTCTGATTATTGAAGTTTTCGATGTTTGGGGCATTGATTTCATGGGACCATTTCCTAATTCATTTGGCAATTTGTACATCCTTGTCGCAGTTGATTATGTGTCTAAATGGATTGAGGCAATTGCATGTAAAACTAATGATCACAAGGTGGTAGTCAAGTTTTTGAAAGATAATATCTTTTCACGTTTTGGTACACCCCGTGCTATTATTAGTGATGGGGGGAAACATTTTTGCAATAGGTTTTCCGAAGCATTAATGAAAAAATATTGTGTAACCCATAAAATTGCACTCGCTTATCATCCCCAGACTAGCGGTCAAGTTGAGTTATCCAATAGAGAGATTAAACACATTTTGGAGAAAACGGTTAACCCAAATAGGAAAGACTGGTCCTTGAGACTTAGTTATGCACTGTGGGCATACCGTACTGCATTTAAGAACCCCATTGGAATGTCTCCTTACCGAATGGTGTATGGTAAAGCTTGTCATCTCCCAGTTGAATTAGAGCATAGAGTCTTTTGGGCTATTAAACAACTCAACTTTAACCTTGACAAAACAGAAGTCCATAGTAAGATTCAGTTGAATGACTTGGAGGAAATTAGAAATGATGCTTACTAGAGTACAAAAATATATAAAGAGCAAATGAAAATAAGGCATGACAAAAGTATTCTTAGGAAAACTTTCACACCTGGTAAAAAAGTCTTGCTTTATAATTCTCGGATGCATTTGTTTCCAGGAAAGTTGAGATCTCGATGGTCTGGTCCGTTCATTGTTCGAATTGTTCATCCATATGGAGCCATTGAGATTGAAAATCCAAAAAATGGTGATGTGTTCAAAGTTAACGGTCAGTGTTTGAAACCATTTTTAGAGTTACTTTCTCAAGAAAATGAGGAGATCTTTCTGACTGATCCTGTTTATCAGGATTGACCTATGTGGTCTTGTTGTACATATCTATTTTAGGATTTTTTACTTTATTTTTAATTTTTTTTTGAATTCTAACAACTCATTGTTGTTTGATAGCAAGTTTGTCCAGATCAACCTACCATGAGTCAGGTGATACCTTTTCACTCTTGTCTTTTTGTTTACAAAGTGTGAGTTTGTCCAACATTAGGGACAATGTTGAGTTTAGGTTTGGGGGTATGGTGTCTAATTTGTTGTTTTGTAATTCATTAATTTTGAAAAAAAAAAAATTAAAATTTTTCAAAATTTTTTTTTTGTTTTGTTTTCACGCATGAATCTTTTGCATTACAAGTTGATTGAGTTTGTGTTTATGATGTGTGAGTAGTATGTGATACGATATTCCCGTTCATAAGAGTAATGATTAGATCGAGCTAAGTGAAGTGATATGGTTTTACATGGGTGAATAGATTAGTAAAATTGAAACCGAAAAGGACGACTTTAACCTATAAGCACAAACACACATTCACTATGGGAAAAACAATTGATCTTTGACTATGTAGTTGAAAAAAATAATTTTCCCACAATAAATGGGAGATGGGGAGTTGATATAGTTGAAATGGAGAAAAATTTGAAAATTTATTTTGAAAAATAAATTGCAAAAAGTAGTTCTTCGATCTGAGTAACTGGGCATTGGTATCACCAATATCATTGTTCGCGTAAAATGGGAAGAAAACTAATGAGCATAAATCCCAATAAAGAAGTTAGGGCCCAGTTGGTTGGGATTAAAAATCCTCGCTGGAAAGTCCGGAGCTTAGAAAGATAAAAAGGGATGAAAAGTGGAATGATGGAAGGAATAATGTTTTGGCAAAATTTTATCAATGAAGTAGAAAAAGAAAGATTGAAATACCATAGTAGAATGTTCACAAAAACACGGAGGGTTGTCTGGATTGGGAGTAAAAAGTAATGAAATCTTTTACTTTAGTGGGAACCATTCATGACACGAATCTCGAGATTAGTTATTGTTCAGTAGTGAATGGGAGTATTTGCATCCATAATATCTTGTGCATTGTATCATGACTTGATTGATGAGTATGTAAATGCATGAATGCGTGATTATAAAAAATGGAGAAGTTGTGGGTAGTATATCCAACCCTCACTAGAATCAATGTTTGTTGGTATCATCACTGGAAACCCTCACGAGACTATAACTCGTCCACTAGGGGAAGCCTAGGGGTTCAAAGGCTTACTGCATATGCTAAATGTAATCGAGACAACTAGCGAAAATGGTGTAGTTAGAAATTTTTTTTTGTTTTGCTCGAGGACTAGCAAAATATAGGTTTGAGGGTATTTGATAAGTCCATTTTACATACATATTTTATCCCCAAATGTATATTTGTTAGTAGGTAAAACTATTTATTTTAATTAATTTAGAAGTGTAATAATGATAAGTGCACTAAACTTAATTTATATAATAAAATTGTTGAATAAATCATTTTCAATGTCATTAAATTACATCTACATTTATGTCTTTCATTTATAGGTGTAAAGTGAGAAATGAATCAAATGCACATGGATGAAAGTTGGATGAATCAAATGCACATGGATAAAAGTTGGAAGATTCAAATGCACATGGAAAAAGAACAAAATGTGATGGAAAGTTATGAAAAAGAAAAGAAAAGAATATTTCATTTCTCTTTACAAGTTGTAATTTGATTCAAATATTTCTCTATAAATATGGATACATTTTGAAGAAGAAAAAAGGAGAAAAAGAAGAGGAAGAAGGAGGAGGAGAGCAAGAAGGACACCAAAGAGGAGGATAATTTATCTTCAATTCTGGGTTTTATTGTTCTTACTTTGTTATTTTCTTTTTAAGCATGTGTAACTAAATCCTCAACTAATGTTGAGGATGAAACCACCATTTATGAAATAAATTCATTTTAGTCTTTTATCAATTTCTATGTGTATGGTTTAAATGCTTATGATTTTTGCTTCATAGTATTAATTATTTTTAATTCCTTTCATTATAAATATCATGTATTTATAGTAGTTAAGAATTTTTATCACAATTAATCAAGCTTGGATTTGATGAGTTTATAAGTAAAAATCTTTGATCTTATGTGATCCATTAAATTGCATACATAGGATGCTTAGAATTTTACAGTTTAAAGCGAAGGAAAATATATTTCTTGAAAATATATTTCATTAGTACGATATTGTTAAATCTTGAGAAAGTAATAAGATTGATTTCTAAATTACTACTCTAAAATTGGAATTGATAAAGGAATAATTAGAAGTTTATGGATTAGTGGTGGTGGATTCCGATACCTTAGTATTTTTTCCTATTATTCTCGCTTTAAATATTTGTATTTCGATATTGCATGTTTAGTATAAAAATCACTTCAACAAACAAACTTTGAGAAACTATGTTAGTTTTAGATTAATTTGAGTTTAATTAAGTTATCTTTAAAACATTCCCTTGGGTCCGACCTCGTTCTTGCATAACCTAAACTACAATTAATTCGTGCACTTGCGAGTAATATTTTAAAACACACCAATTATGTTTCAATTTATTTTTTGCTTTTTCATTTTTATGTTTTTATAGTCATGTATTATAAGCATTGATTGTAAAATATATAATTTAGTGTTTAATATTCTTAAAAAATAACATAAAAATATAAAAAAAATTAATAATTTTTTGTAATTGTTTTTTACCTAATCGGATCGGGTTATCGGATATCCGAAAATAAAATAATTCGGATTTGGATCAATTAAGTGAAAATCCATCGGGTTATCGGGTCGAAATGGATCAGATATAAGCTTATCGGATTCGATTCAGATCAGGACAGATCCGATCCGAATCCAACCCGTTTACAAGTCTAGATATAATGTTGTCTAAGAATAATCATGAAACCTTAAATTGATTATAAATAATGGGAAATAAAAGTGTAATGGCCAAAATTCTCGCCCTATCAAAAGAGAATACCCAATAATAGTTATCCAAAAGACAAGTAGATCAGGGCCAATAAAGAAAAAGATAAGCCCATCTTAACAGGATAAACATTTAGGCTCAATTGATGAAGCCCGGTTAGCTGAGTCAACTTGGGGCTCAAGACAATAAGCCCAGTCAGATTACATAAAAAATAATTACAATTGTAAAAGAAAATCAAATCCCTGAAATAAAGGGATTTGATCCTAATCATAATGGGCTAGGAAACCCATTTAATTTTGTATAAATACAACCTTAGAGCTTGAATAATATTCATTCGAGAGTAGAACAAAAAACTACATCCACACTTTGGAGTCGTCTGTGGGAAGACGATAGTTTTTCTTAATTCTCTTCCAAACTTTTAACCCTTTTTTTTCTCTCACCAAGAAACTTCGCAACATGGCCATAACCAGATTTTCAACAACAGCAGGTGAAAGTGCTGCCCAAAATGTGCAGATCATACAGATCATGTAACGATTGGAGGCGGTAGAGAAGAGGAATAAAGACAATGAATAATAGAATGCAAATCTATGCCAACAGATAGCCCAGATGCTAGTGCCACCAGGCATAGCCAATGGAGTCAATAACAATTGAGGTGTTCCGGATCCTCTGAGGTGTGAGGAGGGGACTGGAAGTAGAGCAGTAGATGATCAAGAAAAGATCTCTATTCCAGCACCCAGAGGTCTGCCTCCTCAACAACATCCAACTATGAAAGATTTGAAGGACATGGCTAAAATGATCTAGAGGCAAATGCTTGAGAGCATGAAGACAGACTCCCTCCATGAAGGACCTAGCAGCCCACATTGTTGTTGATATGATTAAATCATCCTTCACGGATGAAATAGATCAGGCAAAGTACCCGAAGAAGTTTCGCTTGCCAAATTTCACCTTGTATGATGGGACCAAGGATCCAGACCATATTTACCAGTACCATACGAAAATGACCACCTAGAAGAAGGATGGAGCCCTCTTGTGCAACGTGTTCCCCACCAGTTTAACAAAGGCACCGCTCATGTGGTTCAGGAAACAACTGCCTGGATCAATTGGGAGTTGGAGCAAGTTGTGCGAATGTTTTATAGCACAAAACTATGGTAACTAGAGACAAAAGAAGACTATCTCTAGCCTGTTCACTATGACCCAGGAGAAAGTGGAAAGCCTTCAGATCTTCTTATCCAGGTTCATGAGGGAGATGTCTTCCATTGACTAGTGTGATCAGCTATCAGCAGTAGAGGCTTGTAGAATGACCCTAATCCCAGGCACTAAATTTCACGCGTCTTTAGTAAAAATACCCCCTAACAACATTGGAGAGTTAAATTCCAAAGCCCAAGGCTGCTTCAGAATCGAAGATGAGGAAACAATCCGGCGAAGGAGAGCAGCAATGGTCACTGTTGAAGCCCAAACAAAGGATCGTATCAAGGGTTAGAAGCCAACTCTCCCAGCACCTCCCTCCTCATCAAACAAGCCAGCTGATTAAAAGCAAAGAGTGGATGAAAAACTAACTCCCATCAAAACAAGTCTCAACAAGCTCTACCAAGATAAAAAAAGGAAAGGGAATATTCAGACCCCCTTTGCCAATGAGATAACCTATGGAGAAGAAGGACATGACCAAGCATTGTGCCTTCCGCCGTGAGAATGGCTATCACACCAACAATTGTCGGAACCTGCGCAGGCAGGTAGATGCGATGATTGCAAAGGGAGAATTAACTGAGTATGTGGCAAAAAACTAGACCCATGCGGAGCATCAAACGAATGCTCCTCAGAACAACACCAAGGTAAGGCAACCAGTGTGGGTGATCCATATGGTATATGGCGGACACACCAAAGAAGATACTGAGGGAGTCATAAGATCCCATATGCTCCAGGTGCACAAACTCAAAAGAATTGGCGAAATATGCCAAACATCCAACATAAATGAGGAGTCCCAGATCAACTTGAATGAAACTTGTTGGCTTTGAAATTTAATTTCGGCAAACAATACCAAAATTGATGATAACAAACCATTAAAGAGTGTTTGATACTAATAAAAAATCAAGTTGCATGTTTTCAGCAAAAAACAGGTGAAGGACTCGAAAACTTGCTCGGAAAGAAAGTTTACACAAACGCGAAAAAGCAAGAAAGAAATTGAAGCACGAAAACGAAAAAGGTTCAAATATTCAACGAAAAGGCGAAAGTCGAAGACTCAAGACTCGGGGTAGATAGGTCGGTGTGCGATCATTGTACCAAGTTATTTTATGTGTTGGTAAAATCTTATAATCTCAAGTAATAAATTAACTGAACTCAAAATGAAAGAAAAATGATTTAAAAACCAGTTTTCTTTGAAGTCATAGTCGATTAAGACTTATCATGTAGTCGACTAAACCATGACGAAAGTTAGAGTTTTATTTCAAATTGAACTATAGTCAACTAAACACACCATGTAGTCGACTAAACCATCATCTAGTCGACTAAACCATTGAAGTAGTCAACTAAATCATGCCGAAGATTAACTAGAATTTCATTACTTCTCTTAGTCGACTAAGGCCTCTTAGTAGTCGACTAGATACCACCATCTAGTCGACAAAGTCTTCATCCAGTCGACTAAAAGACACCATGTAGTCGACTAAGGCTGCATCTAGTCGACTAAAGGACACCATGTAGTCGACTAAGTCCCTCTGTGTAGTCGACTGAACCAAGACGATGAATTGTGAATTATTTGAAGAGACTGTATAGTCAACTGAAGGGTGTGGAGTAGTCGACTAAAGCTTCATTATTTTGAATCTTTACAAAAACATTTTTCCATCATTTGAGCAAATTGTCTCAAACTTTTTGAAACGACTCTTGTCTCTTTTCAAATATGATATGCACTCTCAAAACCATAAAGCCTCCATATATAAATAAAGATATGTGTGTTTGTACATGTGAGAAAAATAAGTCTTTCATCTTTTCTATACACTCTTTGAAAATGCCATTGAAGGCAAGAAACAAAAATACAGATTTTCTGCAAAATCTTTGAAGATTAAAAACTCTAGCATCTCTTCTTATTTTTCAAATATTATTCATTGATTATATCCTTTGAGAATGTATATCTAGAGCTGCTGAAAAATCACCAAAAACACTTGAGCTTATCTTGATTTATCTTCCATAAAAACCTTAGGGGTTTTGAGTGTTTTTGTTCTTGGGTGATACAATTGATTACATACAAATTTTGTAATCTTGGACAAGTGAAGTCCAACTATTTTCAAGAGAGGATTGTTCTCTTGATTAAGAGACAAGCTTGTGAGCTTGTGTTGTAAAGGTTTGCCATTCCACCTGTGAAGGAAAGACCATAGTGAAAGGATCGGAAAAAGTCTCAAGAAGGGGTTCTTGAGCCGAGGAATAGGAGTTATCGAACCTCGAAAAAATCACGGTGTCAATCTCTCTATCTCTTTCTCTTTACTTCAATATTGTGCATGCTATATTAACCGTGTGATGATTTACAAGATTTCTTAAATTGAATTCATCATTTGAAATAATTACTTGTTCATTAAAGTAATTGTTAATTTGATATAACTTTTTTGAATTTCCGAAAAGATTGAAATATATTTTTGAACACCCTATTCACCCCCCCCCCCCCCCCCACTCTAGGGTCAATTAGTGATTAACAATTGGTATCAGAGCCTAATCTCTATCCATTTTTAGACTTAACCGTCTTAGAGAACAATCATGACCTCAAATTTAGTCACTCACGTTGAAGGACAATCTAACAATAGGCCCCCATGGTTTGATGGATCAAACTATAGCTATTGGAAGACTAGAATGATAGATTTTCTTCAAGCTATTGACTACTAAATATGGCAAGTTGTCATTGAAGGTCCTTTTGTGTTAACCAAAGTCGTTGATGGAAAAACCGTTCCCAAATTACCCAATGAGTGGGATAATGATGACCGTAAGCTCATGTCCTACAATGCTAAAGCCAAAGTAAATCTAAATTGTGCATTGAGTCCAAATGAATTTAATCGTGTATCTACGTGTTCAACGGCTAAAGAAATGTGGGATAAGCTTGAGGTAACTTATGAAGGTATCTCTCAAGTACGAGAATCCAAAATTGACATACTCATGCATGAATATGAATTATTTGCCATGAAAGATGATGAAAATGTAAATTCTATGATGTTTCGTTTTACAAATATTTTGAATGGACTAAAACATCTTGGTAGAATTGTTCATAGATCCGATGCATCACGCAAAGTTCTTAGAAGTCTTCCGGTCAAATGGGATGCAAAAGTAACGGCAATTAAAGAAGCTCATGATCTCAACACCATGAGTCTCAATGAGATATTCGGTTCTCTTCTCACTTGGGAAATCACATTAAAATCTCGTGAAGAAGACACCAAGCTAAGAAAAGGCGTAGCTTTGCAAGCCTCTACCAAAAGTGAAGCCAATGAGCCGACTGAAGAAGAAGTGGATGAGGACATTGCTTGATCACCCAAAAATTCAAGAAATTCCTTCAAAGAAAGAAAGCCAACGGTGGAAGATTCATGAGGAAAATCAAACCAGAAGGCGATCCTAGCAAAAGGGAACCCCCAACTTGTTTCAATTGTGGAAAGCCAGGACACTATAAAAGTGATTGCTTCAATCTCAAATAGGAAAACAAGAAAAGGAAAAACAAGATGGCTATGAATGCTACATGGGATAATTATGACTCATGTGACTCGGATAAGAAGGAAAATGGCGAGGAAATGGCAAATATTTGTCTCATGGCAAATGAAGATGAGGTACATTTAAATTCACATGCATTAGATAAATCCAAACTGTGGTATGATGAAATTCTCTTCAATTATAATGAATTGCAAGATGCGTTTGCAGAGTTACATGATGAATTTGAAAAATTAGCTAGCAAACATATTCTTCTTAAGAAAACTAAATCTTCATGTAGTTCTACTAATTCCAACTTAGATGATTCATGCAATGACAAAAGCATTGAGCTAGAAAAGGAAACTAATCATTTGAAAAGTACTATAGATGATCCAATAAATGTCTTAGCTAAATTTATAAAAGGAAAAGAGAACCTAATCATTATATTAGGAAGACAAAGAAGATCATTTGATAAAAGTGCTCTAGGGTATGATGCTTTTGAAAAATATGCTCTTATTTTGAAAAAGAGAAAAACATTTAGTCCTACATTTACAAGACAATCATCTCACATATCTTCAAATGATTATAAGCATATTACTTCCTACTATTGCAAGAGAAAGGGTCACAAAGCTAATGCATGCCTTCATAGGAAGAAGAAAATTATAACAAAAATGGTTTGGGTTCCAAAAGGAACTATTGCATGCTTTCATAGAAAGGTGGATGTAGTAACAAAAATTATTTGGGTTCCAAAAGAAACTATTGCATCTCTATCTAACCGGAATGGACCCAAAATAGATTGGTTACCAATGAACGTTACTTAAACTTGTTTTGCAGGTATTCTTGAAATCCGCATAAAAGAAAAAATGGTTTCTTGATAGCGGATGCTCAAGGCATATGACGGGAGACAAATCAAAGTTTATTTCTCTAAAATCCTATGAAGGAGGAAACGTAACTTTTGGAGACAACTCTAAAGACAAAATTATAGGGATTAGCTCAATTGGTATAACCTCTTCTCTTTCTATTAGTAATGTGATTTTTGCTGATGGTTTGAAGCATAATTTGTTTAGCATTAGTCAATTGTGTGATAAGGGTTATGATGTTATCTTTAGGTCAAATGCATGCATAGTTGAGAAAGATGGGAAACAACTGTTCAATGCTAAAAGAAATGGAAATTTGTATACTATGTTGTTATATGAATTGCATAAACAAGATGTTTATGTTTTGTCACATCTAGCAAAAATAGTTGGTTATGTCATAGATGTCTAGGACATGCTAGCATGGACCTCATTCATCGTTTATCCAAAAACAATTTAGTCAAAGGCCTCCCGAAGACTAAAATTTTAAAATATAAAGTTTGTACCGCATGTCAAATAGGCAAGCAAGTAAAGTCCTCTTTCAAGAGAAATAAAGACATTACCACTTCTAGACCATTAGAGCTACTTCACATGGATCTTTTTGGTTCGGAGAGAACAACTAGCTTAGCCGGGAAACTCTATGTACTTGTTATAGTCGATGATTACTCTAGATATACTTAGGTTCACTTTCTTGCTCATAAAAATGAAACTCACTCCATTCTTGATAAATTTTATAGAATCATTCAAAATGAAAAAGATTTGAAAATCAAGAAAATCAGAAGTGATAGGGGTAGGGAATTTGAAAATCAAGACTTAGAGAAATTATGTGATGAATTTGGTGTATCTCATAATCTCTCGGCCCCTAGAACTCTTCAACAAAATGGTGTAGTTGAAAGAAAGAATTGGTCTTTAAAAGAAATGGCTAGAACCATGTTAAATGAACATAACCATCCCCGAAGCCTTTGGGCGGAAGCGGTAAACACTGCTTGCCATATAATTAATCGAGTCATTATTAGAATGAAATTGGGAAAAACACATTATGAGTTGTGGAATGGTCGAAAGCCCAATATTGGGTATTTCAAAGTGTTCGGCTGTAAATGTTTTGTGCTAAATGATAAATATAACTTAGGAAAATTCGATTCCAACTCGGATGAAGCAATTTTTCTAGGGTACTCTTCAAGAAGTAAAGTATTTCAAGTCTTTAACAAAAGGACTCTAACCATGGTTGAGTCATTTCATGTTGTCTTTGATGAATCACCTCCACCACCTTCACCTAGAGTTGACCTAGAAGAAGATGAGGCTGTAGGGATTGAGGATAATCTAAATACTCTTAATATCTCCAACTCATCAAGTAGCCAAAAGGAAAGGAGTGAAGTTGAGCATCAATCCAATGATGACTTGACCAACTCAATGCCTAAATCATGGAGGATTGTACACAATCATACTCTTGATCAAGTCATAGGTAATCCATCAAAAGGGGTTAGTACTAGATCTCAACTCAAAGACTTTTGCAATCACATGCCATTTGTATCTCAAATGGAACCCAAGAACTTTTACGAAGCTCAATGTGATGATTCTTGGATCGTAGCAATGCAAAAGGAACTAAATAAATTTAAATGAAATCAAGTTTGATATTTAGTTCCTAGACCCGAAAATCAAACTATAATTGGCACAAAATGGGTTTTTCGAAATAAAAAGGATGAAAATGGAGTAATTATTCAAAATAAAGTAAGATTAGTAGCTCAAGGATATAATCAAGAGGAAGACATCGACTACGATGAGACTTTTGCACCCGTAGCTAGATTAGAAGCAATTAGAATGCTTCTTGCATTTGCATCATATAGAAACTTTACTCTTTATCAAATGGATGTTAAAAGTGTCTTCTTGAATGACATCATAGAAGAAGAAGTTTTTATAAAGCAACCACCCGGTTTTGAAAATAACCTTTTTCCAAATCATGTTTTCAAATTGGCTAAGGCTCTATATGGTTTAAAGCAAGCTCCTAGAGCTTGGTATGAGAGACTTAGCGGGTTTTTGACTCAAAATGGTTTTACAAGAGGGAAAGTTGATAACACACTTTTTACAAAAACTATTAAGAAAAATTTGTTGATTGTCCAAATATATGTTGACGACGTTATATTCGGCTCAACAAATGATTCTTTATGTAAATAATTCACTACAAGTATGCAAAATGAATTTGAAATGAGCATGATGGGTGAGTTGAACTTCTTTTTAGGGTTGCAAATCAAGCAAAACACAGATGGCTTATTCATTAAGCAATCTAAGTACACTAAAGGTTTGCTAAAGCGATTTGGTATGGAGGTTACCAAACATGCCATAACTCCTATGAGTACCTCTATTAAGCTTGATAAAGATGAAAATGGTAAATGTGTTGACATTACTAACTATAGATGCATGATCGGTAGTTTGCTTTACTTAACCGCTAGTAGGCCGGATATAATGTTTAGTGCATGCCTATGTGCTCATTTTCAATCGTGTCCTAAAGAATCTCAATTACTTGCTGTGAAACGTATTTTTTGCTACCTAAGTGGTACAATTAACTTAGGGCTTTTATATCCATGTGGGATTTCACTCGATCTTATTAGCTATTCGGATGCCGATTTTGCGGGATGTAGAATGGATCGAAAAAGCACAAGCGGCACGTGTCATTTTCTAGGCCACTCTCTAGTAACTTAGTCAAGTAAAAATCAAAATTCCGTTGCATTGTCTATGGCCGAAGCCGAATACGTTGCAGCCGGTAGTAGTTGTGCTCAAACTCTTTACATTAAGAAGCAATTACTTGATTTCGGTCTTGTCTTCAATCATGTGCCCATTAAATGCGATAATACAAGCGCTATTTTTCTATCTAAGAATCCTATTCAACATTCACGAACCAAGCACATCGAGATTATGCATCATTTCTTACGTAATCATGTTGCTAAAGAAAATGTTGTATTGGTTTTTATTAACTCTAAAAATCAATTAGCGGATATTTTCACTAAACCGCTCGCTGACGAATCATTTTCAAAAATTCGTAGAGAAATCGGAATGACCATGGATATTGATGTTTTAACCTAAATTCTTTTATATTTTTTTATTTTATTTTTATTCTTATTTTGTTTTTATTTATTTATTTTAACTATTTTCACCATTTTTCAAATATTTATTCAAAAAAATTCTTTTTCTTTAGTCGACTAAACCAGTGCTCATAGTCGACTAAATACCCATTGCATTTCATTCTTATCTTTCGTCCTCTCTTAGTATACTAAACTCCTAGCCCTAGTCGACTAAATGGTCCACATAGTCAACTCAACCAGCCCTTAGTCGACTATGCCCTCAATTTAACCTAGCCTCCACTTCGTCTTCTTCATTCGTCTCTCCCACATTCCTCATCCAAATCCATTCCCTCTCTTCTCTATAACTCTCAACCCTTCATTTCCACATTCATTCCCTCTCCATTTCTCATTTATTTCACATTTCCATCTATTTTCCTATAAATTCTTCACCCAATTTCTTCATACCCATTCTCTTTCTCTCATATATATATATATATATATTCGCACCTTTTCTTCTACAATGGTACCCAAAACTCGTGGCTTGAACCAGAAACGTTCACGAATTGATGGTGGCCAAAGCTCCACCACTCCACGTGCTCCTTCCATACCAGTTGCTGTAGAGGAAGAGGACTTAAACGCACCTCTGCTTCTTGAGGTTCTTCTTGTAGGTGAAAGTGCTCAAAATCGATTCATCACCATCTTTAACCATCGTCCTCTACCCCGTGCCGAATCGTCAATCGTACTCTCTGCACTGAAATTGGGGCTCGAACTTTTGAATTATTCAGAGCTATTGGTTGGGATTTCTTCATTTCCTTCGACATCCCCGTTCTTCCTCGTATTGTCAAAGCATTTTATGATTCTCTACAAAATCGCAAGGAATACATTCTCCCACATCTTTGGATTCATTTGGCGGGTCGCGATATGAATTTTCCCTATAGGGAAATCAATCGCATATTTTCACTTCCTGATGACGGAGTCCGCCATTTTTCCAAGCAGGATTGGTACACTACTGATGGGTTTGATTGTCTTGAGGCAGTTCGGACAATTTGTATCGACAAAAAGACCATGCAGACAACCTGCCTTCTTGCTTATATGCTTCTACCCGAGGCAAGGTTAATTCATAATGTCATTACCTATTTAATTTTGCCTAAAATTGGTAGTCGTAGTAGTGTGTCGCGTATGGAGACATTTCTTGTTTACTGCATCATGACAGGAAAAATAGTTGATTTAGCTACTATTTTTTGCTATGTTATTCTTACCTGTCAGCATAAGCCATCCGGTCTGCTTTTCTTTCTTGCACATATTACCTATCTACTTCAGCAAAATGACTTTTCTTTTCCCAATGAGGTGTCCGAGCATCATCCTATCTTTCTCGACCCCACTCTTGTCAAGCATATACAAATCACCTCTGATGCCGAAGGAAATTTAATTGCCGATAGTATGCCTATTCCTCGTTCGTGCCCAGCCACCGGCACTTCTGCACCGCACCAAGAAGCCTCTTCCTCGGTTCCTCCGTTGGACAGTGCTTCTGTTCCACCTGTTTTCGAGAATAGTGCTCAGGCTGTTCTTCTTAACCAAATCCTTGGGGTTGTTCAGAGCAATGCGGCCATAATTCAGCAACAAGACCAAGTGTTTCAGCGCCTAGATGAAACTATCAACAAGAATACGGAAGCAATTCAAAAGGTCAATGAGCGCCTACATGATTTTGATCAAGAAATCTCTGCCCGTATCTCTGGTCTCGCCTCTTCAATTGATGATCTTCGTCTTGATCTCGCGGCCCCTCGTTCGCATGCCCCTCGACGCTGACAAAAAGGCGGAGAAATTATGATATAGTAGTATCTAGTACTTCATTATCTGTCATTAGCAATTTCTATTTTTGTGTGGCTTGTTATTGTTATTTTGTGGCTTGTTGTTGTTATTTCCTATTTCATTAGTATAACAACTTGTACTCAATTCGAATCATCTATAAAACGCTATTTTTATTATCTCAAATGTGCCTAAATAGTAGTTGTATTGAAATGCCCATTAATCTGCAAATTTCATTCACAAAGGGGGAGCATTTGAACAAAGAATTTTATGCACATGTTGAGGGGGAGCATCACTTGATGTCTCATCACTACCAAGCAAACACAAAATGTATTGTCATCATCAAGGGGGAGATTGTTGGCTTTGAAATTTACTTTCGGCAAACAATATCAAAATTGATGATAACAAACCATTAAGTTACATGTTTTCAGCAAAAAACAGGTGAATGACTCGAAAACTTGCTCGGAAAGAAAATTTACACAAAAGCGAAAAAACAAGAAAGAAATTGAAGCACGAAAATGAAAAAGGATCAAATATTCAACGAAAAGGCGAAAGTCGAAGACTCAAGACTCGGGGTAGATAGGTAGGGGTACGATCATTGTAACAAGGTATTTTATGTATTGGTAAAATCTTATAAGCTCAAGTAATAAATTAACTAAACTCAAAATGAAAGAAAAATGATTTAAAAATCAGTTTTCTTTGAAGTCATAGTCGATTAAGACTTATCATGTAGTCGACTAAACCATGACGAAAGTTAGAGTTTTATTTCAAATTGAGCTATAGTCAACTAAACACACCATATAGTCGACTAAACCATCATCTAGTCTACTAAACCATTTGAAGTTGTCGACTAAATCATGCCGAAGATTAACTAGAATTTTATCACATCTCTTAGTCGACTAAGTCTTCATCTAGTCGACTAAAGGACACCATGTAGTCGACTAAGGCTGCATCTAGTCGACCAAAGGACACCATGTAGTCGACTAAGTCCCTTTATGTAGTCGACTGAACCAACACGATGAATTATGAATTATGAATTATTTGAAGAAACTGTATAGTCGAATGAAGGGTGTGGAGTAGTCGACTAAAGCTTCATTATTCTGAATCTTTACAAAAACATTTTTCCATCATTTGAGCAAACTATCTCAAACTTTTTTAAACGACTCTTGTCTCTTTTCAAATATGATATGCACTCTCAAAACCCTAAAGCCTCCATATATAAATAAAGATATGTGTGTTTGTAAGAGTGTGTTTGTACATGTGAGAAAAATAAGTCTTTTATCTTCTCTATACACTATTTGAAAAAGCCATTGATGGCAAGAAGCAAAAATACAGATTTTCTGCAAAATCTTTGAAGATTAAAAACTCTAGTATCTCTTCTTATTCTTCAAATATTATTCATTGATTATATCCTTTGAGAATGCATATCTAGAGCTGTTGAGAAATCACCAAAAACACTTGAGTTTATCTTGATTTATCTTCCATAAAAAACCTTAGGGTTTTTGAGTGTTTTTGTTCTTGAGTAATTCAATTGATTACATACAAATTTTGTAATCTCGGACAAGTGAAGTCCAACGATTTTCAAGAGAGGATTGTTCTCTTGATTAAGAGACAAGCTTGTGAGCTTGTGTTGTAAAAGTTTGCCATTCCACCTGTGAAGGAAGGGCTATAGTGAAAGGATCGGGAAAAGTCTCAAAAAGGGGTTCTTGAGCCGAGGAATAGGAGTTACCGAACCTCGAAAAAATCACGGTGTCAATCTCTCTATCGCTTTCTCTTTACTTCAATATTGTGCATGCTATATTAACCGTGTGATGATTTACTAGATTTCTTAAATTGAATTCATCATTGAAATAATTACTTGTTCATTAAAGTAGTTGTTAATTTGATATAGCTTGTTTTAATTTCCGAAAAGATTGAAATAGATTTTTGAACACCCTATTCACCCCCTCCCCCCTCTAGGATCAATTAGTGACTAACAAAACTGACCCAAGGAATGTGCAACTACCCCATGAGGACGCCTAGTTATTTCACTTTTAGTGGTTAACTTCTTGGTCAAAAGAGTCATGGTGGACCCTAGTAGCAGCATAAATATCATTACTAAATAGACCTTTGATAAACTTGGGGTTGACACCAACCAGATGCATCCAGCCAAAGTCCCCCTCGCTGAATTTGATGGGCGAAGGGTGGAGCCGATTGGGGTCATTCAGTTATCCGTATCAACTACCAAAAGGACATTAAAATAGAACTTTGTGGTAGTGGATGTCAAGCCATCATACAATCTCCTGATGGGCAGATGTTGGATCCATAGGATGCAGGGGTTGCCCTCAACCCTTCATCATATCATGAGATGCCTTGACCCCAACAGGGTGGATATAATAGGTATTCCAAAATATTAGGTGGTAGCAAAGTAATGATACGCAGTAACCATGAAGAACTTGAATACGTGGACTAAACAAGAGGAGGAGGGGTAGGAAAGTTCCAAGCAGAAAGAAAAATATAAATTACATATTGACCCTTTCGAGGAGGGTCAGGTCATGGCAGAGCCTCTCCAGGAGGTGGATATCATCCCATTTGGAGATGGCAGAACTACATTCATTGAGTATACTCTTTCAACTATTGAGAAAGTAGATCTGATCAAACTATTGCAGGACAACATGGACATATTTGTTTGGTCACACTTGGATATGCTAGGAATAGATCCCTCCATTGCACAGCATAACCTCAACGTCAACCCTGAAGCCAGACCGATAAAGCAGAAACAGAGGCGGTTTGGAGTAAAAATGAACCAGATCATAGCCGAAGAAGTCGGAAAACTACTAGAAGCTGGATTCATAAGGGAATTCAGGTACCCCACCTGGCTCTCTAATGTGGTTGTCGTCAGGAAAAAGAATGGGAAATTGAGGGTCTATATTGACTTCACCAACCTAAACAAGGCCTGACCAAAATACTGCTTCCCCCTGCCGAAAATCGACCAGATGGTGGATGTTGCAGCAGGATATAAACGACTCTCATTTCTAGATGCCTACTCTGGATACAACTGGATCCCCATGAATTTATCCGATGAGGAAAAAACATTATTTACAACAGAGGAAGGTACATTTTGTTACAAAGTAATGCCTTTTGGATTGAAAAATACAGGTGTTACTTACCAGAGGCTGGTAAGGAAGGTCTTTGGTTATCTGATGGGCCATATAGTAGATGCATACATTGATGAAAGCAAAAGGAAGGAAAACCATTTCCGACACCTGAATGAGGTATTTCAAGCGGTCAGAAACTATGGGATTAGGCTCAACCTTTCCAAGTGCTCTTTCAGAGTTTATTCCTGACAGTTCCTGGGCCACATAGTGAACAGAATGGGGATAAAGGCCAGACCGGCTCAGGTCAAAACCCTGATACGCATGGAGGAGCCCAGAACCAAGAAAGAAATCCAGACCCTTATAAGAAGGGTGACCGCGCTAATCAGGTTTGTCTCCAGACTCACAGACAAGTCTAGACCCTTCTTTTAGGCCATTAGAGCAGGAAAATGAAACGTCTGGGGACCTGAACAGACCCAAGCACTCTGAAAGTTGAAGGAGTATCTTGTGAGCCCTCC
This sequence comes from Cornus suecica, assembly GCA_963922005.1. Classification (NCBI taxonomy): domain Eukaryota; kingdom Viridiplantae; phylum Streptophyta; class Magnoliopsida; order Cornales; family Cornaceae; genus Cornus; species Cornus suecica. The sequence goes on from OY998245.1 coordinate 15,654,361, forward strand.
AATGTTAATTTCTCTAGAGCCGGGAAAAATGCTACACCTCTATCTAGCAGTTTCAATTTCCTTAACAAGTGTTTCATTGGTTAAGGAGGAAAAAACATGTCAGACTCCATTCTTCTACAACAGCATGTCCCTATTAGACCCCGAAACCAGGTACACTACCACCGAGCGAGTTATCATATCACTAGTCAACACCAAGAGAAGACTCAAACACTACTTCGAGACACACCCCATTGTAGTCCCAACATCATTCCCCATCAGGGCAATAATGTCCAAACCCGACCTGACCGGGAGAATTACTATATAGGAAATTGAATTAGGGGCCTTTGACATCACATACCTAGGACAGCTATCAAGGGGCAGGCCCTAGCAGACTTCCTCTTGGAAGCAAAACTAGAGTTGGAGTATCAAGAACCGGAGGATCCAGAATGGATTCTATTTATCAATGGATCAGTTGGAGCGTCGGGGGCTGGAATAGGTCTGGAAGTCAAAACGCCTGATGGTACCAAAATCCAGCAGTCAGTTCATCTGGAATTTCCAACCTCCAACAATCAAACTGAGTACAAGACACTACTAACGGAACTCAGACTGTGTCACAGTCTCCAGATTAGGCACCTTAAAATATACAGCGACTCTCAGCTCGTTGTTAGGCAAGTTAGTGGAGAGTATGAAGCTGGTGAAAAGATGGAACCTTATAGGGCCCTAGCTCTAGCAGGCCTGAGCCACTTTGATCAGCTCAACCTTGAACAAATACCAAGGGAACAAAATGAAAGTGCGGACATATTGGCCAACATGACATCATCTAACACTCAGGATCTGACCAATGTGGCTCCAATAGATTACCTTGAGATCCCAAGTATTAAACAGCCAGTTAGTGTCTGCATAATACCTTGGGAACCCAGATGGATAGATCCCATCGTATCTAACTTGAGGGATGGGACCCTGCCTGAAAATAAGCCTGAAGCTAGAAAAGTTCGAGTGAAATCTTCTAGGTATTCCCTGATCAACTGGAAGTTATACCGAAAGTCCTTTGGAAGACCTTACCTCAAGTGTCTTACCTCCTCTGAAGTCAGAGCCATCATGAAGGAGATACACGAGGGGACGTGTGGAAATCATTCAGAATGGAGGTCCTTCATTCATAAGGTGATGAATCAAGGCTATTTCTGGCCCTACTTGTCTCAAGACATATAAACTTTTGTCAGAAGATGCCCAAAATGTCAGATCCATGGATATAGTATTCACCCTCCACCTGAGCTTCTTAAACCCACGCTCAATCCACACCCTTTTGCTCAATGAGGGATTGATATCATGGGACCACTTCCAAAAGCTTTAAGGGAGGTCAAGCTAGCACTCATAGCTACAGATTACTTCACCAAGTGGGTGGAGGCAGAATCCTACTCTGTGATTAAACATAGGCATGTAATCAAGTTCATATGGACAAATATCATATACCATTTTGGAGCCCCCAGGGTAATTATGATCGACAATGGGTTGAACTTGGACAACCGGTGGACTAGAGCTTTTTGTGAGTAACATGGCATTCAGCTCAAGACTTCTTCAGTTGGGTACCCACAGGGCAATGGACAAGCTGAAAGGTCAAACAAAACTATCTTAGACAATCTTAAGAAAAACTTAGAATACGCCAAATGACTCTAGCCAAATAAATTGCCAAAGGTTCTGTGGGCTTATAGGACGACTCCAAGGTTACCCACTAAAGAAACTCCATTCTCTATGACATATGGAGCAAAAGTTGTAATCCAAACAGAGAATATAGTCCCAACTATAAGGGCTGAAGCCTATCAAGAAGATAAAACCAATCAGAATCTGGTGCATGCTCTCGATACTCTTGAAGAAAATCATGATAAGGCAGCTACCAGACTAGTTGAATACCACCAGAGGATCAGAAGAAGCTACAACCAGAAGGTGAAAATGAGAGAGTTCCAGGTTGGGGACATGGTCCTCAAAAAAATGATTGGCATCATCGGTAAGTTTCGTGAAAATTGGGAGGGACCCTATACTGTGACTGAAATCATTGGCAAATGGGCCTACCAGTTGAGAAAATCTAACGAATACATGGAGCCCCACTCCCAAAATGCCTCTAAACTAAATAGGTATTATCCCTATATAGATTTTCATTTTCTCAAAGCCTAGAAGAGGCAATATATATCTACATTACATGTCATTTGTTTCATTACAATGAATAAAATAGGCTATAACCTAATTTCATTCTTTTAAATACTCTAGCAATTAATTGCCAACGTATAGCTTCTTATTCTTAATCATTAAGAGGAATTTATTCCTAAGATTATAAGAATAGTGAGGCATATGCCTGACCCACACCAAAAGAGGATTTTATTCTTAAGTTATAAAATGGGGGAGGCATATGCCTGACCCATACCAAAAGAGGAATTTATAAAATGGCGGAGGCATATGTCTAACCCATTACAAAAAAGGAATTTATTCCTAAGAATGACAGAGGAATATGTCTGAACCATCATTAAGAGAAATTTATTCCTAAGTTATAAAATGGAGGCATATGCCTGACCCATTACAAAAGAGTAATTTATTCCTAAAAATGGCGCATATGTCTTAACCATCATTAAGAGGAATTTATTCCTAAGTTATAAAATGGCAGAGACATATGCATGTTCCATTATAAAAGAGGAATTTATTCCTAGGAATGGCAGAGGCATATGCCTGAGCCATCACAAAGAGAAATTTATTCCTGAGTTATAAAATGGCAAAGGCATATGCCTGGACCACTAATAAGAGGAATTTATTCTTAAGTTATAAAATGACAGAGACATGTGCCTGAACCATGAAAAAGAGGAATTTATTCCTAAGTTCGCCCATATTCAAATTTGCAATCAAACCATAAATTATACACTTGAGGCATACACTGGTGAAATAAATATCAGTTGAAGACATATAAATTTTGGTAAAATTCAAATTATCACGCATGAGACAAGTCATGAATAAAAGAAAAAAATTCATTAAAATATGTATTACAAAAATTGCCCAAAGGGGCTACAAATGTCCAAAGGCAAAAACAACAACAAAAAAAACACAAGAGGGTTAGGATGTGGAGGTGATAGTGCCACGGATGAGATATATTGAAGATCCGTATTGTGGCTCTATCAATATCCCTTGCAAATGCCAAGGGGCCCTAAGTTTTGGACTTACCGCTGAATCCTGGCCCAAAGGTATCCATAATTTCTGCTGGAGGAAGGGCTGGGGCCTCTAAGTCTTGAGGGCCAACAACAATGCCCCTAGCCAGGAACTTCAAGAAGAGCTCCTCAGCTGGGCTCGGGTCAGGAGCCTTATAGAGAGCCTTGACACCAAGATGAGCATCCATGGCCTTAGGGTCTACAGGTTTCCTCTGCTCAGGTTCTTTTAGAACAGTGTTAAAACCATTGCATCAGAATTGACCAGCAACACAATTATTGAAGACTTCATAGAGTGAGTGCATGGCTAGCCCCCCTTAATGGCACATCTCCAGCTCATAATGGGTGAGGGTCAGGAGGAACTGAAGATCTTTAATCTCGCAGTTAGCCTTGGCCCTGCTCTCCCTCAGGCCTACATTCTCCTCTTTCAAATATGTATTCTCTTTGGCCAATATATCTTCCCTCGCATCCGCCAGAGCCAGAGCAATTTTGAGGTGGGCAACCTCTTCAGCCTGATGAGTCACCTCCTTGGTGTGGGACTCACTATTAAGGCACAGAGCCCCAACACAGTAAAAGGCCTGCAAAGATAACAAGGCAAAAATGGTCAGAGGCCACAATAATAAAGTATAAAAGAGGAATGAAGCAAATGGAATAAAAGGAAAAAGGACTTACCCTCATCATCATGCCCATAACCTTGTCAGGAAGGTCAGGATTATCCATGGCTTTAAAAGCAGCTAGATCCTCTCTGGACCAGAGGGATTTGGCCCTAGCAGCCATAGCCCCTGTGGAATTAGGGTCATCCCCCTCAGATGCCTTTTCAGCCTCAAAAGATTTCCCCTTCAGCTTCTGCCTTTTTGAGACCTCTCTGCAGAAGAAGGGCGAGGATGGGAGGTAGGAGGCTAGGGAAGGATGGGGATGGGAACACTCGCCGCAGCATACCCAATTGATGCATTAGATAAGGGGGATGCAGTTATGACTCGAGAAGAAGTCCCCTAAGTGGCTGGATTGGCGATAATCTCTACACCATCATCCATAAGCTTGGGGTGGCTCAGGCAAAACATGTTTATTGTGGCTCCTAGCTCGGATATGACTTGTAAATTGGCAGGGGTCAGAAGATCAAAACACTGCAAATGCTCAGACTATAGTTTACTTCTCAGCAGCTTAACCCTTTTGTAGATACTGTTGGAGTAAACCCCTTTACTACTGACCTCGAAAGATTCATAAATATACTCAGCCCTGTGAATGTCACATTCACAACATAGACAGGAAGCGGCTATGAAGGAACTTATAAGTCTTGAATTTGCCAGGGCCAAAGACATTGGGAATGGGGAATGGAGAGGACTGGGAGTAAAACCAAGGGCCCTTAATCAACACCATCCTATCTTTTCACCCCTTCTAATAATCGTTAGTGCCTGCGCAAATGCCTCTGTCTTTAAAGGGGTAGAACATGAACCTCCCCACATTATGAGAGATCTCCAGGATCTAGTAGCACATCAGGAGATCATCAAAGCCCAGGTGTAGGCCATGGTCACGGTTTTCCAGAACAAGCATGGAGATGAATCGAAAGAAGTTGGGGTTGAACTGGAGTGATGTCATTCCCATAGTGAAGAAAATAAAGTGAAAAAGGGGGTGAAGGGGAAATCTGAATAGCTTGACCTAATTATAAGACAGGGGAAGGTCATGAGGGCCAATGCCATCCTCTTGTGTTAAATGCAACTCTGGATCATATGCCTTAAATTTTTCCCCTTGAGGAGGCCTCACCAGTTTCCTAAGTGATTTAATACTAGGATTTCTACGCTGCCCAACAAGGATTTTGTCTGCGTTGTATGGGGGAAGTTCCTTTATGTCACTAGCATGCTCATCCTCCTGAGGAAGAACAGGGAGCTCTTCAGCGTGGCTCTCAATGGATTCCCCACGAGAGAGAGATGGTCAATTCCTCACTAGCATTGTTGGAACTTGAAACAGACATGGTGTAGAAGAAGAGAGAGTTTTAGAAACTTACAAAAACATAAGAGATCGCTTGAGAAGATAACTGTAAAAGATAATACGGTGCAGGAAGTAGTGAGGATACAGTAAGCACGAACAAAAGTAAAGGAAGATTGGATACTCAAGAACAAAGAAGGCAAAAAGTAACAAGTTACAAGAATTTTGAAAATGAAGAGATTCCAAATAAATTAGGTAAACCGAATATTTATAGAGATGAAGAGGTGCGTCCAACAGGCGCATTAAATGGGGCTGGAGGCGTTGAAATTTTTCGAGAGAGACAGGCTCGACGATTGAGGGAATCAAGTCGTCGCCTTAAAGATGAAACTCACAAGAAAGTTAGGTCATGATTATGATGACGTCATCAAAGTTAACCCACGTGCAAACACTCATCGGTATATATAAGAAGTGAAACGAAAAGACACATATCAAACCTAATGTTTGGGTCAGGCCCATGGGACATTGGGCCAAACCCAAAGGGGCTAGTGTAATGGCCAAAATTCCCGACCCATAAAAAGAAAAGGCCCAATGATAGTTATCCAAAAGACAAGCAGATCAGGGTCAATAAAGAAGAAGATAAGCCCATCTTTAAAGGCCCCTAACAGGATAAGTATTTAGGCCCTATTGACGAAGCCCAATTAGTAGAGTCAACTTGGGGCTCAAAACAAGAAGCCCTGTCAGATAAGGTAAAAAGGAATTACAATTGTAAAAGGAAATCAAATCCTTGAAATAAAGGGATTTGATCCTAATCATAATGGGCTAGGAAACTCATTTACTCTTGTATAAATACAGCCTTAGAGCTTGAATAATATTCATTCGAGAGTAGAGCAAAAAAATACATCTACAAAAAATTTACTTCAGGTAACACAAAATCCTCAAAATACAATAATGAAAACCTTATTCACACCGAAATAATTGTACTGTATTTGCTAAAATGACTAAAAGACAGTTAAAACTGGATATTTACTAAAATGACTAAAAAAATTAAAAATAAAATAAAAACTTTAAATCATGTCTAATTTACCTTATTAAGAAACTAGGGAAGGTCATTTTTATAAATCTCGAATGCTCCACCTGTGTAAAATTTATATCGAAACTTCAAAAGATGTCTCCATTTTTCAATGGATTTTGAAGTCTAGCCAATACATTTCTTTTTTTATATATTCAAACTAAATTTAAAAAATCACAATCTTTTAAAAATACAAATGTGAACACAAAGGAAAAAAGCACCAAACGGGTAGCAATAACACAAATACGGGTATGAAATACATATAATACACGACTAACATAGACCTCATCGGTACTGTGGCCCAGAGAAATACGTTTACATGTATGTATATACTATTCTAAATCTAAATACCATAGATGTAACTCAACAAAATAATATTATTTTGTATAAATATTTTTAGTTGACATTTAAGCAATAGGAATAATAATAATAAATAAATAAACTTATAACAAAGAATTAATAAATGTGTCAAAGTTAATTTTTAACTTGTTCTACATTCATCACATAATTGTAAAAAATTAAAGAACAAAAAACTTACAACATGGTAATTTTTCTTTCTGATAACATAAAAGTTTTATATTTAATAATAAAAAAACGTATAAATTTATCTATACTAGTTAATCAAATGAAATCAAAAGTTCAAAAACAAAAATAACAATTACATATTTGTTGCTTATAACAGAAACACAAGATAAAACTAAAAAAAAATAAAAAAATATCTATACTCTTCCTCGTTGAGTTGAATCTTCTATAATCACATTCGTTTGAAAATAATGTCTCCAATGTAATCCAAGTGTCCTAGTGTGTCCAAAAATAATTTCATAACCTTTTTTATAAGTGTTGGACACGTTTTCAACAGCAAGACACATGTATCTATGTTGAGTACGTGTCCGACACCAACTTCAAGAAGGGTCCATGCTTCACAAATAAGAATGGATTTAAAATTTTGTATGTTTTAAACTCTATTTCATGCCCATCACTAACCCTATTGTGGTATTTCTTCAATGTCTGTTGGAAAAAAATTAATTGACATCCCTAGTTCAATTTTAAGGTTTTGTAAAAGATTTTCGTAAAGGGAGTAACATGAATGTCAGGATATTTGATCAGAATCTAAAATTTTCTATTAATAGGCCTTGAAATAATTAAAAAATGAAACTAGTTGTGCTTTCAAGAGTTAAAATTGCAAGAACATAGTTATATAACTAAATCACTCTCAAACACTTCAATTATCCACCCCCAACACTCTCTCTCTATAACCTCAAATTTTCTTCATCACTCTCTCTACATCTATACATCCATCAACCATGAGAAGAGGCAGAGGCAGACTACTGGGACAAAACCACTCTCACCACATTGATGAGCAAAGGACCGTTATGCCCTTTTCATGACTTAATACGAGTAACACCCATCAAGACCCGACAACCCACCATCCAAGCCCCATTGCCACTGACCTTCTCACCAAGACCCTAGAAACTGCACCCACTTCAAAATTCATCACCCAAACCCCCTGAATTGCCTCCCAATAACCGAAACTCCAAGCACATATCCGGATTTGGCTGCATTAACCAAAGTTCATTAGAGGTGGGATGGATACAGAGGATGAGTTATCATGTGGGCATAAAGTTGGTGAAGAGATGGAGGGTAGGTTGAGGAACTGATGGGAATGTTCTTCCAAAATTCAGAAGTTCTTCTAAATTTTTTATCAAACATCGATTAAAATATCTTTCCTCTCGAGGAAGTCAAAAACGGCTTTTGAAAAGCCGATCAAAATAGGGTCAAAGTAGGAATAGAGGAAGTTTGAATGATAGACATATGGTGATCTTAGAAGAAGCTTTGATGAGTTTGGTTTAGCACCAATAGAAGTATTGGGGGATTAAGCTTTTCTTTTTTTTTGACATGGCAAAAAAGTTAGTTGTTAGATTAAGTTAGAGGGTGCGCGACGCAAATCAAACCCTAGCCACCACAGTGAAACATGGGACACATAACAAACTAGCCATTGGCTACGCAAACTGAGCAGGTTGGTTTAATGGTTCCTTTCGATGACAGAGACAGAGATATTTCTTAGAAGACGGAAGTGGAGGCTTAGGGGCTGATTTAGAATGAGATTTAGTTTGTAGAGGATGAGAAACTGGTATAGTTAATGGGGGATGAAGCAAGTGATGGTTTTGTATGCCCTGCTATAGCAATTATTTTTAGAGATTGTAATTGATAGCTATTTCTTTCATCTTCTCAATAAATTAAATGTCTTATATTTATAATTGGTGAATTCCATGTATTTGTTGATTCAACATTTGAATCAACGTTGTCCACTTAACTATGTATGGATTTTGTATTTACATGTATATATATGTATATGAAATATACAAAATCAAGTATTGCATTGTCCTAAATTGTTGTTTTACGGTGATAAATGATGGAATCTTTATTATTAAAGAAATGAATTAGATCATGGATAAGTCGAGCTAAATGTGAGAGCCATCGGAACAATTGCTCTGTATCAATGTCATATCGAATAACTCTCAAGCATGAGAGAAATATAAACTCTTGTATTAATTAATTTTTTACTTTGATTTATTCGATAGGCCTTAAGGTCTAATATTTGGTATTTTGGATAATTATTAAATAATAATAATTTTTTTAAACAAATTTTTAATACGATGTTTAGATATGAAATAAGTATATGCGTGTGGAGTTTTGAATTATTAATTATATTATTGAAAAAGAGAGAAAAAAAAAGTAAAAAAAACATACATAATATGGGTTATTGCAAAATAATTGGGCAAAATGGTAATGTTTTGAGTAAAACATATTGTAATTGCCAAAAAATGCACAACGCAACAACTTCTCTTTTTATTAACTTTTAACTTTCCTTATATACATTTCTTGTTGGACTTGAGGCCCATTAGGGCAATACCACCATGATTATATCACCATGACATCACTGCTTCTATTTTCTCAAGAAATAAAAACGAAATGGGCCTAGTTAATTGGACTTATAAAAATCTTATTGGGCCAACAACTTGATGGGTCTGGTGCTTGATGGACTCAAGTGGGCTTGGACATTTTCACTCTTACACAGGCCCGCTTCTTTATAATGGGTCGTCGGGCGGTCAGGCCCATTAGAGAGAAGATAGAGTGGAGAGCAAGGTACATGACCATTGTCGGGATGACGTGACATATCTAATTAATACGACGGCTGTACCATCATTCAAGTACTAGAATCTTACGGTCCGGGTGGCCTCGATTGGTGAGAATGGGGCTGAGGAGGCACACGTAAAGCGAGGTGACGTTTCGCTTCCCGAGCGCACGGCTTTCCAGGCGTTTTAGAGACGTCTATAAATACTCAGTGTATATGTTGAATGTTCATTCCATTTCAAAACCTATAACTTTCAGAAAACTTTCTGCACTTGAGCTCTTTGCTTATCATTGCCAGAGTACGCTCATTCTCCTATGAATACTCACGAACTCTCATCGGGATTCATCCTAGAGTAAGTTCTCTTCCTTCAGTTCTTCTACCTTTCTGTTGGTATGTCTGATAGTAATGACACCTGGTCGGGTAGCGACCGTCTCCTTTCTTCTATGGACCTAGATGCTTCTCTCAGCTCCCCATCGGTAGAGATAGTTAGAGCAGTCGAATCCAGTCCTCCTGAGATTACCTAAAATGTTGCAGCGGGTGGGGACCCGGCTGTGGGGAGATCAGGAGATCTATTCTATGTTGAACCCTTCCCTCCTACACATAGGGTAGAAATGGTATTGAAAAGGTTGAAGGTTAAGTGTGGGATACCCGATGGGGTAATCATTAAAAATTATCCTAAAAAATACGATTTCAGGAAAGGTGAGGGGGTCATGGATCATCAGATTCTGCTATCGGCCTTCCACCTTCAGGTTATTAGATTCCCGATTCAGCCTTTCTTCCTTTATACCCTAGCCGCCCTAGGTCTGGCCCCGCTTCAAGTGGGGCCTAACTTCTTCAGTATATTGGTTATGCTCTTGATAATTAATCGGGAGCTGGGTCTAGATTTTGGCATGGCCGAACTTCTGTTATGTTACAAGATACAGGACCAGAAGAACTGCAGGGGCCGATACAATCTTTTTCCTTTGAGCAGGAGAAAGATTTGTGATGGTACTGAAAAGTCCAACAAAGGGTGGAAAGAAAGAATGATCCTGGTAAGCGGGAATTGGAGGCTTCCTGGATCATCGAGATTCCAAGTCCCCAGTGAATTCGACCAACCCCTATTCCCTTCCTTCAAACCATTTCATAGGGGGTCGTGCTATTGCGATCAGTGCAATGATAAGTTGGGCCTTCATGTGCTTGAGTTTCTGGGATCACCCGGCAACTTTAAGACTTCAACTTACATCAGATCTCGGTTTGAACTCCTTAAATCTAAAATTTGGGGACAGCCCCTAAGGATGTGTAAAAATTTCCTGACGGGTTCCAATTTGCAGGCCTTGTCAACAGAAATGTTGAGAATCCCGCAAGTTGTTCTAAAATAGAAGGCCAAGCGGGCAGCCGACCCTCAAGCGATACCTTCATTACCGGGTAAGGTTCAAAACAGTCAGGGGTCGCAAAGTGCTCCAACTCCCCCGTCCGGGGCTGCTCCTCCACCACTGGTGGAAAACATTCCGGTGACTCCACCTCTCCCGATGGGAAATATTCAGATTATTCCGACCCCCCCTTCAGGATCAGAGGAGGTTATTCCCCCTTCAGGAGACATTCCCATTCCTGAATCCCGACTGATTGAAGGAGAAACTAGTTTATCGGGGACACGACATCCCCGATCAGAGGAGATCATACCCGACCGATCGGTCAGGGCCCGTCTGACCACAGCGTCGTCTCCAATCGTAGTGGGGGAAAGCGGGGCTGCAACCGAAGTGGAGCGACCCCTCCCATAGGCACTAAAGATAACACTCCCTGACGGTGGCTTTTTGGTCAGGGGAAGCGAGACCGTCGATAATGACGAAGCCCTTCGGGCGATGGGTGCCCAAATTTGGACTCCTGCTGACAGGAAGAAACTGAGACAAATTGACCGGGCAGAACTGACCTTAACCGGTCCTGAGATTGCCATGAAGGTACTTTTTCAATATATTGTCTCATCAGTCATATTTGGTACTTTTCTTCTTTGTTCTTTGATCAAGCTAACATTTGTTCTTCTGGTAGATGTTTTATCTGACCCAGGCCTATAATAAGAAGATGGAGGAGGACGCTAGGTTGTTTCGCAAATCTAACGAGCTTCTGAAAGCAAAGGAGGATGCCAGGCAAAAAGTTGCCTCCTTATTGTTAATATCCAATGAAAAATTGGAAGTTCAGACAACAAGGGCAATCACCGCAGAGCAACAACTTCGGGTTGCCCATGACTAGATCCAAGAATGCAAGCTTGAGGGCTGAGAATGAGGGCCTGAAGGCTTCTAAGACAAAACTTCTGGAGGAGAAGGCCGAGACTGAGAACCTTCTTGCGGTGGAGAGGTCAATGGTGGAGATGTGTCACTGGGTGGTAATGAGATATACAAACGCTTCTTTGACACCTCCCAGTATCGAATTGGGTTCGGATGGAGGTCGTGCTTCAATGACATGCAGAAACTCGTTAAGGAGAGTGATTTCGCCTTGGTGGCAGAATTGGATGAGAGCTTGGGCATCGCTTCACCGTACGACGATCCGGTTGGAGGTCCTGATGATGTTCGTTTCTGTGAGTTCCTGACCAAAGCTCTCCTGGGGATGAGTGCTACGACCGATTTTGATCCTCCAGCTCCCAATGGGGCCATTGTCCCTGTGAACTCCGATGTGGCGGGCACCAGTGTTGGCCCTTAGGATTTTTTGTTTATAACACATTTTGTAAGCCTTGGCCATCGGGGCCCATTTTTGAATGAAAGATCATTGTTTTTGTCCAGTTGATTTTTTAATGTTTATATTATTCTGCATGGATCTGTGTTTTTAAGTGGAGAGGCCCACTCGGTTTATTTTTTACCAATTTGTGATCTCTTCAGGATATGTGTTATGTCTTTCGGGCACTTCAGGCCATGCGATAGACATTGCAACACTTTGTTTATTTTTGCAAATTTGTGATCTCTTCAGGATCTGTGTTGTGTCTTTCGAGCACTTCAGGCCATGCGATAGACGATACAACACTTTGTTTATTTTTTGCAAATTTGTGATCTCTTCAGGATCTGTGTTGTGTCTTTCGGGCACTTCACGCCATGCGATAGACAATGCAACACTTTGTTTATTTTTTGCAAATTTGTGATCTCTTCAAGATCTGTGTTGTGTCTTTCGGGCACTTCAGGCCATGCGATAGACAATGCAACACTTTGTTTATTTTTTGCAAATTTGTGATCTCTTCAGGATCAGTGTTGTGTCTTTCGGGCACTTCAGGCCATGCGATAGATAATGCAACACTTTGTTTATTTTTTGCAAATTTGTGATCTCTTCAGGATCTGTGTTGTGTCTTTCGGGCCCTTCAGGCCATGCGATAGACAATGCAACACTTTTTTTATTTTTTGAAAATTTGTTTCAGTAGATATTTACAAGCTATTTTACCATAAAAATGATTTTTTACTGATCAGGTGTTATAGCCTTTTTACAAAAAGATCAAAGTAAAAGCAAAATTTGGCCCTTTAAGGGTAGTACATCTTCAGGTAAGAGGCGTTCTGGGAGTTTGGTTCCATTCCGCCATTAATATTTCTTCGAACACGGTATGCCCCGCGAACGATGACTTCGGTGATGGTGTACGGGCCCTCCCAAGGCTCCCTGAGCTTGCCTACGAGCCCGATTTTTTGCCGAAGGACCATGTCTCCGACCTGGAACTCTCTTCTTTTTACTTTTTGATTGAAGTAATTCTGGATGCGCTGTTGGTAGGCGGCCAGCCTAATCCCGACGGCTTCCCTTCTTTCATCTAGTAGATTAAGATTTTGAGCCAGGTGCTGGTTATTTGGTCATTCAATCCAGGCCTGGCTCTAGAGGGTTGGAACCCTGACCTCCGTTGGGATCACAGCCTCAGCGCCGTATGCCATGGAAAAGGGGATTTCACCAGTGGGTTGTCTGGGAGTCGTTCTGTATGACTAGAGAACTTCAGGTAGTTTCTCTAGCCAGGCCCCTTTGGCTTCCTCAAGTTTTTTGGCTAGGGTGTTGAATATGGTTCTATTTGTCCTTTTCGCCTGCCCGTTCCCTTGTGGGTACCCGATGGAAGACGTATTCTGGTTGATACCATACTCGGTAAAGAATGCTCTAACCTCTTTGTTGTCCATATTTGTCCCATTATCCATCATGATTGTCTTTGGTAGCCCAAATCTGCATATTATGTGGGTCCATATGAATATGATGACGTGGTCACTCTTGATGGTGGGGTAGGCTTCAGCCTCCACCCATTTGGTGAAGTAATCAGTGGCCAGGAAGACATAAGCGTTTGACCGGATCACTTTCGGGAGAGGTCCCATTATATCCATTCCCCATCGGGCAAATGGGTGTGGTACTATAGTGGGATGTAAGAACTCAGGTGGCCGATGGATAGCGTCTTCGTGCATCTGACATGGCTTGCACATTCGGACGTATTCTTCGGTATCCCGCGACAGATAGGGCCAGAAGTATCCTTGGGAGAGTATCTTATGGGCAAGGGATCTACCTCCGAAGTGGTTTCCACAAGCTCCACTGTGAATCTCTTGCATCACTGCTCTTGATTCTAATGGCGTAATACATTTCAAGTAAGGACCGAAAAGGATTTTTGATAGAGTTATTCTTGTGAGCTTGTTCCTCCTGATCTTGTGAGCTTCAGCTTTATTCTCTAGAAGAGTTACACTTCGTAGGTAATCCATCAAGGGATCCATCCAGCTGGGCTCCCATGGGATAAGCATCACTTGTTCGGGCTCCTGAATACTTGGCCTGATTATAAAGTCCACAAGTGCAACACGGGTCAGGTCTTCTCCGGCTGAGGACGCCTGACCAGCTAGGTGATCAGCTACGGAATTCTCACTCCTCGGGATCTGTGTAAAGGTTATTTTTTGAAAACTTTCCATTTCTTTTAACATGAGTGCCCGGTAAGACTCCATTTTTGGATCCTTGACTTCATACTCTCCTTTAATTTGCCGAATAACCAGTTACGAGTCACTGTGTACTGCTAGGGCCTGGATCTGGAGGCTTCGGGCTAATCTCAAGCCAGATACGACAACCTCATACTCAGCCTCATTGTTCATGGTCGGTAACTGTAGTTGTACTGACATATGTAGGCGTGTCCCATCGGGTGTCAAGATTTCCAAACCGATTTCTGATCTAGCACAGCTGGTCGATCCGTCCACAAAAAGCTTACAGGTGTCAGGTTCAATTATCTGGTCCGGCTTTTTGGTTTCACTTTCAAGCAAAAAGTCTGCCACTGCCTGTCCTTTGATGGAAACCCGGGGTATGTACGTCAAGTCGTATATTCCCAACTCGATGGCCCATTTGGAGATTCTGTCTAAGAGGTCAGGCTTTGATATAATAACCCGCAGGGGTGTGGCTGTCGGGACAATGATCGGGTGAGCTTCAAAGTAATGCCTTAGTCGTCTCTTGGCATTCACCAGTGACAGAACCAATTTTTCTTGCCTGCTGTATCTGGTCTCTGCCTCATCCAAGGATTTGCTGGTGTAGAAGACTAGCATTTGCATGTTTCCATCGTCTCTGATAAGGGCTGTGCTGGTCGACACAGATGATACTGCTAAGTACAGTGCAAGACTTCATCGGGAGTCGGTGTGGATAGGATTGGGGGCATAGTCATGTATTCTTTTAACCTCACCAGGGCTTCAGACTGTTCAGGACCTCAGATTTCTCCCTTATTTGCCTTGATTGCCCGAAAGAATGGTCTGCACCGATCAGTGAGTCGTGAAATGAATCTGCTAAGTGCAACCACTCTTCCCGTCAAGACTTGAATGTCTTTATGTGTCCGGGGCTCCTTCATTTCCATCAGGGCCTTGACTTATTCCGGGCTGGCCTAGATCCCGGTCCGGTCCACGATGTGCCCCAGGAACTGCCCGGATGATACACCAAAAGAACATTTCTCTGGATTAAGCTTCATGCCATGTGACCTGAGGGCGTTAAACACTTGGCACAGGTGGGTAAGATGGTCCCCCTTTTTCCTGCTCTTAACCGCAGTGTCATCTATATAGGCCTCAATTACTGTATCCATCATCCCCTTAAAGATCCTGTTGACTAGCCTTTGGAAAGTGGCACCTGTATTTTTCAGTCCAAAGGGCATAACTTTAAAGCAATAAGTACATGGCTCAGTAATGAAGGAGGTCTTTTCTTCGTCCATCGGGTTCATTTTTATCTGGTTGTAACCTGAATAAGCATCTAGAAAAGTTAGATGATCGTAGCCAGCATTAGCATCAACCATCTGGTCGATCTTTGGCAGTGGAAAGTTGTCTTTCGGGCATGCCTTGTTCAGGTCAGTAAAATCATCACAAACCCTTCATTTTCCATTCTTCTTCTGCACGACCACTACGTTGGTAAGCCATTCGGGATACCTGACCTCTCTGATAAAACCAGTTTAGAGCAATCTGGATACCTCATCTGCTATAATTTGGTTCCGATGTGCCCCCATGCGCCTCTGCTTTTGCCTGATGGATCTGACATTTGGGTCAACATGCAATGAGTGTTGGGCAATATGAGGATCGATCCCCGGCATGTCTGTATGCTCCCACGCGAAGACATCGAAGTTGTCCTGTAACAATTATGTTAGTTCCTTAAATTCGGGGTCGGTGAGGTTTGTACCTGCAAAAGTAACTTTTTCCGGGCTGTCGGGCACAACATAGACTGGCTGCAACGGTTCGACCATAATTGGGGTAACCGGATCCCCCTCCTTTAATTACTATTTGGAGCCTGGGCTCTGCTCCTTGGAGTGAGGCACCATTGGGACTTTCCCCTTCCGGATCTCCTTCAGGGCGACCGTGTAGCATTCCTTGGCGGTCGTCTGGTCACCTTTAATGTCAATGGTACCTAGACCGTCGGGGCTCATGCATCTCATGACCTGGTGAAGAGTTGAGGGCACACCTTGCATTCGGTGAATCCACCTCCTTCCCGTGAGCAGATTATACGAAGGTTTGACATCCACCACAATGAACGTCTCAGTCAGGGTCCTTTGAGCAGCAAATACCGGTAACTGGACCTCCCCGATCGGCTCGACTTGCCTTCCATCAAAACCTGCAATGGGGCACCGGGATGCCATAACTTCGGATGGGTTTATCTCAAGTTTTTCAAAAGCCCATTTGGTGATGATGTTAGCACTGCTTCCAGGATCTATCATGACTCTCCTCACAAGGTAGATGGCTACCATTAAGGTCACAACCAGAGGGTCATCATGTGGGGTCTGAACACCCCGAAAGTCCGACGTCGAAAAAATGATTTGCGTTTCCCCTGCCCTGTGGTGGATCTCCTTGATTTCATTGATTCTCCTCATCTTGTGGGCTCTCCGCGTGTGACTCCGGCGTGATCCTTCTGTCTCTTTGGAGGAGGGCCCACCATGAATCATGTTAATGATCCGGAACGACTGTGCGTCTGAGGAGTTCCAAGGGGCGCTAGGGGCAAGTTGATCGGTCCTTGGCCTGTCCCGTTGGACGTAATCCCGAAGTTATCCACGAAGTAGCAATGCCTCCACCGGTTACCTAAGATTACGGCACTCATTTGTGATGTGCCCGAAATCACAGTGGAAAGCACAGTGCTTTGACTTGTCCCTTTGGTCAAGTGGTTGTCTAATGGTTGGGGGTTGTTGGAAAATTCCCTTAGTTTTGTTCTCCTGGTAGAGCTTCATGAGGCTGACCTTAAGGGGTGTCATCCTCTCTTCGAATTTGGAGCGCTTGAATGGTTTCGGGGCTGATGATCCTGGTGGAACTGATGATCCTGATGAAGTCGAACGCTTTCGATCAATCACTCAATCCCTTGATTGGGTTTCAATGCTGACCAAGGCCGCCCTCTTCTGTCTAACAGTCTCCTCTTCTTCAATCCTCAAGTACCCCTGAGCTCTGGAGTTTAACTCCCCAATGCCCGATGGAGGGCACTTTACCAGGGATTAGTGGAACTTAGTCCCTGGAATGAGGGTCATCCGGAAGGCCTCAACAATAGAGTGTTGGTCACAGTTATCAACAGAAGAAGATTCGATGTTGAACCGGGATAGAAAGCTTTTCAGTGACTCTCTTTTCTCCTAGATCATGGTGAAGAGGCAGGATATGGTCTTTTTATGTCTCTTGTTCCCATAATACTGGGCAATGAAGAGCCTAGTCAACTACTACCAAATGACGATGGATCGAGATGGCTGTTTCATGAACCATAACAGAGCAGCATCAGCAAGACTAGTGGAAAACACCTTGCAGAACAAGGACTCGTTTTCGGTGTACATGGTCATCTTCTAGTGGATCTGATAAATGTGTTTTTCGGGGTCCTTAGTGCCATTGTACGGGGTGAAATGAGGCATAAACAATTTCTTAGGGAAAGGTTATTGGGTTATTTCGGGGATGAAAGGTGATTGTACCAGCTCGGTCGATGCTTGGATGGCCATGTCATCGGTAGATCGGTCCCTCAAGTCCCCAAGGACTTTCTTTTGGAATTCATCCATCATTGCCTGAAGTTTTTGAGGGGTCATGGACTCGTCGGCTGTGGGAGCCTTTCCTGAGCGCTGGGAAGACTCGGCGTGCTCCTCCGGTCTATCGCTATCTTGCTGGTTCAGGGAATAGTCGAGCGCCTCTACCGGAGGGTCGGGTGCAACTACCGGAGGGGCAGCTGCTGGTGGAGCCAACCTCGCCATGAGCTCCACATTCTCTTTTTCCAGGGCCAGGCTACGTTCCTCAGCAGCTACCAAGCGTTAAAGGATTTGCTCCATGGACTAGGGACCTCCCGCACGACTGTCCGTAGTGGTTGGAACTTCTATTTGCGAACGAGTGACTAGCATTTTTTCCCGAGAAGTAGTGGATGAAGGTTTTAGAAGGTGGTGAAAGATCTTTTGGTTTAACAAACGAACTCAGCTTAATGAGATGGGAAAAATGAGGTGATTTTACAGATCCCAAAGGGCATATTTGAAAAATCGGGAACTCCTTGAACAAACTTCCCATAGACGGCGCCAATGTGTAATTGCCAAAAAATGCACAACACAACAACTTCTCTTTTTATTAACTTTTGACTTTTCTTATATACATTTCTTGTTGGACTTGAGGCCCATTAGGGCAATACCACCATGATTACATCACCAGGACATCACTGCTTCTATTTCCTCAAGAAATAAAAATGAAATGGGCCTAGTTAATTGGACTTATAAAAATCTTATTGGGCCAACAGTTTGATGGGTCTGGTGCTTGATAGACTCAAGTAGGCTTGGACATTTCCACTCTTACACATATCCAATAAGATAATTTGCTAGCTTTTACAAAGGAGAGGGTAGTGGTTTGGAGCTAAAAATAGTACATGGGGGTCTTTTGCAACTTTTGAAAAGCAAAAAAGGGGTAATTTGCTAGCTTTTACAAAGGTAAGGGTAGGAATGGCAACATGACGGGTTTGGCAAATATCATTACCACCCTATTTAAAAATTACTGATATCAAATCCACCACATGCCCACGACGGGTTATAATCGATAATAACATTACCACCCCGTCGAAATAAACGGATTCCATCAGGATACCATCTGGTCTACTAAATTATATGCACAGTTGTCAAACAAAATGTCAATTAGATGGAAACAATTAAAGACATTCTTAAGAAAAACAATGAACAAGTTAATTATGCATGGAAAGCGTTAAAGAAACAAACAAACAAAGTTCAACAATCCATTATGTGTTTTATTCTAGCGAACTGAATTCCAAACTTCAAGTACAGTAATACAATGGTTGGAAATATATAAAGTAAAATCTTATAAATAATTGGATTATAAGTTATTGAAGTTCAATAGTTATGTACACAATAAATTGATTGAATATGGCTAGGTATGTATTATTTCTTAATCGATTGAATATGTCTGACTATGTATTTTTTCTTTTTATTGAGAAGTGTTAACAAAAAACCATAATTCATTATCAGTAATTGAAGTTCAGTAATTATATTTTTTTGTTAATTCATTTGATTATTAAAAAAAATGCATCACTATAACATTTTTAGTGATCTTTTATTTCTATGAGATGCTTTTAAAATCTGAAAAAAAATAATTAAAAAAGTAAATAGGTCAGGTCGGGTTCAGGGCGGGTTTTACAGAAGATCCAAACCCGAACCGAACCCACTTCGGGTTTTAATTTTTAATACCAAACTTGTCCCAAACCCGTTTAAAAGCTTACCAAATCCGCCCCATTCAGGTCGGGAGCAGGTCGGAACCCGACTGGGTCGGGCAAAATTGTCATCTCTTGGTGAAGCTAGTGATTTGGAGCTAAAAATAATACAAGGAGTATTTTGCAACTTTTGAAAAGGACATTAGTGTATTATGCACTTTTGCGTTATTTTTATCCTTATCTTTCAAGTGTAGATCTTTCTTTTGATTCCTTTGCTCTTCGGTCTTCATATCAGTTTAAATCTCCCTTAGCATAATTATTGCATAAGAAAATAAATAACAATAAAAAATTGAATATTCTAGAAAAAGAATAGTACGAATAATATATATACACATTATGGGATTAACTAAAGATCTTCTTGAATTTAATATAAAAACTTATTGAGTAAAAATAGGAGATGATTTGTCATAAACAGTGTTAAAAATCCAAACATAAAACACATTCTAGAAGCGCATTAATTACGTTTGTCTTGAATCTATCAGTATTATCAAACAAACCTTCAGTGAGAAGTGTGTGCTTAGTACTTCTCTAAAATTATATACTAAAGTTTTTTTTTTTACTTTAAGTCCTACAGTTTTGGTAATTTGACATTGGTCTTTTTTTAAAAAATTTATTTGATATTGATCATTTTTTGAAAATTTAATGTTTGGTAAATTATTCTTTCACACTCACTTATTTTATTAATTATACTTTTACTCCTTCAATCAAATTTTGAAATATAAAATGACTAAATTATTCCGAAATATGTGTGAGGACATATTTGTCAATCCATAAAGATATAAAAAGACCAACCTACCCTCCTTTTATATGCATTTCGAAAAACAAATTATTTCGAAATATATATTTCGAAAAATATATATATATTTCGATAATTGTTGTTGCCATGTAATTTTTTATATATATTTATGTGTATTTCGAAAAAAATATATATATATTTCGATAATTGTTGTTGCCATATAATTTGTTTATATATATTTATATGTATTTCCAATAAAAAATATTTTGAAAAATATATATATTTCCAAAAATATATATATTTCGATAATTGTTGTTGCCATGTAATTTGTTTATATATATTTATATGTATTTTGAAAATATATATATATATTTCGATAATTGTTGTTGCCATGTAATTTTTTTATATATATATTTATATGTATTTCGAAAAAAAAATTATTTTGAAAAATATATATATTTCAATAATTGTTGTTCCATGTAATTTGTTTATATATATTTATATGTATTTCGAAGTAAAACAATTATTTCAAAAAATATATATATTTCAAAAAATATATATATTTCCAAAAATATATATATTTCAATAATTGTTGTTGCCATATATATATAATTCGAAATACATATAAAAGGAGGGTAGATTGATCTTTTCACATCTTTATGGATATGCAAATAGGTCCTCATACACATTTAGAGGTAATTTAGTCATTTTATATTTTAAAATTTGATTGAGAAAGTGAAAATGTAATTAGCAAAATAAGTGAGTGTAAAAATGTAATTTACCAAACATTAAGTTTTCAAAAAGGAATTAATGTTAAATAAATTTTAAAAAATGGATCAATATCAAATTACCTAAAAAACTGTAGGACTTAAGTAAAAAAAAAAAACTCTATACTAAATTCATGATTATGATTCATAAATTTGTATAATAATAGAAAAGCTATTATGGGATCTCCTCATGAAAGTTCTCCCGAGTTCTCGTATAAATAACATCATTTCAATACAAAAAAAAATGATGAATTTCATTGGAAAGTTATTGAACAAAAATCAGTTTAACAATACGGAAAATATATAAGTAGGCGAGATGGTAAAAATTAGTAATCTAATGTAATCATAAAAAAGAGATACAATAGTTTAACTGTTATAATCTGACGTAAATAAATTTTGATATGATATGTTTACTATTGTTAGAATAAAAATATGAGAGATAAAGAAAGACAGAATAATGATAATTATATTAATCAGTGTATATAAAAAT
Organism: Cornus suecica; assembly: GCA_963922005.1. NCBI lineage: Eukaryota > Viridiplantae > Streptophyta > Magnoliopsida > Cornales > Cornaceae > Cornus > Cornus suecica. The sequence goes on from OY998245.1 coordinate 15,675,768, forward strand.
AAAACATATAACTTGTTTTATACCGGAGAGAATTTCATACCTAAAAATGAAGCCCTAGTTCTCGGCATTAATACTTTATCCACTCACCACAACGTCTCACAATAAAAGATTAACTAAATATCTTCTTGAATTTAAAATACATATAAAAAATGTAGTTTTTATTTTGTTTTACCTTAATTTTTGTAACTATATTCCTACTCACCAATGCGAGAGGTCCTTACTTATTCTAATGTGGTCCATCACACATTCACACAATCAATTAAACTATTTTTACTAAAAAGATATGAATCCAATTAATTTTTTTATTAATTTTTAGAATAACATTCTAGTTTTCAAAACGAATAGGTTACATAATATGTATGTATTTAAAGAGTTCGGACCGTTTCATGTACCCCACAGCCACCTCATTTAAGTAAATCATTTCCCAAAATCGTTTTACAACCGGGTGGAAATTTTTTCTACACTGACCTCCTCTATGGCTTGATGCAATTACATACACCCACAATGATGTTTATTACACTGGGTACTTTTATTGCATCAAAATATACCTTAATTACCTTAATTAATGGTACCTTTGTCAATATATTAATTTTTTATATATATAATTAAAGAATATTAGTATTTTAGCCCTAACGGTTAGACTCTCAGATAACGAGGAGGTTATTGAAATTATGTATCAAATTTTACGAGTATATGATATAATAAATAATAAACATAACTACTATAAGTAATTGAACCACACATTAGGGAATCATTATATTTGACCCTAGAATATGTATACCACAACCAATATGTCTAAGAAAGAAGCCACAAGTTTTAAAATAAGGGTTATTAACATAAAATCTCTCTATACTTTCATATTTAGATCAAATATACCCCTTGTTATATTATTCCTTTCACTATGAAATTTTTTCACATACCCCTTATTCGATCTCAAAATTGGATACTTTTAGAACTAAAAAAGTGTTACGAACCTGTTATTCGGAGGAATAGAATGTCAATTCATTCCATTCTTTTATTTGGTACAATATAATGAATGAGAGTGGTCATTCTCAAAGTGTTGATGTAGAAAATTGTGTGATCAGGGATGACGTCATACCCAACAAGATAGAGGACTGTTGGGGAGGTGGCATCGGTGTGGTGCCGGCCAAGGGCCCTCCGACGGTCAAGTCAGTATTAGCAAACAATGTTATTGAGATAAAACCCAAATGTATTTAATGCTTTTAGATGTGAGAAGTGTTCCCGCTTGACCACCTATTCATAATAGTAGTTTTCCAAATGGTTGTGATCATCCCTGAAAATCTCAACCAAGTGCAACCCCTGGATATCTTAACTAAATTATATTTACCCAATCAATCAGTTAAACACGGTCATGTTTGCCGGCTTGATTGGTTAAACGGTTATCCTTCAACAAAAACAGTTAAGAAGTCGACCAAATTAATTACTTCCTATTAGTTGCCCCTTATTTCCAAGTGCGGAATGTAAATGGAAATGTATGAAATTTATATTTTGGGTCTATATTATATACATTATCTTTATTTTGTATATAAACTAACTCTTATATAATATGTACAAATATACACAGATATGTATTAAAATAAATTTAAGTAGCAAGTAATCTCTTATATATATATCTCACAGTTAAAGCAATGTAAAACATAAACTAAAGGTCTGTTTGGAAACCGGTTTCGGTTCCATTTGATCTGGTTCATGTTTGTTTTGCATTGGTCTCAAAAATTGGAATCAGACTAAATTAAACAAAAATCACAAATTTGAGACCAAGATTTTTGGTGGGTTACGGTGGTCTGGTTCATAAAATAATTAACCAAAATCAGAAAAAGGCAGACCAACGAAAACCACTTGTCGCCTTTCTCCACAAACCCTAGAACGAGAATGACCGCTTTCTCTCTCTTCCACCAATTCAACCAAGCATCGGCGCTACCTCTCTCCTCTACCACTTCGACCGCCTCCACCACTACCACCGGTGCCACCTCCTCTCCCTCCTCGCCCCTTTCCACCTCAAAACCTACCGCCAAAACAACACATTGGCTTGATTGAATCAGTTTGGATCGATCAATTGAATTGACCAATTAGTTTGATGAATTTCAATTGAATCAGTTTAATGAATTTCGATTGACTAAGTGATGGACGTCAGGTGTGTGCAAAATATGTGGTTAAAAATGACACATTAACGACACTTTAGGTTTTACCCTTCTGCAAGCGTACAGATTAATTGTTGATAGTTTTGCTTGAGTATGGGAATATCGATCACACAGAGACGAGGATTGTTCACTTTAATAATCTAAAAACACTGAATTATAATTTTCTGAAAAGAGTTTGATTTTGTGAATTATCTAATAATAATGAAATAAAGCAGAAAACAATGATAAATAATGGTTGTGATTCAGAGGGAGAGAAAACTAGGGTTTTCTCACTCCACCACTAACCGCATAACATAGTCCAAATTCTAATTCAATTGTATGAGGGCGATCCATTGACTATGAATCAGGTCGCACTGCGCCAGCAGTTTGACCCCAAAAAAGATTACTCTCAACCGGATTGCGATAACCCATCTCAAGACTAAACTGATTAGTGCATGCCGACTACTAACAGAAAAGTAAATTAAAGCAGTAAATTAAAGCATGAAAAAAAACTAAGGCATGTCTATATCAGTTTTGTTAGGGCATGACCTGTGTCAACTTAGGGTTTTGAGTTTTATGACCACCATTGTGTAGAAAATCACAAATTAAGCATCCGAGTTCCAGCCCATAGTGAATAATTGTGATTGTGTAAGATAAATTGTGTAGAAAATCACAAATTAAGCATCCGAGTTCCAGCCCATAGTGAATAATTGTGATTGTGTAAGATAAATATATTCGAAAAGTCTAAGACAAAAATCAATTCAAATATATAAACTTGTATTACGGATAAAAATGATATATCATCTAACACAATCATCATAGTATAATCACAGCTTTCCCTCTCTACAATTGAATATAAAATCAGAACTACATTACTTGGCTAGGGTTTTGCGAGAAAACTCTAGATACCGAGTTTGTTGATCATGGCGGAGAGAGTCTGATGTATAATCGCCCTCCATGGCCTTCTTCTCCGGATCTCTAGGTCTTGAATAATTCCTCCCTTTTGAATAAGATGAATCTCCAAAGGCGGCTCTAAAAATTATACATGCTAAGAAGCTCTCTAAAATTTATAGTAAAGCTTGGTATTTATAGGCAAAGTTGAGGGAAACCCTAACTTGACGAATAGGATTACCCTTTATGGTAATTTCACACTCAACCAAGTAAAACCCTAATATATGATGTATAATATGTGTATATATCATGCATAGAGGTGTTGGGGTCGAAATAAAGTCATTTGGGTGAAAACAAATCAATCCGGGTCAAAATAGGATTTCAGCCCGAAACTGAAATTTTCAATTTTTTCTGCAAAATACCTCTCACTCTTTTGATCATATATGGAGTTACACAGATTTGATAGAGGTGTAATATATCGTTGGAAAGAGGACTTCAAAATCTTGATGGTAAGATCAAGAATCACCACATTTGGACTTTTGTTTACTGAGATATGAGTGCCCGAAGTTGGCTGAAATTTTGGTGCTGAAAATACTGGACCTACGCTTAGAAGAGTAGGGTACAAAACCAAAGCGTAGGTATGGTCCAATTTTGCCTATTTTTGCCTCTGGTGATGTAAGATATGATGCATTTTTGCTGTAAAATCCGTTATTTTTTCATATTTGAGCTAGACAGACTGCCTTTGACTCCCGATACTTTTCGGTGAAGTATTAATGTTTGAAAATGACATTTTTGCCCTTCTGGTGAGATAATGATGTCGGAAAATGATCATTTTTCCCTTCTCTAGCTCTTCTTTGCTTTGGCACACCTCTTGATTCCTTTCTTGAGATAGAAACGAACACAAACTCGGTTAATTCACCGAGATTAGCTATGTTTCTTCATTAAGCTCCTAAAACATGCTTACATACACATACGTAATAAAAATACCAAGTAACGAAATGTAAAGACATAACAAACGCAAGATAGAAGTGAAAAATGACCAATATTGAGCACCTATCACTAAGCACAACACCTCAAAACCCCCTGCCATCCCCTTTCCTCTCACTTCAGTTTGGCTCAATCGATACCAAAAGTTTGATGAATTTCCTAGGAAGCCCTAATCTCATAATAACATAATATATATATATATATATAAATATATATACACATCAGAATAACATATATAAATATATATACACATCAGAATAACATATATATATATATATACACACATGAATATAATTAGAAAGAAAAATTGGATGAGTTTGGGATTGTTGATGGAGGGTTTAGACCTAGAGTTTGCTAAATATGGTCTGGTTCTAATTTTCTCAGACCGAGATCAATAGATCAGACCGTTTATCAAACAGATTTTCAGATCAACGACCAGACCGGTTGCCAAACAGGGCCTAAGGTTATTCAATTGCATCTGGCACCCTTTGGGAGTCCAATCGTAGTATATTGCTTAAGGGGAATCAAAATATGTAATAAATGTTATTTTTAAATACACATGGTTGGGAGTCCAAGTTTAATTTGGACTTCTTTGTATCAAAGGGACCACTGCCTTGGAGATTCCGAGACAAAATTCCAACACCCGTTTTTTTAAAAACAAAATTGGCAAGGTGTCCATTGACCAAATGGACTCCATCAATTTACATTACTTTTAACATTTACCTAAAAAATTATGGTTGAGAGTCGATTATTCTAAATTATGGTTGAGAGTCTATACTTTCTCATCTCGGGTAATTTTTTATTATTATAAAAAATCTATAGTTAATAGTTCATTAATTTTTTTTACTTTTACCCAACATCTCTTCCTTTGAGAGATTGATAGGTCGGACAATTTTAATTATTATAAAAAATCTACAGATAAGAATTCATTATCCAAGTGGACTCTTTTACTTTTATCCAACACCTCCTCTTTCCCGAGATTAAAGTTTTGGGCAATTTTTTATTATAAAAAATTTATAGTTAAGAGTCCATTGTTTAAGTGGACTCTTTTACTTTTACCCAACACCTTCTCTCTCCAGAGATTGAAGTCTTGGACATTTTTTTATCATTATAAAAAATCTATAATTAAGAGTCCATTACCCAAGTGAACTTTTTACTTTTACCCAACACATCCTCTTTCGAGAGATTGAAGTCTTAGGCAATATTTTATTATAAAAAATTTATAGTTAAGAATCTATTGTCCAAGTGAACTCTTTTACTTTTACCTAAGATCTCATCTCTCTAGAGATTGAAGTCTTGGGCAATTTTTTAACATTATAAAAAATCTATATTTAAGAGTTCATTACCCAAGATGACTCTTTTACTTTTACCCAACACCTCATCTCGAGAGATATTGAAGTCTTGGTCAATTTTTTATTATAAAAATTTTATAGTTAAGAGTTCATTGTCCAAGTGAAATCTTTTACTTTTACCCAACACCTCCTCCCTTGGGAGATTGATAGGTCGGACAATCTATTTACATATTATTATTGTTCTTATTTTTAATTTTATTATAGTTAGGGGAGTCGAATACTCCCTCCCCTTGTATATCCATCATACACTCTCTAGGGAAACTACCTGCCAAAGGAAATAACTAATATTTATTTATGAGTAAGATGTGTACTTCATACCCACACATGTATATTGGTAGTTTAATCAAACTATAATAACTAATTATGTTTTGTATATACAATATGCATATATACAAAGTTGACAAAATAATAATTATTATTTCTCAAGTAGAAATCTTACTTTCAATAGAAAGAAAAGGTAGGATAAAATAAATATCTTACCATATTTATTCATCTTTGTCAAGAACAACATCCTTTATTTCTTTGAATTTTTTTCTTTCACCATATCCTTGAGTTCTAACTGGTCTGATTATGTAAGTTCAAATTTTCAAGATCGTGATTTCAAATATATCGAGGAACTGAAATCCGATTGATGTCTTATTTTACAAAGAAGCTTGTCGAGTTGCAATATCATCATTGACCAAGGTGATTTAATATTTGTAAAGTTTGAGCAATATTTGATCACCCATATTTGGTCCTTTTAATGTATGAAGTGAGAGCACTTCTGATAAGGTCCAAGTTAGCAAATGTTTGGCATGATGAAGTTGTCTTCCACTAAGGATAATGCCCCTGGTATGTTGTTTTGCATGGCTCGATAAGACGCTTCCTATTTTGCCCCTAGTTATGGGTAATTATAAATAATTGTTAATGTGTCTCCTCTTTAGTTAGAGGATGTATTCTTTTAACTTTAATTGACTCACCCTTGTATAAACAAATAGTGGTTATTTCTTCCCTTAGGTGAGGAAAGTGTATTCCAATTGTCATACCCACCTTAGTAGTTTGAGTAGTGTTCTTTTCTTCCCTTTATTGAGGGAAAAATATTTTGATTACCTCGCCCACCTCTATGGGCGGATTAGTTATTATTTTATCCTTTTAATAAGGGAATTAAGTTCTAATTTTTTAACACATCTCTTAGGATGGAATTGTCATTCTCTCATCCCTTTAGTAAGGGAAGAAAACTTTAATTATTTCGTCGATTTTGGTGGACGGAATAGTCGTCCTCTCATCCCTTTAATGAGGGAAGAAGGCATGCCTCGGGATTCACTCAGCCCGTCCTTTTAATAAGGGGACATCGATAACGAGCTTCGCTCAACTCGCCTCCTTTAGTAAGGAGGTTCATTCGGTAATGTCATAGTAGTAGTTTTTGCTTAACTAGCTCATCACTTTAACAAAAGAATTGTAATAACTTGTGCATAATAATAATAATAATAATATTTATTGCTAGGCTAGGTGCTACAAGACTATGTATCATTATTAAGTTATGAAAGTAGTTTAGCAATTTTATACCAATAATATGCGAGTTCAGCCATTTACGGCTTAGGAACACATCGTTTCACACCGTTTCATACACACACTATGTGTGTGTGTGTGAGAGAGAGAGTAAATAGGGAATATTTGACAATTTAATTCAAACAAGTATAAAATCATTTATACACATAAACATTAAAGGTTTCTACCCAAGTTAGGCAATTATGGTATTTCTAAGAATAATGGTTCAAACTCTTTCTTTATTTATTATTTTCTTTATTGAGCATGAATTTACACATGTATATACATGAAGTACATATTACATATATGAAAATGAAAAGATAAAATGCAATACAACTAGGTAGAATAATTGAATTACGAGTTTATCTATCATGACTTTATTCTATACAGGTATCTTAGATAATAAATCAAGTAACGCATTTTCAAGTTAAGTATATAAATAATGAGGGGATCATCGACACCTATGTTAGGTATCGTTATTAGGGTTATGAATTATTAATAACACAATTCAAATTGCATACGGCTAATCTTTCAGCTAGTTAATTGATAATTAATCAACAATTTTTCTTTTCTATGAAATGAGATGACACCTTTGAATTTCCATGATACATTAAATATAATGATACTAGATCGATGCCATCAAAATAAAAAACAAATTTTGGATTACAAAAAAGTCGAATGGTGCTAACACATTTATCTAAATGTTAAAGCATAATGATAGGACATTAGATTGCAAAATAGTACTTCACAATTAATAGAACTTATTTAAATATATTTTATTTAAGAATTAGGCAAGTTCTGCCTTTAATCAGTGTGACTTTGTTCCGCATCCACTTCGTTCCCATGGAATCCACCTCGACTCCAAATTGATGTTGGGCAATGAAGTGGGCTAGTATGAAAGCTGATGATTGAAAGACCATCATATTTTGTTGTATCAACTGGTTTAACCCTTATTGTACAACTTATACATGTCATTTCATTGCTCTGGCGTGCTTTTGATATATTTGAACTAATTTTTATCTCGCTCATGCCTTGGGATTTGTACTTGGATCCATTGTTAGTTATATGGCATTGCTTGGCTGGAAAAACTAGGCACATTGTTTGGCTGGATAACTAGCTGGGTTGTTTGTATAGATGACCAGATAGGTTGTTTGGTTGGACAAGCGGAGATTATTTACATGGACAACTGTTTGTAGGGCTACACACAAAATCGAAAAAACCAAAGAACCGAACCGAAACCGGCGGTTTGGTTCGGTTTTAAGGTTGTTCAGTTCGGTTCCGGTTCTCAAAATTAAAGAACTGATTTTTTAGGTTCGGTTCCGGTCTTTAACCACATAGAACCGGACCGGTTATATATATATATATTTAAAAGTTATTATTAGATAAATAATGTATAATTTTAAAATTTAAAAATGATATGTATAAATGTATCACTGATTCACTAATATAAATAACATGTGAATGACACTTTTGGGCCAAGACTCCTAGTAGCTTGGGCTTTAATTATGAAAACCCCATATATTTTCCTCATTATTTGTTGGTCTTTGGCCCATTTCTATTTTATAATAATTTTGATTCTTAACCTAGTGATATCAATGTATCAGGCGCCTCCCATTCTCACTATCTTTCCCATTCTCATTAATTGCACGCACCATACCCCTTCTCACTATTTCTCAAAGCATATCTGGTTTATTGGTTTGCTTCGCCTGGTATTTCTCTCTCTCTCTGTCTCTTTTTCTCTATATATCTCTCTCTCTATTTCCAACTATGAGTTCATGGGATTCATCATCTTCTTCAGTCAAGGTAATAAACCAAAAGAACTTTTTAGATTTGGTATTATTCGGTGTGTTATTATTGCCGATTGCGTGAAAAAATTGTATCTTTTAGCTTACTCTAATTTAGGCATTAAATGATAGTATAATCAAATCTATCTATTTAGGCCAAGTTTCCGATTTTCATAATTTAAACTTACATTTTCTTTCCTGGTGGGATGGAATTTTATACTTATTTTTTATAATAATTAAAAGAACACTATTTCATGATATATTATCTCTAACTCTCTTCGATTTGGATTCAAAGTGTTTGTATTTGTGTACCGTACCGCATGTATATACCATATTGGCATGCTAATTGTAACACCCCGTGTTACTTTTTTTTTCCTGAAATTAATTCTAATTTAATTTCAGTAATGACGTTACTTGTTCATGACGTATTATTTATCCTTGGTATTTCGCGTGTAAATTTTTCTCGTTTAGTTTTTAAAGTCGACTGGATGACTTTACGGTTTCTCTTTGACGAGTTCATGAATTATCGTTATCGACTACGCGGTATTGTTTCGACATTTAAACGTTTAGTATTTCGACTAGGCTACGACGCATTTTAATTGGATCGGGCCTGTTAGGTGTTCCGATGTTTGGGTTCCTACCCCAGTATCTTCAATTGGGATTGTTTATTGGGCGTCCTGTTATTATTTTGGGCTTACGAGATTACGTTTGGGCGTTCCCGATAATTATTGGAATTTATGGTATATATATATAATTAATTGTAATTATATATATATAGTTTTAGGGATTGTTTCATAATTTTGGATAGTTGAATGGTCACTTTCGCAATTATAACATATATATGTATATGCGTACATGCCATTACACAGACCTGCTCTCTTCTCTCTGCACGATGACCGCTACCCTCTTCCTTCTTTCTCTTCTTCACGCAACATCCATGTCCATCTTTCTTCACCATCATCATCTGTAGTCAGCTGAGAGGGAGAGAGAGAGAGAGAGAGAGAGAGAGGTTAGGCTGGAGGAGAGGCACGACCATGGAGGTTTGCCACAGCTGTAGCAGTGGCGATGATGAGCAGGGTCGGCGCAGCGATGGCGGTTCGCGGTGGTTGAGGCCATGGCGTGGTGGTGCGATGGTGGTGACGACACGCAGTGGTGATCGAGCACAGAGGTGGCGCTGTTCGTGCGACAGGCTACGTTCGGCCGGAGCTTCGGCTAATTTTTCGGTCGACTTTCGGTGATCGATTTGGGCCGATTTTTGCTGAGTAGCTTCGTATATATGTAGTATTCATCATACTTTAATTTCGTATTTTTACGTCTAACGGTTTGTCCGGAAATCGCGTTTATAGGTTATAGTTTTCGTTTGGGTTATTGTAGTTTTACCCAAATAAATTAACCTATTGATAATGGGCTTCGTATGTATCGAATAGGTTGTCGAGGCGGACGTTTCGATATATTCAAAATATTTTTCGGACGACTTTGGTCGGCGGGCGTCATATTCGGGCGCTAGTACTGTTCACGGTGGGCCCGAAACGACTGTTCTGTAAGCGTATTTCAGGTGGGAAATTATATTTCTCACTCTGTATCGTTGAAGTAGTTTGGGGTGTGCAAACCCTTAATCATTTTAATATAGATATATTAAATTGTTAATTTAAATATCTATAATTTGTTTAGAATCGAAATTGGACTTAGAGATTAATTTAATAAAATTAATTAAATTATTTCCTATGTAATTAAATCATTTCCTATCTGAATCGAATAGGAATAGACGGCTTAGAAATTCCCTTGATAATTAAATGGGCTAGAGAATTTTGTAAACGTTGGACGTGAGAAACTTAGACGTTATGCTAGGTTCCCCTTACGTTACGTGAATTATTTGCTTTAAATCGTTTAAAGGCATGTTAAGTGAAATTGAAATATTTTCTTAAAGAACTAAACAAAATATATTTTTGGAAACATGAATGGTATATGAAATTGTTTTCATATGATTTAAATGTTTTATTATATTTTAAAAGCATGTTAAAGAGATTATGAGTTTCATGTTGATATCATGTGGATATTGTTCATAAATATGATGCATTACATATTTATGTTGAGGCCCGGGATGCATATTGAAAATGTCGTGTAGTGTCAAATCACGATGTTGATATATGTGGGTTATGTAATCAAGTATGGGAGTGTCTTTGTGTCGGATCATTACAACAACTGGCCAGGAGGTATCACGCCTACGGAACTAAAAAGCCGACAAATGTGAGTTAGGAGTCCAGGTAGAGGCTCATGTTCTTGACTTTTGTAGTTATGGCGCACGGAGTTGCAAGTTGGGCTCTCGTGCAACCGTCTTCCTCGTTGAAAGTGAGAAGTGTCAAAATCACTTGGGAAGAGTCGGTGTGGTACTCTACATTACTTGTTGAGCTTGTATCCTCAAAAGTAATTGGACATAGTATGTATCCGTTAACCTGTGATTGGGCAAAGAGTGGTGTTGAGTCACATTGTATTGCATGACATTATGTGATTTCATTTGACATGTATACGTGATATTATTACATGTGATGTTGGAGCAGGTTTAATATGTATTATTATTGCCTATGGATTTTTGAGCATGTTAATTATGTATTTTATTGAAATGTTCAACTGAAAGTGATTAATGTGAACACCTGAATTAAATGTGGCAATTGTTAAAGTATAAATGAAACGTATATCTTTATACTTGTGATTATTTACCTTGTGCCTTTGGGGGAGGTTAGGTATATTAACATAGTGACCTCTGTGGTTAGGTATACGTTATCTATAGAGTTTGAGGTTAGGGATTGATTGAGTATCAATTGTGATTTGAGGCCTTAGAGAAGGCGGTGATAGTTTTGTGGTTTGGTTGGTTGCATATTACTGACCCTTGATGTTTCCTTCCCACTTAGAGAGAGGTATCCTTTATCGTGCTTTTGAGATTTGAGTGCGGTTAGAAGTGGTTGTGATTGAACCTGTCTAGTTGAGTAGAAATGGCCTCTTGATTCTGTTAATTACCAATTGTGAAATTGAGTTCATAATGAATTGGAAGAGATATTGATTGAGACTAGTTATTCCCGTGGTATCGGCCACTAGTTTTCCCTTTTCGTGATAATAGGGGGTTTAAGTGATTTTATTAAGTACTTGGGGTACTGTGGTGTCGTAGCATTGTTTCTAGTGCTTAGTTCATTCCCCTAAGCATTTATCTTTACTGTACTTTGTATACTAGTACATGTCTTTGACTTACACGTCATTCCTTGAGTTATCGGTTACGGCGTGGTGCCGAACCTTTTCCAGGTGTTGTCATTTGATTTCGTGAGGTTGGGAACGGAAAGTTATGTTCCGTGAACCCAATGTAGTACTCTTCCTTCCTTGTCCTCTTGGACATTATAGGAATCTGTGGAGTTGTGTTTACCCTTATTTGGTTGTCCTTCGGAAATGGTGTTTTCTAAACTCTTTGTATTTAAAAAGGAAAAACCCGTTTTCACCTACCCTCGTAGCCAGGACAGGCAACAACGGAGACCGGGGGCAAGACGGTCATCTTTACCGTGTGGTTTCTTAAAAGAAAACTATTCTATTACTTCCTCGAGATTCTGAGATTCCGAGACTTCTTTCTCAAGATCTCGGCCTGTAGAGTTTTGAAAGGTGTTCCATTGTTTCACCTTTGCTTCCTATCATTTCTAAGTCTCAGGTGTGAGGCTTGGTGTTGTTCAGTGCACACATATAGTGTTGCCCTTCCTTTTCTTGGTTTTTGATGTCACCACTTAGGTGATTTGAGTCGTTCCACATGATAGGGGCATGGATACCGAGTGGATTGGTTCCTTGTCCAGGTGTTCTCCCTAAACACTTGTGGTGTTTTAACCTTGATATTGTTGTCTCGGTTATCTGTTGGTTTAGCGATGGGACTTCTTTCCCCTTGCTTTGGTTTCTTTGTTCGGGTGTTTTCACTAAACACTTGTAATATTCTTTACCTTGACATTGTTGTCTCGATTATCTGTTGGTTTAGCATTGGAAAGTCTTTTCCTTCGCTTTGCTTTGGTAACCCTGAGTGGTCGTTCTGGTGAGTTGAGTTCGAGTACTCTTAGTGATTTGGTTGAGTGGCTTCCCTCGCCTACAGTGAGAGTGTTAGTGATGTGATTGACCCTATCGATAATAGTATTATGAGGTCGATACGATTTATGGTATGGTGATATGATTGAGGTGATCTAGCCTTCGAGAGGTAAATTTTCCTTAGGTATGGGATGAGGTTTGTTATATATATATAAATTATACATATATATATATATATATGATGACTATGTTAGTACGCAATGACGTGAGTGTTTTCCCTCATGTGTTCTCGAGGAATGGGATTTGAGTATTCCTTGGTACTAGTGGTGGATATTGATCCTTGTGGATATTAGAGGTGAGTGTGTTTCCCTCTGTTGGATTTCGTGGTTAGCGTGATGAGCACTTGATGATCTGTTAGATTTGACATGGGTGTCGTGTACCTAGTGTACGTTGGTGAGAGTAGTGTAGACTACCGGTATGGGTTCTTGGAGTACGAGTCTTAGTCGTACCTTGTAGAATATTGTTGTGTATCTATATATATTTATATATATATATATTCCTGATACATATATATATATACTCGTTTACGGTAGCTTGAGTGCGTGCCTTGGGTTTGCGTAGATGGGGTTTGTTGGGCTATATATATGTTTTTAGATAGTTTAACGTTTCCTAAACTGCCAGAGGATGTGGTAGTTAGAGTATCTTTTACCACTGAGCTTATTTGCTCACGAAGGGAATTTCATTTGCCCCACTAGTATTCCACGCCAGGTTGCAGGAAATATATGGCTATGAGCAGGATGCAGTGCAACGACAGTTTTCTTTAGTTTCTTGTTACAGGTTTTGGAGTTGCGCAGGATGATGCGGTTACGGATGCAGCACGACTGGGTTTGGGGACGCTAGATCTCTTCTGTCAGTTTCCTTACCCATTTGTTATGAAATTGTTATGTATTTCTTTTGGGAGCCAGTCTGTTGGCATATCCCTATTGGTGTATCTTTTATTTTCCTGTATTTATTATTTCAGGATGTCGTCGTATGTATTCAGCACTGCTATGTGTGTTTCTGTATTCTTATTCGAGCATTTGTGGCTCTGTTAATTATAGAGGGTTTGGAGGGGTTTTGGTTTCTTTCCACTACCTCGGCCCTAGTAGGATTGATGAATGTGGGGCTTGGAAGCCATTGTTATTATCAAATTGATATTGACAGGTTAAATTGTCGTGGTGGTATGTCCGGATGTTCCATTTACAAATGGAACTCTGCCGGATTTTCGTTAGATTCCGTTGCTTAGTTTTGTCATTCATTTGGGTATGGAATATACCATTTCTATCATTAATCCATACGTTTTCATGGTTAATGATATCTTAGTTGGTCAATTGTATTAAGGATCAAATCTTGGATTCCTTGGATGTTCTGGTTCGGGAGTTTTAGGAATTTAGGAGCGTGTCTGTTGGTATCTGAGGATATTATTGAGTTCTAGTATTCTTTTTGGCATGGTGTATAGTTTTCATTGTTATTACATGTATTTCCTTTATAATTGTTGATTCTAGTAGTCGTTTGGCTAACGTCACCCTTTGGAGATTCGCCGATTCTCTAGATTAGAGTTTCGTAAATCTTAGGGGCGTGACAACATGGTATTAGACATTTTTACCCTTTGTTGGTGTTTGATGACCTTCAGTCATTGGTTCTCATTTCTTTTTACTTCTGTACTCACTCCCTTAGCTCTTAGGCTCGGGTTTCTAAGTCCTAGGAAATTTGGGGCATGATACTAATATTCAAGTACTTGCCCTAAAAGATATGAAACATAATCGAAAAGCAGAATTGTCTAGAGAATTACAGTAAAAGAGGACCACACAAAGCAATTACAATAAGAGAGTACCACATAAAGTTACTGTAATTAGATGGATTCCAGTATGTTGTAATGAGATGGATTCCATGTACATTTTTTTATTTATTCTAAGTTGATTAATTATTTTGTGAAATTAAATGATATTTAGAATCAATTATTCACACATATATCATACATGTACGTGTACCCACTGTCTCAATTACTATTTACAAAATATGTACACTGTGACTAACCATTATATATTTTAATCACGCATACAAATATATGTACACTGTCTATATTTATTGTCAAAAATACTCACTGTCCATTTTTGTCATTGCAGATTATGGAGATTGCATTCTAAAGAGTTTTTTGTTTCGAAATGCAAGTGAAGACTGGTAGCCGTACCAACTCAAGGATGTCTTTTTCTTTTTTTCTTTTTAACCATGAAATGCAATTTTTTGCTTTTTTAGAGGACAAGTTTGAATTCCTAGAATTGTAATTTCAAAATGATTACTTTCATTACACTAACTATCATTTTATTTTGGGTTTGTAATAGACTAATAGTTGAAATACTCTATAATTTAGTTTATAATTATGTTTTGTTTTGAAATTTTTTATGTTTTTTAAAAGTAATAATAGGAACCGGAACCGAACCGAAAAAGATGGTTTAGTTTGGTTCGGTTCCTTGTATTAATGGTTCGGTTCCGGTTCTCATTTTAAAGGAACCGAAAATAATGGTTCGGTTCCGGTTCGGAACCGGGACCGAACCGGACCGTGTGCAGCCCTAACTGTTTGCATGGACCGTCAGGATGTTGTCGGCTTGGATAAACAAGGAAGTTGTTTGCGTGGAAAACTCAAGAGGCTATTAGGTTAGAAAGGCGGAGACTGTTTGTCTAGACAACCAAGGAGGTTGTTGGGTCGGCGAAGACTATCTGCCTGGAAAGCCAAAGATGTTGTTGGGCTAGGCGGCCAATGAGATTGTTGGGCTGGCGAAGACTGTTTGCCTTGACAACCAAGGAGGTTGTTAGACCGACGAAGACTATTTGCCTGGAAAGCCAAAGATATTGTTAGGTTGGGCGGCTAATGAGGTTGTTGGGCTGGCGAAGACGATTTGTCTGGAAAGCCCAAGAGGTTGTTAGCCTGTGTTTGCCCCAAACCTAGTTTTTCTCAATTGGACCAACTGTTTCAGGAGGATTTATTGGTCTTAAATACCTAGCCCTACATAATTAAAAACCTTATTAAATAATCAATCAAGTAGCTGAAAGAATAACATTTGTGATTTTTTCTGTGAAATTAGATAACATCTTTGACTTGTGAGGAGTATGATGCATAATATTGTGATAAGTTCATTTTACATACATATTTTATCCCAAAATTTATATTTGTTAGTAGGTAAAATTATTTATTTTAACTAATTTAGAAGGGTAATAATGATAAGTGATAAGTACACTAAATAGAATAATTTACCTAACATAATGTCCTCATATGTGTATAATTTTATTTCATACAGGGGTTGATTTGTCAAAGTAGTTTAAAGTTGGTGGGGGAGAATGCAATAAATGCATATATATATATATATATATATATATGCATGTATATGTGTACGTATGAATGGGTGATAGGTGAGAAAAAAAGAAAAAAAGACAAGTTGGTTGACTTTAGGTGCATGGTTGTGATTTGCAATTCAAGAGGGAAATTGGAGAATTGATGTGCATGCCTCAATAATGACACAGATGGCAAAGAATTCAAAGTTGGTTGCTACATCCTTTATTACATCCAATATTTCAAAGCTGAGAAATTAATAAAGCACTGAACTGTACAACTACCAATAGCTCAAGTTGGTTGTTCAATCTCCAATTTATACATTCGTAAATCAGATGCAGAGGAGGAGGAGGAGAGCAAGGAAGACACCAAAGAGGAGAATAATTCATCTTCAATTACAGGTTCTATTGTTCTTACTTTGTTATTTTCTTTTAAGCATGTGTAACTAAATCATCAACTAAGGTTGATGATGAAACCACCATTTATGAAATAAATTACTTTTTAGTCTTTTATTAATTTCCATGTGTATGGTTTAAATGCTTATGATTTTCGCTTCATAGTATTAATTGTTTTAAATTTCTTTCACTATAAATATCATGTATTTATAGTAGTTAAGAATTCTTATCACAATTAATCATGCTTGGATTTGAGAATTTTATAAGTAAAAATCTTTGATCTTATGTGATCCATTGAATTACATACATATGATACTTAGAATTTTACACTTTAAAACGAAGAAAAATCTATCTCTTGAAAATATATTTCATTAGTGCATTATTGCTAAATCTTGAGAAAGTAATAAGATTGATTTTTAATTGCTATCCTAAAATTGGAATTGATAAATGATTAATTAGAATTTTATGGATTAATGGTGGTGGAATCCGATACCTTAGTATTTTTTCTCGATTATTCTCGCTTTAATTATTTGTATTTTGATATTGCATGTTTAGTATAAAATCATTTCAACAAACAAAACTTTGAGAAACTAGGTTAGTTTTAGATTAATTTGAGTTAATTAGTTCCCTTTAAAGCATTCCCTTGGGTCGCGTTTGGTAACGGTGCGGTGCGGTGTTAGTTTTTTATTTTGGTTTGGGTTGGGTTGGGTTGGATTTGGTTTGGTGTGGTTTTATTTTGGTTTCAAACCATGTTTGGTGCAGATGGTTTTGGTGTGAGAAAAAGTGATGCTAAAAAACCAAACCATGTTTGGTAACTTGGGATGGTTTCACATTTTATTTATAAATATTAAAATTTTGTAATATTAAAATATATTAATATACTAATATATTAATATATTAATATTAAAATTTATAATATTAAAATATATTAATATTTATATATTAATATTAATATTAAAATTTATAATATTAAAATATAAATATTATATTTAGTGCTATAGTGCTACGGTTGCTACAGTGCTACAGTGGGGTGCTACAGTACCTGCACCATACAAAACCATCAACTTTGATGGTTCCAAAAATGCCTCCAAATGGGTTGCTACAGTGCCATTTGGTGCGCTACAGTAGTACCAGCTCTAGTTTTACCAAACATGGGTTGGTACCACTATTTCGTACCAAAACCAAAAACTTGGTACCAAAACCAATTACAAAACAGGGTCTTGGATTCGACCTCGTTCTCGCATAACCTAAACTTTGAGAAGTGTTCATACCTTGCCTTCGCCTAACCATCTATTTATAATAGTAGTGTTCCAAGTAGTTGTGATCATCCCTGAAAATCTCAACCAAGTGCAACCCCTGGATATCTCAACTGAATTATATATACCGGGTCAATCAGTTAAACACGGTCATGTTTGCCGGCTTGATTGGTTAAACGGTTATGCAAAAAGAGTTAAGAAGTCAACCAAAATTAATTACTCACTATCAAAAATAATTAAAATCCATTCTTGGAAATGAAATTTCATTCAATTACTAAAGTTATAGAATAGTCATTCTTAAAACATAAATTTACTAAAACAACCTTCTCAGATTTCAAAAAAACAAACCACCGTCATTTCTCCACCACCGCCGCCAATTATAGATATGTTTCATTATATGTGAGACATATCATCACGTTTCATTATATGTATTTTGGGTAGTTTGGAATAGCTACTTTCCTATCACGTTTCATTATATGTTTAATTATAAAAAAATAATATTTTTTTTGTTTAATTATATGTTTATTACTAAAGAGGGATATTTTTGAAAAAAACATATCAAGTTCATTCCATTTCTAATATGATTTGTATTTACAATCAAACAATAAACTGAGAATAGTTATTCCATTCTATTTTCATTTTCATATATGCGTGCCATACGTATACATCTTAGGCCTTGTTTATTTAGTGGTTATGGTCCAATTTTTCTGGTCTGGTCATGGTTTTTTGAGACCAGACTATATTTGTTTTGTATTGGTCTCAAAAAATATAACCAGACCAAATTGAACCAAAATGATATTTTTTAGGACCACAATTTTTGGTGATTTTATTTGGTCTCGTTACAAAATCTATCCAAAATCTTGAGAAACAGTTGGTCCAATTGATTATTATGTAGGGTCAGGTATTTAATAAAGGATTTTATTTAGTCTCGTTACAAAATTTTGCATGTTTAGTATAAAATCCTTTCAAAAAACAAAATTTTGAGAAACTATGTGAGTTTTAGATTAATTTGAGTTTAATTAGTTCCCTTTAAAACATTCCCTTTGGTTCAACCTCGTTCTCGCATAACTTAAACTACAATTAATTCGTGCATTTGCGAGTAATATTTTAAACCACACCAAATTTTTTGTGTCGTTGTCGGGGAATCGCAACAAGAAACTAATTAAATTTAAGTTGATTTAATTCTTCTACGAGTTAAAAAAAAAAAAAAAATAGTTTGTAGAAACTACTGTTTTGGTTGAAGGCTTGAAGCTACTGTTTCAAAAAAAAAAGAAAAAAAAAAAGAGGTTAGATTCGTTTAGTGGTCACAGTCACAGAAATTGGAACATTTGAAAGTTGTAATACTTTCTGAATTTTGTCTTGAAACCAACAGATTGTTTGTTTTTAAGCCCAACAGCCCACAAAACCCAAATTCACTTTGCATTTTTTATTTTGTTACATTTATTTCTTGACCCCAATATAAAAATAAAAAAATAAAAAATTAGATTTTTAGAAGTTACTGTTTGTGAACTACGGCTACTATTTTGTTTAAGAAAAAAAAAAAAATTAAAATCTAAATCAAAACACTTGCTTATGTACTACAGTCTTGGTCTTTCAAGTGTTATAATAGTTGATATGTTATAGTAGTTGCTTTTGAACATTCTGTGACAAGCATCAGACACAAGTTTCTAGCCCGGTAAAAAATAAATAAATAAACAAAAAATATATATATATATATATCGTTACTGTAGCAATCCGCCAACTGTAACAAATTTTCTTTTTAATATAATTTTTTTTCTCCTTTTTTTTACTTATTTTTTAGATACTTAGCTTAAGTTTAGAATTAGTGTTTGTTTGCTTAAGTTTAGAATTAGTGTTAGTTTATTATTTTTATTTTTGTTTTATTTTAATTAAGTAATTGATAATTTTTAATTTTATAGGTAGTATTTCATTTTCTTTGGAAATCGCCTTGGATAAGCTAATACTTGGATTTATTTTCGGCATCTTCACTAACATTACTACGGAGTCCAGGTAAGTACCTGTTTTCTTTATGTAAATATTACTATTATTTTTCTTTTTAGATTAGGTGAACATAGTTTTTATATAAGTGAAATTTTGCATGTTACCTTTAGGATATAATAACAATAGAAATAACCTTTAGGTACACACTTTCTTCAATTTTATTTTTGTTATTTATTTTATTTCTTTCTTTCTTTCTTTATTTATAATAATAAAAAAAAAAAGTTCACGCACGCACTCACTCATTTTATTTTTATTTTTGTTGACTTGCTTGTATGTGCATTTTTAATTTAGCATTTTGCATAAATCTTTTAGTAAGTTCATTAACCCTTTAACAAGATAAGGATTGGATTTCATCACCAATTACTTGCCCATTAGGTTAAAAATTTCCTTACATTTGTATACCCTTGGCTAAATTTAATTTAATTTAAAATCAAGTAAACGTTGTCCAATAGGTTTTCATATAGCTCATAGGATTCTCTCAGACATTGTTAAACTTTTGGTAACTCCAGTGAGTCACTATCAAATTGATAAACAGTAGGACAGTTATGTCTAGGAGTGTGTTTGACGCGGCATTAAGTAGGCCTAGTGTCTCACCACACTTTCTTGGGAACTACTTCATTGTTAGTTTGATGGTCCTTAACTGGTCACCCATTAGTTTTCCTTGAAAGGGAGTAGGAGCTGTCTAACTAGGTGAAGATTATTTTGGAATTAGTCTTAATAATCTCTCAAATAGGAAATTAAATTAAATAAATAAAAATAGAAATCACTACCCTTGAAATAAATTCCAGATAAAGAAAATATTTGTTTGGATAGTGTATTTGTTGAGTCATGGAGTCTTCCTAGTGTATGTTAGGTCGTCGTTCTCTAAAACCAAATTTGGTCCATTTAGATCCAGAAATTGAGATAACTTTTAGAGAAGGGGTAAGAAATTCTGGTGTTCGAAAAATCTTTGAAGTCAAGATGGAGGAAAAACATAATGAAGTGAAAGCCCTTAAAGATTACTACACTCCCGCACATATCACAAACCCGTCTTGTATTGTCTTGCCTGCTACACAACATGCCCATTTGGAAATACGAGCAACAGTAATCAATTTACTGCCGACTTTTAGAGGTTTGAACTTTGAAGACCCATACCTTCATGTTAAGGAATTTTTAGAGATTTGTTCCACTTTGAATTTTCAGAATATTCTCGAAAAGTCAATTAAGATGAGGTTATTCTCGTTATCTTTGAAAGAGAAAGCCAAGTCTTGATTATATTCATTGGAACCAGAATCAATCAAATCTTGGGATGAACTTTGTAAAAAATTCCTCACCAAATTCTTCCCTAGACATAGAACTAATTCCCTTCGCCGAAATATCATGGAATTTGCTCAAAAAGAAGGTGAACAGTTTTACATGTACTAGGAAACATTCAATGATTTGTTACTTAAGTGTCCCCACCATGGTTTTGAAAAGTGGCACTTAGTTAAATTCTTTTATGATGGATTATCAACTCAAAATCGTCAACTAATTGAGTCACGAGGTGGGGTAGACTTCATGTCTAAGAATGAGGATGAGGCTTGAAAATTTCTAGATGCATTAGCCGAGAGTTCTCAACATTGGGTATACTTAGGGAGGGTTAAGAGAAGAAGTTCACCAATGTCTATGGATACCAAAAAGGGAGGAGTCTATGAGGTTAGTGAGGGAACTGATTTGAGTGCAAGGATATCTAGTCTTACCAGAAAAGTGGAGGCTATAGAAATGAAAAATGGAAAAATTTATTCAGACCATGTTATTAGTTAGGCATGTCAACTTTGTGAGAGTCTATCTCATACTGCTCAAACGTGTCCTTCTATAGTCTCATTCCATGATTGCATAGCTGAACAAGCTAACGCACTTAACAACTATAAGAAACCATTTGGTAGTCCCTATTCTGAAACATACAATCCAAATTGGAGAAATCATCATAATTTCTCATGGAGTCAAAATTAGCCTTGGAACAACTGGGGTATGCAACATATGTAACCCCGAGGGCAACCTCAAGCACAATATCCTTCCATGTCCCAAAATTCTCCTCCATATGTCCCCAACAACCAAGGAAACCAACACTAGAAGAGACATTACAGCAATTCATGCATCAAACTAGTCAATCGATTTCTAAATTAGAAACATAGATTGGTCAGTTAGCCACTGTTGTAGGAGAGAGATAAAAAAAGAAAATTTCCTAATCATCCCATTCCTAACCCAAAGGGTCAGTTCCATGTTAGTGAACAATTTAATGTTGATCCTACTAAATAAGTTCAGTCTATCATAACCCTAAGATCAGGGCGAGAAATTTATAACAAAATCCAAATGCCTATCCAAGATGAGGGAAATTCGGAGAAAGTTGACTACGTGGTTAAGCCACAAAGCGAAAACCAGAGTCCAAGCCCAGAATCCTCATTGGAACCCTCAGTTAGGAACGTTGTTCCTGCTGCACCTTTTCCTCAAAGACTTCAAAAGCTTAAGAAGGGACATCACTACAATGAAATTAGGAAGGTTTTCAAACAAGTCAAAATCAATATTCCTTTTCTCGATGCAATCCAACAAATTTCTTCTTATGCAAAGTTTTTGAAAGATTTGTATACGGTTAAGCGTGGGTTGATTGTGTATAAAAAGGTCTTCCTTACAGAGCAAGTAAGCTCTATTATCCAGCACTGTACGCCACCAATATTCAAAGATCCTAGATGTCCGACGATTTCTTGCACAATAGGTAACCAGATAATTGAGCAAGCTTTGCTTGATTTGGGTGCAAGTGTAAATTTGTTGCCTTACTATGTGTATGCGCAACTTGGTCTTGGTGAGTTGAAACCCACAAAGGTAGTGCTACAGTTGGTAAATCGTTCAGTCAAGGTACCTCGCGGTATCATTGAGGATGTATTAATTTAGGTTGACAAATTCTTCTTTCCAGTAGACTTCACAGTCTTAGACACTCAACCTGTGGCTAATCCCAATAGCCAAATTCCTGTTATCCTTGGTCGACCATTCATAGCCACTTCAAATGCTTTAATCAATTGTAGGAATGGTGTCCTGAAACTCTCATTTATAAACATGTCTGTTAAACTTAATGTTTTTAATGTAAGTCGATAACCACTAGACTCTGAGGATATGAGTGATGTGAATCTAATAGAGAGTCTAGTACAAGATACTTTTGAACATTCAAGCTTTGATGATCCTTTAGAGGCATGTCTAAATCACTTTGGGTGTGATTTTGATCTGAATAGTCCTTCTGAAGAAGTGAATGCCATATTGGATTTTGTCCCTCATATGGACATTGAGAAATGGAAAACTAAGGTAGAACCCCTTTCACCAATTGAGGCCAAACATGTCTCAGCAGCTGAATCATCTCTAAAGCTAGATTTGAAAGTTTTACCTCCTGAACTTAAGTATGCTTACTTAGGTCCAGATGAGAGTCTTTCGGTCATCATTGCTTCTGAGTTAAATAAAGAACATGAGGAAAAACTCTTAAATGTCCTTAGGGAGCATAAATCGGCTATTGGGTGGACTATAGTAGACATCAAGGGTATATCTCCATCTGTGTGCGTACATTGTATCCATCTTGAGGAGAATGCTAAAACTTCGCGAGAAATGCAAAGATGGCTTAACCCTAACATGAAAGAGGTCGTTAGGGCAGAAGTCTTGAAGTTGTTAGATGTAGGGATCATATATCCTATTTCAGATAGTTCTTGGGTAAGTCTTGTTCAGGTTGTGCCTAAGAAATCATGTATCACGGTAGTCACAAATGATGTCAATGAGTTAGTACCGACCCGAATGACCACTGGATGGCGAGTGTGCATTGATTATACGAAGTTGAACTCCGTCACTAGGAAAGATCATTTTCCACTTCATTTTATCGATCAGATGCTTGAGAGATTAGTCGGTCATGAGTACTACTGTTTCCTAGATGGTTATTCTGGATATAACCAAATTCCCATTGCACCTGAGGATCAGGAGAAAACCACATTCACTTGTCCTTTTGGAACATTTGCTTATAGACGTATGCCATTTGGATTATGCAATGCACTTGCTACCTTTCAGCGGTGTATGCTCAACATATTTTCTGATATGGTAGAACATTTCCTTGAGGTGTTTATGGATGACTTCTCTGTGTTCGGCTCATCTTTTGATGAATGTCTCCACCATCTTATACTCGTGCTTACTCGATGTGAGGAGAAAAATCTTGTCTTAAATTAAGAGAAATACCATTTTATGATAAAAAGGGAATTGTCTTGGGGCATGTTATTTCAAATAAGGCCATAGAAGTTGATAAAGCTAAGATTGATCTAATTTCCAATTTTCCACCACCATGTACGGTCAAAGAAATTAGGTCATTCTTAGGTCATACAGGATTTTATTGTCGTTTCATTAAAAACTTTAGCAACATTTCTCGACCACTTTGCAATTTACTTGCTAAAGATGTTATTTTTGTCTTTGATGACGAATATTTGAAAGCCTTTGAGAAGCTCAAAACATTGTTGACCTCAACCCCTATCATAAAGCCACCGAGTTGGGATGTACCTTTTGAGATTATGTGTGATGCATCTGATTATGCAGTTGGAGTTGTGTTAGGGCAACGTGTGAATAGGTTACCCCATGTGATTTATTATGCAAGTAAGACCTTGAATGAGGCACAACTGAATTACTCTACCACTGAAAAATAATTGTTAGCAGTTGTGTTTGCATTAGACAAGTTTAGGTCCTATCTTTTAGGATCTAAAATCCTCATTTTCTCAGATCATGTTGCACTTAGGTATCTCTTTTCTAAAAAAGATGTTAAGCCGCACTTAATTCGATGGATCCTATTGCTACAGGAGTTTGATCTAGAAATTTGAGATAAGAAGGGGTCTGAAAATTAGTAGTTGATCACTTATCTAGGCTAATTTTTGACACATCCTCAGACTTCATGCCTATTCTTGAGTCTTTCCCTGATGAACAACTCTTTGTTGTATATGAGTCACCCTAGTTTGCTGACATTGTGAACTATCTTGTCATAGGTCAAATGCCTTCACATTGGACTAAGCAAGATAAATCCAAATTCTTATCTGAGGTTCGTCACCTCTTTTGGGATGATCCGGACTTATTCAAGTATTGTCCTAATCAGATTATTCGAAGATGTGTCCCCAATTGTGACCAGACTAGTGTCATCTCCTTTTATCATGATCAGGCATGTGGATGTCATTTTAGTTCAAAGAGGACTGCTGCAAAGATATTACAATATGGATTTTATTGGCCCTCAATGTTTAAAGATTGTCATTCTTATTGCTTAGCATGTGAGCGATGTCAAAAGTTAGGGAGTATTTCACGTCAAAATATGATACCTTTAAACCTAATTCTGATTATTGAAGTTTTCGATGTTTGGGGTATTGATTTCATAGGACTATTTCCTAATTCATTTGGCAATTTGTACATCATTATCGTAGTTGATTATGTGTCTAAATGGATTGAGGAAATTGCATGTAAGACTAATGATCACAAGGTGGTGGTCAAGTTTTTGAAAGATAATGTCTTTTCACGTTTTGGTACACCCCGTGCTATCATTAGTGATGGGGGAAAACATTTTTGCAATAGGGTTTTTGAAGCATTAATGCGAAAATATTGTGTAACCCACAAAATTGCATTCGTTTATCATCCTCAGACTAGCGGTCAAGTTGAGTTATCCAATAGAGAGATTAAACACATTTTGGAGAAAACGGTTAACCCAAATAGGAAATACTGGTCCTTGAGACTTAGTGATGCACTGTGGGCATACCGTATTGCATTTAAGAACCCCATTGGAATGTCTCCTTACCGAATGGTGTATGGCAAAGCTTGTCATCTCCCAGTTGAGTTAGAGCATAGAGCCTTTTGGGCTATTAAACAACTCAACTTTAACCTTGATAAGGCAGGAGTTCATAGGAAGCTTCAGTTAAATGAGTTGGAGGAAATTAGGAATGATACATACTAGAGTACAAAAATCTATAAGGAACAAATGAAAATAAGGCATGACAAAAGTATTCTTAGGAAAACTTTCACACATGGTAAAAAAGTCTTACTTTATAACTCTCGGTTGCATTTATTTCCTGGTAAGTTGAGATCTCAATGGTCTGGTCCATTCATTGTTCAAATTGTTCATTCATATGGGGTTATTGAAATTGAAAATCCAAAAAATGGTGATGTATTCAAAATAAATGGTCAGCGTTTGAAACCATTTTTGGAGTTATTTTCTCAAGAAGGGGAGGACATCTTTCTGAGTGATCCTGTTTATCCGGATTGACCTATGTGGTTTTGTTGTACATATCTATTTTAGGATTTTTCACTTTATTTTTAGTTTTTATTTTGAATACTAACAACTCATTTGTTGTACATATCTATTTTAGGATTTTTCACTTTATTTTTAGTTTTTATTTTGAATACTAACAACTCATTGTTGTTTGATAGCAAGTTTGACCAGATCAACCTACCATGATTCAGGTGATACCGTTTCACTCTTGTCTTTTTGTCTATAAAGTGTGAGTTTATCCAACATTAGGGACAATGTTGAGTTTAGGTTTGAGGGTATAGTTAAGGAATTAAAATTTTGAAAGTAAATAAATAAAAAATGAATGAAAAATTGTAATTTTTCTGAAAGAAATTCTTTGTTTTCACGCATGAATGTTTTACATTACAAGTTGATTGAATTTGTGTTTATGATGTATGAGTAGTATGTGATGTGATATTCCCATTAATGAGAGTAATGATTAGATCGAGCTAAGTGAAGTGAAGTGGTTTTACATGGGTGAATAGATTAGTAAAATTGAAACCGAAAAGGATGACTTTAACCTATAAGCACAAACACACATTCACTATAGGAAAAACAGTTGATCTTTGACTATGTAGTTGAAAATTAATTTGTCATAATAAAAGGGGATATGGGGAGTTGATATGGATGAAATGGAGAGAAAGTTAAAAATTTATTTTGAAAAATAAAATGCAAAAAGTAGTTCTTCGATCTGAGTAACAGGGCCTTGGTATCACCAATATCATTGTTCGCATAAAAAATTGGAGAAAACTAATGAGCATAAATCCCAATAAAGAAGTTAGGACCTACTTGGTTGGGATTAAAAAATCCTCGCTGGAAATTCCGGAGCTTAGAAAGAAAAAAATGGATGAACTGTGGAATAATGGAATGAATAATTTTTAAAAGAAAATGTCAAAATTTGATCAATGAAGTAGAAAAATAAAAATTGAAATACTATAGTAGAATGTTCACAAAAACACGGAGGGTTGTCTAAATTGGGAGTAGAAAGTAACGAAGTCTTTTACTTTAGTAAAGACCATTCATGACACGAATCTCGAGATAATTATTGTTCGGTAGTGAGTGAGAGTATTTGCATTCATAATATCTTGTGCATTGTATCATAACTTGATTGATGAGTATGTGAATACATGAATGCGTGATTATAAAGAATAGAGATGTTTGTGGGTATCATCACTAGAAACCCTCACGAGACTATAACTCGTCCACTAGGGGCAACCTTGGGATTTCAAGGCTTATTGCATCTGCTAAATGCAATCGAGATGACAAGCAAAAATGGTGTAGTTAGAATTCTATTTCTTTTTGTTTTGCTCGAGGACTAGCAAAATATAGGTTTGAGGGTATTTGATAAGTCCATTTTACATACATATTTTATCCCAAAATTTATATTTGTTAGTAGGTAAAACTATTTATTTTAATTAATTTAGAAGGGTAATAATGATAAGTGATAAGTGCATAAAATAGAATAATTTACCTAACATAATGTCCTCATATGTATATATTTTTATTTCATGCAGGGGTTGATTTGCAAAAAAAAAAATTCAAATTTGATGGGGGAGAATGCAATAAATGCATATATATATACATGCATATATATATGCATGTATATATATATATATATATGCATGTATATGTGTACGTGTGAACGGGTGTTAGGTGAGAAAAAAAATGACAAGTTGGTTGACTTTAGGTGCATGGTTGTGATCTACAATTCAAGAGGGAAATTGGAGAATTGATGTGCATGCCTCAATAATGACACAAATGGCAAAGAATTCAAAGTTGGTTGCTTCATCCTTTATAACATCCAATATTTCAAAGCTGAGAAATTAATAAAGCACTGAACTGTACAACTACTAATAGCTCAAATTGGTTGTTCAATCTCCAATTTATACATTCGCAAATCAGATGCAGAGGAGGAGGAGGAGAGCAAGGAAGACACCAAAGAGGAGAATAATTCATCTTCAATTACAGGTTCTATTGTTCTTACTTTGTTATTTTCTTTTAAGCATGTGTAACTAAATCATCAACTAAGGTTGATGATGAAACCACCATTTATGAAATAAATTATTTTTTAGTCTTTTATTAATTTCCCTGTGTATGGTTTAAATGTTTATGATTTTCGCTTCATAGTATTAATTGTTTTAAATTCCTTTCACTATAAATATCATGTATTTATAGTAGTTAAGAATTTTTATCACAATTAATCATGCTTGGATTTGAGAATTTTATAAGTAAAAATCTTTGATCCTATGTGATCCATTGAATTGCATACATATGATACATAGAATTTTACACTTTAAAGACAAGAAAAATCTATCTCTTGAAAATATATTTCATTAGTGCATTATTGCTAAATCTTGAGAAAATAATAAAATTGATTTCTAATTTCTACCCTAAAATTGGAATTGATAAATGATTAATTAGAATTTTATGGATTAATGGTGGTGGAATGTCACGCCCCAAATTTCCTAGAACTTCATAACCCGAGCCTAAGAGCTAAGGGAGTGAATGCGGAAATAAAAATAAACGAGAACAAATGAATTTTAGTCATCAAATACTCACAAAAGGGTAAAATACATAAACAAGGTCACTCGAGATAAAAATAGAAGTGGAGTGACATAAACGACACCTTAAACGACCATTCAAACACCCCATGATCGCCCGAGGGTAAAATGGTCATTTCAGGGGTAAAAGAGTAATTTTGGAGTATAAACACAAATTGTGGACCTAAAAGAAGCTATAGGAATAAACGGAATCAAATTTGAAGGTACGAAACGGAAACTACAACATTTTGAAGAAATAGGTTGTCTTGAGGTGCCGAGGCTCAAAACGTACTGTTAGTTTCAAACGACCATTACGCCCTCAAAAGGGATTCAAATTAAGCGATTCAAAATCCTAACATCAAGAGCCTTAAGTCAGATTTCTAAAACGCTAAATATCACCTCAATCCGACATCCGTAGCTCTAGATATGACCGAAAGAGTGAAGGGGTGTCAAAATAGGATATAACTAGAACATCCTGGGAAAAATCAGTCAACTGACCAGGCAATCAGTCGACTGATTGGGAAAATCAGTCGACTGACCAATACCCGTCAGGCGACTAACCTGGACAGAAAATTTTTGACGATTTGCCAGTCGACCGACAAGGGTCGTCAGTCGACCGACGAGGACCGTCAGTCGACTGACCAATACCCATCAGTCGCCTGACCTCACCAGAAATTTTTACGGCTATTTGCCAGTCAACTGATGCAATTCCGTCAATCGACTCACGGACCCGAAAATACTCCGAAACGTCCAAAAATCGCGACTGATACAATTTGCCAGTCGACTGATTCAAAAAACGTCCAAAACGTCCAAATTTCATTATAAGTTTAATTATAAAAAAATAATATTTTTTTTGTTTAATTATATATTTATTACTAAAGAGGGATATTTTTGGAAAAAACATATCAAGTTCATTCCATTTCTAATATGATTTGTATTTACAATCAAACAATAAAATGAGAATAGTTATTCCATTATATTTTCATTTTCATATATGCGTGTCATACGTATACAACTTAGGCCCTGTTTGTTTAGTGGTTATGGTCCTATTTTTCTGGTTTGGTCATGGTTTTTTGAGACAAGACCATGTTTGTTTTGTATTGGTCTCAAAAAATATAACCAGACTAAGTTGGACCAAATTGAACCAAAATGATATTTTTTAGGACCACAATTTTTGGTGATTTTATTTGGTCTCGTTACAAAATCTATCCAAAATCTAACCAAAATTTCCTCCAAAAATTGAACCACATCTAACCAATATTTAAACCAAAACACAAAAATAAAAAAATAAAATAATGAATAATGAATTAAATGAATTAAATCATACATAAAAATAAAAAAAAATAAAAATAAATGAATAAATATATATATATATATATATTTATGAATAAAATAATAAATAAATAAAAATAAAAATAAAAATAAAATAAAATATATTTATGAATAAAATAATAATATAAATGATAAATTAAATAAAATATATTTAAAATTTAATATAAATAAATGAATAAAAATAAATAAAAATAATGAATAATAAAATATATTTATAAAAAATATATATAATAATAAATAATAATAAATTAATAAAATATATTTATAAATTAATTAAACGAATAAATAAATAATAATAAATGATAAATTAATAATATAAATAATAAAATAAAAATAATTAATAATAAACAAAATGAATTAAATATTACATAAATAAATAAATAATAAGAAAAATGAATTAAATAATTCAATAATAATAATAATATATGATTAAATATAATAATAAATAAATAAAAATAAAAATAATAAATGAATAAAATATATTTATAAATTAATTAAAATAAACGAATAAATAATAATATAAATAATAAATTAAATGAATTATATTTTTTAAAAAATGAATAATAAACAAAATGAAATAAATAATACATAATAATAATTAATGAATTAAATAATAAAAAAAATAAATTATAAATAATAAAATAATAAAATATATTTAGAGAGATAAAAATAAATGAATAAATAATAATAAATAATATACAAAATGAATTAAATAATATATAAAAATAAGAATAAATAAATAAATAATAAGAAAAATGAATTAAATAATATAAATAAATAATAATAATTAAATAAATAATAAGAAAATTGAATTAAATAATACATAAAAATAATAATAAATGAATAAATATAATAATAAAAATAAATAAATGAATAAAATATATTTATAAATTAATTAAAATAAACAAATAAATAATAATTAAAATAATAAATTAAATGAATTATATTTATAAAAAAAATGAATAATAAACAAAATGAATTAAATAATACATAATAATAATTAATAAATTAAATGAATTAAATAATAAAAAAACTAAATGAAATAAAATGAATTAAATAATACATAAAAATAATAATAATAATAAATAAATAAATACATTAATAAATAATAAATTAATAAAATATATTTATAAACAAATAAAAATAAATGAATAAATAATATATAAAAATTATAATAAATAATAAATAAATAGTAAATAGTAAATGATAAATAATATATATTTTTAAAAGCCAAAATATCAGAGTGCATTATTTACATGTTATCGACAGTTGAAGTTGTTATGTAATATTAATGTATGACTTGTGAAATTTATGTTATCGTAATTTTTGTATAATAAAAAATGTGGCTTGTATAAACTTATTTGTTGTTATATTTGATAATTGAAATGCAATAATCATCCTTTAAGAAATTTTTACAAAACCAATATAACAGTATTATGTAAGAAATACATAATAAAAATCAATCAAAAAGACTTAAACAAATGTTTACAAATTAAATGTGTGGTTTTAAGGTTATTACATCATATAAAATATATTCAATATTTTCACAGTTTACTAGAAATTTAAGACCAGACCAGTTTGCCAAACATGACTTGGTTCAAAGAAGTTTGAAATCAGATAATTTATCAAATATGGTCTAGTTCCAGTTTTCTCAAACCAGACCGCTTACCAAAAGAATTTCAGAACATCACCCAGATCAGACCGGACCGAACCAAATCATACAAGACAGGTTACTAACGGAAGAAATAAAACATTGAAAGCTCGTGGAGGGGAAAATACCAATATGGCGCTGGGGTATTTGTTAAAAATCAGACTAGCTGTGGATTCAATAATTAAAATTGCAAGAACATAGTTATATAACCGAATCACTCTGAAACACTACAATTTTCGCCGGCTTCCACAACAAATCCCAACTTCCTCACTTTCTCTCTCTCGAGCCCCAATTTTCTTCCTCACTTTCTCCTCTCGGTCTGCATATACACATCCATCAATCATGAGAAGAGCCAGAGGCACACCTGTGGGACGAAACCATTCTCACCACATCGATGAGCAATGGACCGTTAAACCCTTTCACGACCAAACCCAAGAAACACCCATCACGACCCGACAGCCCAGAATCCAAGTCCCATCATCCCTGACCTCCACTTCTCACCAAGAAACCCTAGAAACTGTACCCACTTCGGAATTCATCACCCAAACCCACGAATTGCCTCCCAATCGCCGAAACTCCAAGTGGGTTTCGCGGAATCGGCGTGCCCATGGCGCCAAACCTCGGTTTGTGGAGAAATCTGAAGTGGGTTGCTCCGGTTCTTGCGTAGAAGGGAGAGACAGAGATGGGTTTGATTCAGAATTGAAGACTGATTCGAATGGGGAGAGAAATGAATTGGGTTCTTCGAGTTCTCGAAGAGAAGACGAGGTACAGGAAGAAGAAGATGAGAAGGGCCGAGACGGGCGTGTTTCGGAATCGAAGAGTGAATTGGATGGAGAGACAAATGAAGGGTCTGATTCAAGTAAGAATGTTGACAATGTTGCCAGCAGATTGGAAGAGTTGCAGTTGGGTGCACAAGAGCCAGAGTTGTCCGACGAGCAGCTGAGAATCAATGATCAATTGCAGGAGGATGAGGTAATTTGTAGAAAATTTAAGTGCCAAAGATTTGAATTTTTATGTTATTTGTTTTTAATATATCTTGGGATTATCTGCATTTTTCGATAATTTGAGCTTGGAGGAAGATATTTCCTTAATTATGATGCTGTGTCTGAAAACTTTTCACATTGCCAACAATTAGGAACCAAGTTACATTAATTAAGCAGAACCTGATGTCTGTTGGAAGAACCTGTGGTGCTCATCTCGAATAAGTTGACTTTTACTTGATATTTAGCGTATAAGCATGTGCAGAGTTGGGAAAGAGGAACATAGACGTGGTGAGGGTGTCGAACTATATGTTGGAATATGGCTTAGAATTCTGTACCCTAGTGAACATGAGATATTCAAATGATACTTACCGAAAACTGAAGATACTGACAGAACTGCTTTTTGATTGATCCTTGACCCACCCTTGGCCTAGGTTTCATGGGTGCACTTTAATAAATTCTGGTTGACTTTGGAGGGCTAAGGAAGAGATCTTGAAAAGAGACTAAAAGATGGGTATTGCGGCAATAGAAGAGATAGGAGTATGCGGTGATCAGCCCGAATACTAAGGTGGAAGCAGTGTAGCTTAATCAAAAACTGTTGTGCTGAATTCCCTTTCTAAGGGTTTAAAATTTTGTAGCAAAGGGATTTAGGAGGATGTTATTGAAGATTTACAATGCTTCTTGTGGAGAGAATATAGAAGGAAGGAACAAACTTCCTTTGTTTCAAAGAGAGGAGGCAAAAGGAGAAAAGATAATAGTACGGATTAATCTTCATTCGCCCTTCACAAATTTTCATCCCTCCAAATATAGATGGAAGAGGAGGGAAGACTTGTGGGACTAATAACTAATTAACTATCATAGAAGTTCTAAATTGCTATATTATCCTCTATAAATTACAATATTATAAACAGTGATTAGTATAATGGAAAAAAGTAATATAAAACTCTCATATTTTCTTTCCTAACGAACATAGTATGATGTAAGCCATTTCTTTCGTTTCTATTTAACTGAGCAGAAAAGAAAGGAGCACAATCTATTCCTAAGGGATGACTCAGCCATCCTTTCTTTTCTCCCTCCCATTCAATGTTCAATCCGATAACCCGACAACAATCAGAATTTCCATAAGTCGATAGCCACACAAAGTGGATATGGAGGATTATGGTCAGTTTGGTCCCCATTATAGTCTGATTGATGATAGAATAATATATAATATGCTATAACTATGTTAAATTTTTAAAAAAATCGGATGTCTTTCATCATAAAATTTTCTTCTTTTTCCCTCTTTATATTGTCTGACTTTATTCATTTAGTAAAAAGTCTAATACCTAATATTCTTCTCTCCTTTTTTCATTTTATTTTACTTCTCGGGGTTCTTTCTTTAATTTCCTAATCATTGCTTGATAATTTCATTTGCCATAATTTTTAAACGATAATGACTTCTTTAATGGATCAGGTCATCCGCTTGGAGATCAGATTGATAACAAATTAGATATGATCATATGGATTCAATAACTAATAATCTACCGTGTTAGTCACTAATTAACCCTAGAGGGAGGGGGTGAATTGGGTTTTCAAAACTTAATGGATTTCTTTGAACAATTGTTGACAAATAAAAAATGTGTTTACAGTTTATACTTCAAATAGATGATTATGTCATGCATTCAAGATTGATATTACAATATATGTTGAGCAATCAATAAATCAAGTAATGAGAGCAAGTATAAAGAGTAAGAGAGAGAGGGAGAGAAACAAACTCAGTTGCCACAACTATTTTAGCGAGTTTCGGTAGCTCCTGCTCCTCGGCTCAAGATTCCTCTTGAGACTTTCCAAAACCTTTCACTCTGGCTTCTCCTTTCGAATGGAGAGCAAACCTTTTACAAAGAAGCTCACTAAATTCTCACTCTTGCAAGAGAACAACCTCGTTTGATCTCCTAGGGTTCAACCAACGATCCAACAACAAGCTCAAATAATGTTTTCATCCAAAAATACACTCTCAAAACCCTAATGTTAATGAACAATTAACATATCAAAGTTTAAGTGTATTTAACGAAGTAAGTTCTTGAATCAAATCTCTCAAAGTGTGTATCAAATGATTATGCTCAAGGAGAGATTAAATGCTCAAGAGAATATAACAAATAGCTCTTTAATTGAAGCATAGACTCAAGCTTTAATGGAGGCTTGAATGCTTTGAATGAGCTTAGAGAGAGAGGTAGGTCAAGGGAGATCAGGACTTTTCTCTATACATGTATACACACACACACACACACACACATATATATATATATATATATATAAGCATATATCCGTTGAAAGAGAGATGACTGTTTAAATTTGGTAGTGGTGGTTGGGGTCCAATAAATGTGGTCAATGACCGTTTAAATTTCAATTTACAGTCAAAGCAGTCGCATGCTTTGAAAGTGCAGTCGCCTGCAAGCAACATCCAATCACCTGTGTGTTAAGCCGCCAAGCGCCTATGTCTATGGTTTGTTTCAACGTATAAGCTCTCTGGAAGGCCTTTTGGTTTTCAACTCTTTGGAATATGCAGTCACCTATATCTAGGCATTAGGCGACTGAAATACAATTTTCAGTTGCCTACATACCTGTGATTTCAAGGAGACCTACACCAAGGGTGCAGTCGACTAAAAAACCAGTCTTGAGATAATATGGTCAATTTAAGGTCATTAGTGATATATTTGACACTTTAGCTTAGACCGTGACTTCAATTCAAGTTAACCAATACAAT
The DNA here is from genome assembly GCA_963922005.1 of Cornus suecica. NCBI lineage: Eukaryota > Viridiplantae > Streptophyta > Magnoliopsida > Cornales > Cornaceae > Cornus > Cornus suecica. Next base: position 15,711,057 of record OY998245.1, read on the forward strand.
CTGAGTCACTCACCGAGCCATCTATGCCTTTGAGCTTGATCATAGTTGTCAGAGGCGTAAGGCGCCCCGAGGCGCTATAGGTCTTCTATCGCCTAGGCGCCAGGCGCTAGGTGAGGCGCTCGCCCGAGTGAAGCGAGGCGCTCAATAATAAATTATTTTCACAATTTAATCAGTAAATCACTTACAAGAAAAATAGCAACTATAAGATGTTTAAACTAAATAAGAATTTGATAAAACATTGTTAATATAATTATACAACATATTTGTTGTCTTAAACAAAAGCTAGCATATAAGTTCAAAAGAAGAGTTCAAGTCAATAAATTAGAAGTACAACCCAAATATGTAAATCAAATCACAAAAATAGTAGTTTTGACTTCTAAGTTTCAAAAAGGCTACAACCAAATCATGTCAAGTATCTAAAAATCATCTTCTTCACCAAAAAATCTAGTCTCGTCGTCTTTTCCATCAAAAGATTTATAACCCTCGGGATCCTCCTCCTCTTCTGTCTCATCCGAATTTGCCTCTTCCTCGTCCAAAATTTGTATAGAAGATGATGATGAACGTGTTGTCCTCTTTGTTGCTCTTGGACCCGATCTTGGTCTAAAGTTGTGGCTAGGTTCTCCAATCTCGGAAGCTCTACCAACTGCACTCCAATTCGGTCACGCATGTCATATCGCCGTTTTAGTGCTCTATTATACTTGATAAAAACCAAGTCATTCTATCGAGATTGATTCAACCGGGTCCTCTTTTTGCTATGAAGCTACATTTATTCAAATAATGAATAAGCATAATTGTATAATTGGTTCATCTAAAGTTGTAATGCTATATGATAAGTTACTAATGATAATAACTTACATGTTCAAAGACACTCCAATTTCGTTCACACCTAGATGCGCTACATGTGAGACTAAACACTTTAATAACGAACTTTTGTAAATTAGGAGAATTTGAACCATACGCAGACCACCAATCAGCTGTATTTGTAAAATATTAGTGAAGGATTTTGGAAAGTAAATATTTTACAATAGTTAAAACTTTTTTAATGAAATTGTTTATCTGGAGCCCTCGTCTTTCTTTGTCTAATAGCAATTGGAGATCCAAAGAGACCTTCAGCTTTCATGTACTTACTCAACTCCATGGAAATTTCGTCTTGCTCTCGAGTGCTTGGAACCAATCTTTGTAGGCACTCATAAAAACCATTCATCACCTCTGCATTTTGCTCAATACTTAGATCGTTATAGAAAAATTCTGGGTTCAAGAAATGCCCAGCTGCATGCAAAGGACGATGGAGTTGGACATTCCACCTTTTATTAATGATCTTGAAGACCTCCTTGTACCTCTCTTCATTTGCAGGGCCACCAAAAGCATTGGCTATGGCTTCTTTAGCTCTATCCATAGCCTTATAAATATATCCCATTGGAGGCTTCCTCTCACCATCAACCAATCTTAGTACACGAACAAGTGGGCCTGAGACTTTGAGAGCATACACAATTGTTGTCCAAAATGAAGGCATTAACACAACTTGTGCTACATTTTTTCCTTGTTGCTCTTTTGCCCACTTACTAGAGGTCCACTCTTGTGAAGTAAACACCTTCCTCAATGAATCTTTTTGCTTGTGCATGCTTGACAACGTGATAAATGTAGTGGCAAACCGAGTCTTTGCGGGTCTAAGCAACTCTCTATGCCCAGTAAAATGTCTCATCATGTTCAACAAAGTCTTGCGATTATAAATATAACCGCTTACCATGATAGCCCTTTTTATGGTTGACATGATGTTTGGCATCTTTCCAATATCCTCCAACATCAAATCCAAACAGTGGGTGGCACAAGGAGACCAATACAAATGTGGATGTCTTCCCTCTAAAGTCATCCCTATTTTTTTTTAAAAAGAAATAATATTAATAAAAGCATGTAATACGGTAAATATATTACATAGTACATTATATTATATAAGTATATTAATTAAGATAAATAGTAAAAAAATTACCCGCCACAACATTGTTAGAAGCGCTATCGGTGACTATTTGAACAACATTGCTTGCTCCAATCTCTAGCACAAACACATTTAATAATTCAAATATTTTCTCACCCGTCTTGGAATATGAGGAAGCATCAACGGATTTGATGAACATTGTCCCTTTAGGACAATTCACCAAAAAGTTAATCAAGCACCTTCCCCTTTTATCCTCCCATCCATCCGCCATAACTGTGCATCCATATTTTGCCCACTCTGCTTTATGGTCACGCATTAAATTATTTGTGTGCTCCAATTCTTTCTTGAGGCCGGGAACTCTTGCTTCATGATAAGAAGGAGGTTTCATTCCTGGACCAAATTGCCCAATAGCTTCAATAACGGGTGCAAAACTAGCATATTTGAGAGCATTAAAGGGTATACCGGCATCATACATCCATCTAAAAAACCGTTGGCATGCTCGTTCTCTAAGCTCTTTCTTGCAAGCATTGTCTATTGTCATTTGTGTACCTTTGCCACTTTTTCTATTTTGAACCGCTACTTCCGGAGGAGTGAAATACAAATCAATAGGACCTTTTTGCTTTGGCTTTTTTGATTGAATATTGCTTCCACTAGCCACTTTTTCCTCCTTAGGATCAACAATTGCAATATCATCTTCATCCTCTTCTTCTTGGCCATCAATATCATCAAAATCGGGCAATAAATTCATTTGCTCATTTGCTTCTTTCTTCTTAGACATATATTCTCTAATCTCCTCCCTTACATGTTGGGGACATTTTGTACAGCCTACCACATTTTTACACCCTCTAACAATGTGTTGTTTGGCCCTATAAATACCTCCTATAATTTCTTTTAAACAAAAGTTGCATGTTGTTGCATTCTTATCCTTTGGATTTTGCAGGTGACAATAATTCCAAACAAGATCTTTTGACATGTTTTCGGCTTATTAACTATTTACCATGAAAAAAAAAGTAATTACTAAATAACGCTAGCATTATTAAAAATAAAAAATAAAGGCATAAGGGGAGATTGCACAGTAACAAAACTAAACAATATATATGGTTGATGAAAAAGATAATGGTTGATGGCAAGCATTCTGGTGTATAGCATATGTCCCACTATTTTTCAATGCCTTCAGATAACTAGTGTATAACACAGTGCCTTCAGAGTTCAAATAACAAGCATTCAGATGATGGCAAACATTCAATCAATTCGCTAATTCAGGATCATAAAACGCAACATACCCCTGCATTTTTTTTTTAACAAAAAAATAAAATAAATGCATTGATTCAAGCACTCATAATCATTAAACCATGCTTTCAAGAAACAATAATAATAAAAAAAAACAAATCATTCAACCATACAAGTTGTCTTACACTCTTACTATTTAATGAATAACACAAAAAAAAAAAAAAAAAACGAATGGAGAGGAGAGGAGGGAAAAATATGTATATATGTAAGTATTGTCTTAATTTTAATAGACAGACAGACAAAAAAAAAAGTATAGACTGTAGAGTAGAGGAGACGGGAGAGGAGAGAAGTGAGACAAAAAAAAGAATAAAAAATATATAAGTGTCTTGCTTAGAGCCTTAGACACAAGAAAAAAAAAACAGAGGAGAGGAGAGAAGAGAAAAAAAAAGTGAAAAATATATACATCTGAAATTTTGAATATAAGTGTCGTCCTCCAAAAAAAAAACAACACAGAGGAGAGGAGAGAAAAGGGGAAAAACGAGTGAAAAATATATACAAGCGTATATATGTGTTGTCCTCCAAAAAAGGAAAGAAAAAAAAAACAGAGAGGAGAGAGAAAACCGAAAGAAGAAGAAGAAGAAGATACACATACCTGGTTGCAAAGCTGCGCCTCGCCTCATATGCCAATTGTTCTTTTGCCTCATTATTTGCCCTAATCTGATCTTTAAAACCAACGCCCAAGTTCCCAACCCAATCCCCATAACATGTTATATTATAATAATATATATATAACATGTTAGATAAGTCAAAAAATCATACTTTAAAATAAAGTTTTATAATATATTACATAAGTCAAATAGTCAAACTTTAACATAAAGTTTTAACCTTACAAAACATAACAATAAATAGCAATCAAATATAGGCGCGCCTAGGCACTCCCATCGCCTCACCCGAGGCGAGCGCCCAGGCGGCGCCTTTCGAAGGTGGTCTCGCCCAGTAGTAGGCAAGGCGGAAAACCCTCGCCTCGAGTCGCCCGGCGCCTAGGCGAGCCCGTGACAACACTGAGCTTGATCTTTTCCTTTGTGCTCCTTGGCATGCGAAAATAACCATTTTGCCTCTTTTTGGTTTGTCTCTGAGTCAGTTCCCAATTGATTTTTCTTTTGAACTGAAACATTAAACTCAAAAGTGTCATGAATGCCAAACACTTGTTAATTTTCTGTTAATCATCAAAATAGACAATATTGTCCTTGGATGAATCCTTAGGCCAACACACCGTCTTATCAGATTGGGTCATAAATAAGTTTTATCGGATTCGGATTGGATTAGGCCTTATCTGGTCTGAATCCGATCCGTTTGCAGGCCTAATTTAGTGGAAGTCAAGAAGAATCACATGGATTGCTATAGCGGGGGAACTAAACATCAAAAATCCTATTTCATGTTTGGAGTATTTTAGTAAGTTATTCGTGTGAAGTATTGTGCTTGGCTAGGGAATATGCCTGGTTAAAAGTATTTTGGGAGTTGGGTTCTTCCGGCATCGTCTTTTTATGTCGCTCTGCGTAGTATGGTATAATATTGGCTCTTCCAATGGAGCTGCTAAGAAATCTCTCTTTCGTTGGATATATGTGGGCAGACTTTCAAAGTGAAAAAAGTTGCAATCTTTGTTATGGAGATACGGATAAAATCTCAAAGAGCTAAAAAGCAACTGACAAGAACATAGTAGGTTGTTGCCTCCTTAGTGTTGTGTGGTGACTAGGGCAAAAATTTAGAGTTATATGTTCTGTTAGCTGGGGTTGATTCCATTGTCACCTGGTCATGCTTATTAATTGTTCTGTTGGGGTGTTAGCAATGATATGTTCCTCGCCAGTTCTGCTTCTTTCTTAATTTTCACTTGTAGACGTTGTTCTTATATGTAGAAAAAGACAGCAAGGGGTTTCAGACTTTGTTTTGGCATAATTCCTGGGGCATCATCCGTAACTTCCATACAATTCCACTGTCTACAACTAAGGTGAACTGTATGGAAGTTACGAAAGCAGTGAAGGAAACCATATGGTCATGAGTCTTGCTTGAAGATTTGTGCTTGCAGTAGGTTAATATAACGTGTTTTGTGAGATCCAGATTGCTAGAGCCCCAAGAGGATAATGTGAGGTTGCACTTCATTATGTTTCGTTTGGTTTGAGGGATGGAAAAGTGGATAGAAGGAAGAGGGGGAGGGATGGATGAGACATCCTTAGGGAAGGGTTTGTGTCTCTCTTACTTTGTGTTTGGTTGAATGGAAGGGACAATAGAAATGATGAATGTAGTAATACCTTGTTCTTGTTTGGTTGAAAGGAAGGGATTCATAATTTTTGTACTAAATTTACAAATGTACCCTCAAAAAGTACAATATACTGTATAAGCGCAAATTGTTCGAAGGCTATAAATGTCAATTACTATATTTTCGGAGAGGTTAGTTATTTTCTCTCTCCTCTTCCGCCCAAATTTGGGCGGATTGAAAAATGTGGAGGGAGGGATGCTTCATCCCTCCTTGTCTCCTTCCTCTCTTCCGTTCCCTCCAACCAAACACAAAATAGTTACACTAACCTCCCCCTTATCCCTCCCTCCAACCAAACATAGCATTAGAGATATGATTGGACAAGGAGCTGTTGTGGTGAGAGAGATTGTTATAGAAGAGAATGTTACTGATATGACGACCAAGGTCATTTCTACCATCAAGTTTTGGACTTGGTTGCTGTTTGCAGTTGTTGCTGCCCTTAGAGGCAGGCAGAGGAGGCGCAAGGAGTCGCTGACATTGTGGAGTTTTGTGGAATTTGAGCCAAGATGAAGTGTTGTAAAGTTGTGGTCTGAATGTTTTGTTTCTGTTTCGTGCGAGTTGCTACCCGGTTTTGACCTAAAAAATTGGGCTTTCTAGGTCAAAGCTCACCAAATACGTTGGCCTACTTTTCTCTTGCGTGTCGTGGATCCCAATTCCAAAAGTTTCTTATAGCTCAGTGTATAAGGACGTTTTAGGTTTAAGGTGTGCGATGAAAGGTATGTGTGTGTGTGTGAGAGAGAGTCTGTGTTTGGCGGCGGGGTTGAAAATTAAAATCTTCTACTTTTACGAAGTGAAATAGTCCTTTGGATCAATTCTTACTTTTTTTTTTAAACAAGAATAATCATAATAGCTTGATTTATTACCCTTGCAAGTTCCATGGCTTTTTTATTATTTTGTTTCATTCATTGAAACTTCGATTCGATGTCTGATTCTAATCAATAATAAGACGACATTTTTTTGTCTTATTCTTTTAGAGAAATATTGTTGAATCAAAATATTATAGGACAGATAGTCAATATGTCAAAAGCCAAAGACCAAGGTGTTTCTTGGAATCAGAAGAAATGTAATAGATTCTAATTATTCTGGTGTAAAAGGTAGATAAACCGTGATAGAACTTTTGCTTTTCCCCTCATTTTTACTTGGTTTCTTGCAGTTGCTTGCCATGGAATCCATATATGGAGATAATGCCTTTATTCTCAACAGACAGAGGGGACTACGATCTTTTCAGGTTTAGTAATCGTTGACTATATTCTCTACGTATGTAAAGAAGTAATTAGTCTAATGCCTATAAGGTTGTTTTGCAGATTCATGTACATATTGAAGATCCACAGGAATTTACCATCTCTGCAAAGCTAAATTCATCTAGTGATCTGGAAGCCAAAAGTGATGGTTCAGCTGAGTTCTCATACTCTTTCAAAGTCCAGTACATCCCTCCAATTGTGTTGACATGTTTATTACCTAAATCATACCCGAGTCATCTCCCTCCTCATTTTACAATTTCCGTTCAGTGGCTGAGTCCTGCTCAAATTTCCAGTCTTTGCTCCATGTTGGATATGATTTGGATGGAACAAACAGGGCAGGAAGTTATCTACCAGTGGGTGGAATGGCTGCAAAGTTCATCTCTTTCGCATCTCGGTTTCAATAAAGAAATAATCCTTGGTCCATATGGGGTGAGATATAGTGGGGATAGGCGTGCAGTTTCAGGAAGCATATCCCCAGATGTTGACATTCCTTCAATGAAGAATTACAACGATGAGGAGCTCCTTTCGAACTTCAGCAAGAATTTTCATGAATGTTTCATATGTTTTAGCGAGTCTGCAGGTACTTTTCTACCTTTTTCCTGGAAAATATTATTGTCTAGAAAACGGTGGTAATTGGGCTAAAAGGGGCAATATGTGCAGAACTTAAATTTACCAAGGCATTTCTGATATCTTGTCAATCTCCTCTTTACGATATGCATTCTTTTCAAGTGATACCTAGAAGAATCACTCTGAAATCACAACCTTAAGAGGTTGGTGATAGTATCAAAAAGTTTAGGAATCATTAGTTTTTACCAAAGAATTATGTACATCGGATGGAGCAAGTTGAAAAAAAATGTTTGGTAAGGTTTAGATTGATTCTACCCTACAAGTGTTATCCGAATATAGTTTATGTTCAAATTGGCATAATTCCAATGCAAAACATTTATTTTACAGGAAACTTTCAATTACTGCCAACAGGAATATGACTCTTCGGTGAAGTAACAAGATTATAACTTCTATCTGTTGTTAATTATAATTCTTTTGCTCACCAGGAACGGAATTCGTCAGATTACCATGCCAACACTTCTTCTGTTGGAAATGCATGAAAACTTACTCTGATATGCATGTAAAGGAAGGCACAGTAAGCAAGCTTAAGTGTCCAGATGCAAAATGTGGGGGTATGGTTCCACCTGGTGTATTGAAACAATTGCTTGGTTTCGAGGAATTTGAACGTTGGGAATCGTTAATATTACAGAAAACACTTGCGTCGATGTCTGATGTGGCCTATTGCCCAAGATGTGAAACGGCCTGCATAGAAGATGACGAGCAACATGCACAATGCTCAAAGTGCTTCTTTAGTTTTTGTACGCTTTGCAGTGAACGGCGACATGTAGGAATTGCATGTATGACACCAGAACTAAGGCTTCGTATCTTGGAGGTAAAATCTGTACTCTTGTATCACTCCTTCCACTATTTTATTACGGTTTATTTGGTTCCCTTTAGGTGGATGGGCAGGCGTGTTATTTAAACAACAACAGTAGAGTGTTGGAAGTTCACTATGGTAATTTGATAGCAGTGGAGGTCTTATGATACCAGTTTGAGGTTTCAGATTATTGTTACCAGTTCACGTTGTTTCCAACCTCTTGGTGGATTGAACAACCTTCTCCCTGTAAAAAGGCAATATCTTGGTGTTGATTATATTAGTTTGGGGTCCTGGGAGTGTAATCTGCATATAAACTTAACTTTTGGCTGGTTTTTGCTCAAAACGCTGTCTTCAAATACTACGATTCTCCTTTCTCATGCTTGGCAGCCTAAATTTTAACCATTGGACCAATCAAAGACCTTGTATTCTTCTTCCTAATTAATGAAAAATTTCCTGATTTCTCTCTCTTATTTTTTTTGGGTATTTTTTTGCAGGAACGACAGAATTCATCTCAATTGAAGGATGAACAAAAGCATCGCGAGCGCGAAATGATTAATGAGATTCTTAGTGTCAGGGAAATACTTCGTGATTCTAAGCAATGTCCATCTTGTAAGATAGCTATCTCGCGAACTGAAGGTTGCAACAAGATGGTGTGCAATATTTGTGGGCAGTACTTCTGCTACCGCTGTAACAAGGCGATTGATGGATATGATCACTTCAGGTTTGTTGTCAATTCAAACAGTTGATCAACATCTGTCTTTTGATTGGGTGACTGCATATATTATTTGTAAGCTAGAACTAATTAATTTGTTCTCGTCAAAGAGATGGGAATTGTGAGCTTTTCCCACAGGAAATGATTCAGCAATGGGAAGAGAGAATGAATGCACGCCAGGTGGTAGGTCAGATTCAAGCTGAAATGTTTGCTGATCGTGGTCATTCATGCCCTAATTGTGGTCAAATTAACGTGAAGGTGAGTAGGTTCCAGTAGGTTACCAGAAATTCCGTGTTACTCTGTGTGTGTGTGTGTGTGTGCATGCGTGTTTCTTATCTGAAGCTCACGCACTGACGAATATTTTACTAGAATTTGGTGATAGTCGGTGATACTGGAATTCTGTGGTACTCTAGTTATACTACAATTGTATGCCTAGTTCAGTTATACTGGAATTTGGACCTAGGATATAGTGTGTTTAGCATGAGTATGATATGTTTTTTCCTCTCCTCATAAGGTTATCGTCTTGTATTTATTGAAATAGAGAACTGTACATCAGGTTAGAATCCTTCAGTCTTCACAGAGCCCAAAGGCAACGAAAGGACAGCCTGGGCTGCACTATAGAAGAAGATAATCTCAAAACCACCCAACCCAACATATGGGCCAACAAGACATTTAAGAAAAAAGAAAGAAAAAGAAAAGAGGAGAGGATGGAAACTATACGGCAGAGGTAGCCTACACAAGATGAGGAACTTCAACTGTCATCTTAGCAAAGTATAGGAACGTGCAAAAGGAAAAACAAAATGCAACAGCAAGAGTGGCTTGTGGCGGTCACCAGATTCTCTTAGTGTGAACGAAAACCTGGCAGTGACATTGACCAGTTTGTAGATGTGTAGTGCAAGGAGGAGGGGAGTCCACTCAACAACTAAGTCCTACCTGCCAATAATTCTTTGAACTTTAGGGTACAGAGTGGCTCTAACCTATTCTGCTTTATAAGCTCTTGCATTTTTTTCTCTTCATAAGAAGTAGATGGTACAAGCAAAGATGATTTTGTTGACAGTAGCAAAGGCATTCCCAGCAGCACCCCAGTGGTAGGAAATCCAATCAATCAGGGAATTATAATTAGGAGGTGGCTTCTAATCAAGAAGTTTAATGTATGTTCTACAAACATATTGCCAATCATTAGATTGACACTACAAAAGTGATAATTGATAGTTTCAGGGGCAGACTTGCAACGAAACTGGTGGTTGGGGAAATATGAAAAGGGCCATAGAGAGCTAATCTAAGGTCTGAAGGTCCCTAATAGCTTGCCATTAAATGAAGCTATGCCTAGGAGCTGACGTTTGAACCACACAAGCTTTAGATCAGGGAATAGTAGGAGCTAGAGGGGAGAAATGAATAGCTCTATGGTGAAGACAAAAGTTATGCTCCGGGGAGGGGAATTACAGCACTTTGTCCTCAGAAATAGGGTCAAAACTGGGTAGCAGGGCATGATTAGCAAGTTCTGGCACAGTCAGTTTATTACTGGTGGATATGCCACTTGTTGTACTAAATAAAAATTCTAACTTCGGCACACAGGTCAAGGCCAGAGCTAGTAATGTCGTTCAGAAACTTTGACGATTAAGGGACCGAATTGATACCATGCCCAATAGCAGTTGTAGCCATGTTCCTAAGGCTAAGAAGTGTCCTTCATGCACAAGAATAGTCAACCTAAGGCTTTAAATTGCAGAAAATATTCCTTTTAATCAGGTAGAGTCTAGTCCAATTACACCAGATACTATCATCTTTAGATTAGAAGTTATGCCAGATATGCGTGATGTTAGCTACTTTGTTTCTGAATTTCAAATCTCAAAGGCCATGACCTCCCTTGCCATCTAGGCCTGCAAACATTCATGAAACTTTGATTCTTTTTGCTTTTCAAGTATGGACCAGACGATAAAAATGATCTTAGGATGGTGTTGATCTGCCATAACCTTCTTAGGCAATTATCATGGAAGACCAATACCTGTGGATGCATGTCTGCTAGTCTAGTGTTAGGACTTGCACCTTACCAGCATAGGATAGACTTAGAAAACCAGCTTATGGCTCTGTAAACAATCTTTTCTAGTAAGAGTTTAGAATCTGGGTATGAGAGCTTGGAATGGATAAAAAGGAACCCAATATGTTAATGGGAAGGTTTCCACTTCAAACTGAGAGGATACCAAGATCTGTGCTTTAGTGGAGCTGTCAACTGAGGAGTAAAAGACACGGCTCTCAAGAGGATCAGGGGAGACTGGAGAGGCCTGAGGTAGGGCAGAAGGTATGGAGAGTGCTTTTGAGGATTTTGGCAGAAGATAAGCCCCCATGAGCTGACAATATAATATATATCATCATGGGTATAAGATGTTGGTTTTTCAGTCTTGAAAAAATGGGGTGTTACTCAAAATGATCAGTACTAAGCTATACGATATTATGGAAGGTTTTTGATTGTTACAAACTGAAAATTAAAATAGATAAATAATATATTATTTCTTATACGATATATAACGAATACAAAAATATTTTAGACACACTATCTGGGTAAATTGCATTTTCCCTCTATTTTTAGCTGTTTGATTACTTTATAAATCATGAAATGAAATTCATGAAGATGTTTGAAACTCACTAAAATGCAAATGTATTGAACAATAAAATGTGATTGTGTTTCGCAGCATCTGTTGCATTTTGTATCACAATGACCACGTGTGTTGAGCTGATACGTTTTTAAAATAATGATACTGAAGCATTATTGGGTTCTGAATAACCATGTTACCAACTTGTTTCACCGTATTCTGTTCAAAATTTTGTAGGGCCTAGATTTTCCTATTCCGTGGTTCTTTTACGCCTGACCCAATAGGACATCTGTTGAACAGGATTGATAATCATGATCGGTTGGTATAATCCTTGTGAAACCCTCCGAAAGCAAGTTGTTTACGAGAAAAGCCTGTTGATTTTATAGGTCAAAGCAACAAAAAATATTACTCGAGTTTAAAATCGCATCTAGATTTCGTTATTCTCCATCTAAAGTGGCTCTTTGCTTATTAACGGTGTTTGGTTTTTATTATGTTCCCTACAAACAAAGATGGTTGTCTCCGACATTTTTCAGGTGTAGATGCCACTGATACCTGCAAGTATATAGGGCTAGGAAATTAGCCATTTTGGAGGCTAGAGTCGCTAAAAGATGATCCTGATTTATATTATAGATGGCCCTCCGATGGAGCTATTAATATCAGTCCTTTACCAGAGCACCTGTGGAGTTGATTCTAATCATTAAATTCCTGTCCTGATGCTTTTTTACTGCAGTAGTCAATATCAGTGCCTACTAATTGTGGAAGGTAGAAATTTAGGATGTGCTTATTAAAAAGAAATGATGCCTTGAAGCTCGTTATTGTCTCAATCTTAGTTTCTCTAGAGCAGGTTAATTGATGTTAGGTATCTGCCTTCCTTTTATTTCAGTTTCTGTGGATTAAGGCAAATTCAGATCATTGTTTGGTCCGTGGAGAAGCTAATATTAAATCTGTTTTCCGAATAATTTATACGGATTATGAAAGAAATTAGGTTGGTATATGACGTAGAGTTTTTATGCCTTTCCCTGTGTTTTTTTTTTTATTTTTGTAGGTTGGAAATAATAATCACATTTTATGCTGGGCATGCCAAAACCACTATTGTTACTTATGTAAAAAGATGGTGAGGCGCGGTTCCCAACATTTCGGGCCTAAGGGCTGCAAACAGCACACGGAGGGGTAGCTCAGGCGGTCACAAAAAGCGTCCTTTAAGGAGCAAGAAAGACGTGCTAAACATATACGATGCTGGGCAACAGCGGATTAGAGGCTGCAAATGAGAACGGTGGAGTTATACACAGTTTGATGTCATCCGATCAACCTGCTGGTGCAAGCCATTCAATGATGGTCTCACTTCATTGGTACATGTTATTTAGGTTCAAGAATTTCTTTAATGTCAACAATTTTGAGCTCACAAAATGCGATACGGTAAGACGACGCAACACAACAAGAACACGATATGAAATTAAAAGAGTTTAGGTTCAACATAAATGTATTCAAGTTGTAAAAGGATCGACCCGAACACGACATAAAATCTTTCGTATTATGTTTGGGTCAAACTCAAATAGCCCAAATAACCCGTTTCGTATCGTGTTTGAGTCAAACTCAAGTAACTCGAACAATCCTTTTGACCTCATTATATATGTATCTATATTTGTATTTTTTTTCTTCCTCTATATGGTTATGGGTTAAAATATATACCAAAAAATTGGTAATTGGATCTCATCAAATTTAATTTAAATTTTTTTTTATAAATAGGTTTAACAGTTCATATCGTGTTGTCATGTCAAATTCAATTTAATCTTTATGATAAACATGTTGAATAGTTCGTTTTGTATTGAACCCAACACGATCCAATTATTAGACGAGTTGCACGATTCGTGTTGGGTTACTTGTTTAAATAATGGGTCGGATTAGTGTTTAACATATTTGACATGTACGATAAACGTGTCGTGTTTGGTCAAGCCATTTAATAGAATACACGTGTCTTAACCTGGTCAACATATTTGACATGTATGCCATTTAATAGAATACCCATGCCTTAACCCGACACAAATGGCATCCCATTCCACATATATCAAAACTTAAATACAAAAATGAAATAAATGAAGTTTCATTCCAACTAAAAATATTTTAATTAATATAAACAAATCTCTTCTGGATAGAAGAATAAAACAGTGATATTCTACACAGTAACATGGTTCAACTCATAGGGTTGGGCTTGATTAAATCAATATACTTTAAGACCAAGAGAGTTGGTGTTATTTATCAAGTTATTCACTATGGTCCGGAAAACAAGGCAGCTAACTGCTAAGATAGAGAACTGGGCTTGACTGGGTTAAAACTCTGGTTGGTACTGTGGCCCACATAATTGGGCTTACATGGTTCGGCCCAACCCAAGATATCTAAAGGAGACCTTGTTTGGCGACAACGGAGATTGCTAAAATCCCCCCGAAGGGATGCGTTTGTGAAATAACAAATGAAAAAAAAAAAAAAAAACATCTACGAAATAATGAATTCAAAAAAAAAAAAAGATACGACACTGTGGAAATACGTTTATATATATATATATATTGTTTTGAATCTACCATACATGTAACTCAAAAATGTAATTATATTTCATTGGTATTTTAATTCATCATTTAAGCAATAGGAACAAAAAATACTTACAAAATCAAATAAATAAACGTGTCAAAGTTAATTTTCAACGTGTTCTGCATTCTTTATTTGAAAATAAAACCTGATATTTGCTTTCTCTATTTTGCGTCCATGGCAAGTATTAAGAATTTAAGACTCAAATACACTTGTTGAATCTATAACAATACTTGTGAAAAAAAAATTATTTCTGTAACAATACTTCAACCATGAATTTATTTGGAAATTACATGGAAATCTAATTCTTCTTGGGTCCATTTGGTTGCACGGATTTGATATTGAATTGGAATTGAAATTTCATCGTATTTCAATCTAACAAATACAATTCCAAATACATTGTGTAAATAATACTTAAAATTAAAGTATAATTGAATAGAAATCCCAAAAGCAAAGTTGAGTATAAATAAATTTGAAATCAAATTAGGCAATATATAAATATATGTAAGTATATGTATGAATATATATGTGTGCGATGTATGTGTGATCATATATTTATGTGTGCATGTGTATTCATATTTGTGTGTGTGTATATATATATATGCATATATATACTCCATTTGTCCTAGTTTATAAGTCCCTTTTGGGGAATATAGCTTTTTAAAATATTGTATTAGTAGTGAATGAAATAATAATTTTCTCCCTAATAACTTCAATGTATGAAGGGTAAATTGGTAAAATTATATGATAAAGTACTTTGACTTTTCAAATGAGACATTTATTTTGGGACGGACAGAAGAAGAAAAATGAACACTTAAATTGAGATAAAGAGAGTATATTATTGTGTGTATGTATGTTTCTATATATAGGCGAGTGTATATATATATATATATATATATATATGTGTGTGTGTGTGTCTAAATCACGTTTTTCTTAGGATTACACTTACATGTAAGTAGAGAACCAGTTTGAAATGATTGGATAAGTTGTAATCATGACTTTAACTGATTGCGTGAATGTAATAAATATTAGTGTTTTTAGCAACTTATATAAATTCTCGTGTTCTTTTAATTTGCATGAACATTCTAAAATTGTACTATACCGGAGAAAAATCTTAATGAAAAGCTAGGATGGCATCCATATACTATTTGCACAAGACCATGCAATTGGAGTGGGTGCTCAAATCGCTTCGAAAGTGAACATGCAAATGGCTAATGTAATCAATTGGAAGTGATGTGGTCAATGATGATGTTACTGATGTTATTGAATATTGGGGTGCAAGAACATCATTGTTCACAATCTAAATAAAGAAAGCAACGTAAGAAACCTCTAAATCCGAGTACCAAGGTTGTGTTAGAAGAAGTCCCAATTTGAACCAAACACAAGTCATATTGGCAATAGAACTATTCAAATGTGATCCGCTCAAGTTTTGAGATATTTTTCGATCTTTCGAATGATTTGAAGCAACAATATGTGACGATCATTTTGGTTAGTAACTTTTAGGATGACCAAATGTAATATGTTTGTTGGATAAAGTTTTATGATTTGGTGGTATTTATCTTATTTTGTTATTAAATATACCACATGATCTTTCATCTATGATGATTTAGGGTCCGTTTGGGAACCATTGTTTTTGTTTTTGTTTTGAGAACCAAAAAATAAGAACATTTCTTTTTCTTGTTCTTATTTTCTCATCCAAAAGAACAAGAACAAAAAACATGTTTGGGGCAAAAACACACATATTTTCACACAATTTTTCCTCTCTACCACAATTCTTTTTTTTTGGAAAATCCCAAAAAAAACAAGTTTTTGTTATTCCCTTGTTTTTTATACTATTCACGAAAACAGTTTCCAAATTGAGAACATAACAAACAGTAAACACGGTTGCCAAACATGTTGGGTCCGTTTGGATACGGAGAAAACAGTTTTTGTTTTTTTATTATTCACCCAGTTAAAAAAAAAACACGTTTGACAAATGCGTTTACTGTTCACTTTTTTTTTCCCAAGAAAACTGTTTTCTGTGAATAGTGTGTAAAAGTGGTGAAAACACCAAATAAACTTTTAGTTGTTTTTTGAGTTTTTTCACTGTTTAGGGTACCACCTCCGCCACCGCCCCCACCGCCGGCCCCCACCACCTCCGGTCGCCGTCGGGCCCCGGCGCCTCCGCCCGCCGCCAGTCACCCACCACCACCGCCCGCCACCGCCGCCGGTCACCGCCGACCACCAATACCATTTTATTTTTCAATATAAATTTTCATCCAAACGCTTTTTTGTTTTTAGTTTTTTGCTGAAAAAAACAAAGACAAATACAAAAACAGTTTTTATATTTGAAGACAAAAAACAAATACAAAAAAAAGGCTTTCCAAACGCACCCGTTATGTTCTCCTGAACAATGTCAAAAAACAAAAAACAGAACAAAAACATGGTTTCCAAACGGGGCCTTACAACTGAAGTTTTTGTTTTGTTCAAGGGCCGTCAATTTTGCTTTCAAGTTGTGGGGTCCGGATCGTCTACAATAATTGCTGCAGAATTCAACAATTCATAACCAAAACGACGTCGTTTTGCAGCTTTTAAAAAAAGAAACCGATGTCGACCGAAACATCGAGTACGCCCTCAAGCAGTTGCGGCTGGAGTTTTACCTAGCCAATGTCAACGACAGATTTACCAGAGCCTAGCTCCTTCACTCCAATGTCCCAAAGCCATTTCATTTTTTATCCGGTCCGTGCCTAACTATTATATTTATTTCAAAACTGATAACAAAATCTTACAAATGAAGGCCTAATATACAAGTTCTTTAAAATATTTGCAGGGGAGTGGTTTAGAGAAAAATGATACTCCAAGAGAGTCGGCCACAAAAAATCTTTTCGGATAGGTAAATGAAATAACCCATTCATAAATATCTGGTATTTCATGATATACGTAGTACTATTTTCTTAACTTTTAAGTTGTTGAATGCAGCCATTGCCGGATCTCAATCAAGGAACAAATGATCCAGACGCATGCAAATAACATAGGAAACCTTCTTGGTTGAATACTAAGTTTGGCTGTTGTGTAACTGTTAATTTATTTTAGGGGTAGTTTTATTGAATTGGGAAGGTTGTACTGATAGAGCTTTGTAATAATGGATCTGGCATTTACATTTGTATTCTATTAATTTATTTGTGTTTGAATTTCATTAAGTCAGTATGAAGTGGAGTTTAATACTGCTTTATTGAAGTGAATCAGAAGATTTATTTTACAAATATATCAGCCGGCTTCTACAATCAACCAATCCACCTCTTAATTTCCAGCTCTTTTTCCTAAACATGCATCATTATATAACTATTTCGCAGCAAATTTATAAGCAGTTTTTAATCACTTAATGTTTTAGATATTTTAAATCATTTAGTGAATTTTAGTCCCTATTAATTCCGAAAATTGTTCCTAATAATTAGAATAATAAAAATATTATATTACTAAGTTCATGGATGGAAGGTGACCACAAGTGTAAGAACCACAAGTGGTATACATCTCAATTTCCCCCAAATAATAATTTGTAATCAGTAATAATAAAGTTATATACATCCAAAAATTTACTATTTTAAAACTATTACTTCACCCTGGGCGGATAGCGGGAATCGAACCCAGGGTGAAATATCTCATTCCAGCATGTAATTTATGATTATAAGTTTAGAGAATTTAAATTTAAAACATAATTAAAATTTCAAATTATGTTAAAACCACAAATATATCAGCTGGCTTCTACAATCAACCAATCGACTTCTTAATTTCCAGCACTTTAGGAAAAAGTGCTTACAAAACAAAGATATTCATAAACCTTCTCATATATCATTTACAAGTTATATAACTATTCCGCAGGAAATTTATAACTTCAAAAAGAGATTCATACAAGTGCTTACAAAACAAAGATATTAGAGCACATGATCAAAATACCCAAAATAAGTTACTTTCCCAAAACACCGTTTGTGTCCATATAACTCATTAAACAAACAGAGGCATATCAATAGGGAGGTAAATCTAGATTGCGTCGTATTTTAGCGAAATTGAACTCCAGTCCCTTAATCTTGTCTTTCATCTCTTCATGCATAAGTTTCACATAGTTAACTTTGCCACTCAAACCTTCTACTTTTTCAATTAGCTCACGCAATAGTGAAGATTGGTCATCCACTGGAGCAGGTGCTTTGGCACTCATAGCATCAACTTTTGCAATTAGCTCAAGCAACAGTTTAGAGTGGGCATCGACATTTACAAATTTCTCATCAGCACTGGCATGTCGAGAAGCATCGGGCACACTATGCGTGGCTTTGGTTGGTTTACCAATCCACTGGCCATTAACCCTCTCCAACCCCATCTGTTTGAGGGTAGTGGTGCCAAAAGCTTCAGTGACAGGATCAACAGGACGACTATCCTCACCCTCCAACATTACGCCTACATGTTGGAATATCTTTGTAAGCGGAATGACATAGTAGCAGGCTTTAGTCTTTCCCCAACATGTCAACATATGCATGTAAATGATATGTGAGAGGTCCAGTTTCTTTCCATTCAAAAATCACCAGATGATGAAGACTTCCATTCGAGACACATCCGAATTGCTGTCGGTTTTAGGCATGATAGTATAATGAATTATATTGTGCAGCAACCTTGCATCGAGTATCATTTGTGAAGTTGGGAATTTATCTTCAGCAACCATTGTAGGATTTCCACATAACTGCCGAACAGCTTCAGTAGGGTCAAAACCAAACGCATCCGCCCAAACTTTCGTCGAGTAATATTGGACGTCTCCTTTGATAATACCAAGGATAGTCATCAACTTATGCTTTGTAATATGGAATTCCACCCCTTTTGCATATGAAATGATTGATCGAGGATACCGATCTTCTATATGAGCATAGAATATCTGCACAAGTTTTGGATAACATGGGAGTTGAAGGGAAACAAATTCTTCCCAACCGATATTTGAGAAGTAGTTGTAAGTATCGAGTCCCAAATCGTCGTATATTCCCTTAGAAACTACCTTTCCCTTACACACTTCATGGTGTAAGTAACTCCTTTCGTATACACTCCTCCTATCGGCATTCTTAAAGTATACATAATCGATTTCCATGGACATATTTGATCCATCCCTACTTCTGTCCTCTTTATTTTCCCTATTTCTCTGAGGCATGATGTATATCCTAAGTATATATATGCACACTGACGAACAAAATTAATCTAAAACTAACCATCATTTTAAAATTATTTTCAGATTCATAGCTTAGTTCTACAATATCATATAATCACAAAACTAACACCCATTCCTAGGGTTTACAAAATCATATAATCAGTTCTAAATTATTATCACGGTTCCTAGGGTTTCGGTAATGGAAAACCATAAGAGAAGCTCACCTTTGTTGATGGAGAAGGAGAACACACACAGTTGGAGTTTCCTGTCGGTCGACTGTAGAAGTCGCGCCTTTGGAGTTTTTGGATCGATCGCCCCTTTAGGTTTTAGGGTAGTATGCGCTTTGAATTAAGGGTTACCTTCCCTTTTATTTGCCATTCTATATTGATTTATTCTATGTGCATTTTTTTGGGATTCATTAAATAATATTATATTTATTGAATATTAGTTCTGGAAGAATTTAAATTTGTGGATTAATCAGGTTAAAATATATTAATAATAAATAATCAAATCCCAAATTAAAATATACTTATAATTTATGATTACAAGTATGTTTAGCCAATAATCATATTACTAAGTTCCTAATAATTAGAATGTTTTAGATATTTTAAATCACTTAGTGAATTTGAGTCCCTAGTAATTCCGAAAATTATTCCTAATAGTTAGAATAATATAAATATTATATTACTAAGTTCATGGATGGAAGGTGACCACAAGTGTAAGAACCACAAGTGGTATACATCTCAATTTCCCCCAAATAACAATTTGTAATCAGTAATAAGAAAGTTATATACATCCCAAATTTACATCTCATTCCAGCATGTAATTTATGATTATAAGTTTAGAGAATTTTAAATTTAAAACATATTTAAACTTTCAAATCATGTTAAAATCACAAACATATCAGCCGGCTTCTACAATCAACCAGTCGACCTCTTAATTTCCAGCACTTATTCGAACACATGCAGCATTATATTACAATTCCGCAGCAAATTTATAATCAGTTTTTAGTTCACTTATTGATTTAGAAATTTTAAATTGTTTTAGTGAATTTCAGTTCCTTTTACTTCCCAAAATTGTTCCCAATAATTAGCATAATAAAAATATTAACTTGCTAAAATTAAGTAAAATTGATTTTTTATATGTGAATTTAATTTGACTCCTTTGAAATATATATTTTTTCCATAAATACAATATATTTGTGGAAATATATGTGTATTTGGAATTCAATTTTTTTCATATTAGTAATGACAAATTATTATGTATTCCTTAAAAATTCTCTTTCAATAAATTATGTAAATTTCCAGTTCCCTCAAAATTTCACTTCCCTCAAAATCAAAATTTCAACCGGCTTCTACAATCAACCAGTCGACTTCTTAATTTCCACCACATGCAGCATGATATAACTATTCCGCAGCAAATTTATAATCAGTTTTTGGTTCACTTATTGATTTAGAAATTTTAAATTGTTTTAGTGAATTTCAGTTCCTTTTACTTCCCAAAATTGTTCCCAATAATTAGCATAATAAAAATATACTTTTTTTTTGGGTAAAACAAATATATTTGTACAAATATATGTGTATTTGGGATTCAATATTTTTTTTATATTAGTAATGACAAATTATTATGTATTCCTTAAAAATTTCCTTTCAATAAATTATGTAAATTTCGGTTCCCTCAAAATATTAAAATTTCAAGTTCCCTCAAAATTTCACTTCCCTCAAAATCAAAATTTTGAATTTTTAATTCCCTCTAAATATTAAAATTATGATGTGTAAATTTAAAATATGTTTGAATGATGTGTATTTAACTTGAAAAAATATTTATAATATGTTGTAAATTTACAAACCTCTAAACTTATAATAACAAATTACATGTTTGAATGATGTGTAAATTTGAGATTTTATTCTTGATTATTAGTGATAACAAGGTAACATTTGGGGAAATGGATGGTTTAGGGTTTGGGAATAGATTGAAAGGGTTAGCCTCTCTTACCACCACAATTGTGGCTCCGACATTTGAAATTTCTTAGACTTGGTAACTTAATATTTTTATTATTCTACTTCTTGTGAACAATTATGGGAAGTAATAGGACCTGAAATTCAATAAACCGCCCCAAAATCAATAAACTAAAAACTGGTTATATGTTTGCTGCGGAATAGTTTTATAATGATGCATATTTAGAAAACATTGCTGCGAATAATACTGTAATTAAGAAGTCGACTGATGGATTGTAGTAGCCGGCTGATATACTCGTGTATTTAACTTGAAAAAATATTTATAATATGTTGTAAATTTAAAAAACTCTAAACTTATAATAACAAATTACATGTTTGAATGATGTGTAAATTTGGGAATTTATTCTTGATTATTAGTGATAACAAGGTAACATTTGGGGAAATTGATGGTTTAGGGTTTGGGAATAGATTGAAAGGGTTAGTCTCTCTTACCACCACAATTGTGGCTCCGACATTTGAAATTTCTTAGACTTGGTAACTTAATATTTTTATTATTCTACTTCTTGGGAACAATTATGGGAAGTAATAGGACCTGAAATCCAATAAACCGCCCCAAAATCAATAAACCAAAACCTGATTATATGTTTGCTGCAAAATAGTTTTATAATGATGCATGTGTAGAAAACATTGCTGCGAATAATACCCTAATTAAGAAGTCGACTGGTGGATTGTAGTAGCCGGCTGATTTACTCGTGTATTTAACTTGAAAAAATATTTATAATATGTTGTAAATTTAAAAAACTTTAAACTTATAATAACAAATTACATGTTTGAATGATGTGTAAATTTGGGATTTTATTCTTGATTATTAGTGATAACAAGGTAACATTTGGGGAAATGGATGGTTTAGGGTTTGGGAATAGATTGAAAGGGTTAGCCTCTCTTACCACCACAATTGTGGCTCCGACATTTGAAATTTCTTAGACTTGGTAACTTAATATTTTTATTATTCTACTTCTTGGGAACAATTATGGGAAGTAATAGGACCTGAAATCCAATAAACCGCCCCAAAATCAATAAACCAAAACCTGATTATATGTTTGTTGCGGAATAGTTTTATAATGATGCATGTGTAGAAAACATTGTTGCGCATAATACCCTAATTAAGAAGTCGACTGGTGGATTGTAGTAGCCGGCTGATATACTCGTGTATTTAACTTGAAAAATTATTTATAATATATTGTAAATTTAAAAAACTCTAAACTTATAATCACAAATTACATGTTTGAATGATGTGTAAATTTGAGATTTTATTCTTGATTATTACTGATAGCAAGATAACATTTGGGAAAATGGATGGTTTAGGGTTTGGAATACATTGAAAGGGTTAGCTTTTCTTACCACCACACTTGTGGCTCAGATTAAAAATTTTCATTTCCAATTTGAGGCATGAAAATTGTTTTCGGTGCTTGTTGGATCACCAAGTTTGGGGCATAACTTGGAACAAGAATAGGTTACATGGAAGGCGGCCTACATGAATCCCGTATTTTGAAAACATGGCGGATTTTTATAAATACATTCAACGTGGCTACGTAGACTTTCTGCGTAATAGTTATAAATTTGATTGTAAATTTTCACCACTTATTAGTTTATCATTAAGTGATAAAAAATTGATTCTAAATTTGCTACCTAATAGTTATAAATTTGCTGCGTAATAGTTATAAATTGCTGATAAATAAGCATTCGAGTGGTTGACTGTAGAAGCCGACTGGTTTATCAGTCAGTCGGCTCATTCCCCTGTTCCCCCTAAAACGAAGTGAGCCCCTTCAAAAACTACACATTCATTCAACTGATAAATTTACACATTGTCCTATATATGCACATACAAAAATAATTGGTAGTCATTGTGTAGTAAAAAATGACTACCAATTACATAGTCAGTCCTCCTACCAAAAGAATTGTTACCTATTACACAGTCAGTCCATCTACAATTAAGATAGATATACACAATCAGTCATCCCAAAATAAATATTGATCTCTCATCGCATTGCATTTATGGTATGCAAGTTCGATGGCGATTAGGTTCCTGAGATCCAGGGGGTTGTTCTGCACCAAAGGCAAATGATTAAATTTCCAATTTAATACGCTTACATTGTTGTTATCAAACCATAAAGTTCGATAAAACAATTCTTAACATATATCCCACTCACCGTCGGTAAAATAAATCTCAGGGCCTTTTGAAACTTTTTCATGTACCACATCACAAAGACACCGCATGATTGAGTATCAGTTTGTGTGGGTGCATGAATCTTTTCGGTCCTATAATCATCCCATTGTCCTGGAGAGGGTTGAGACGATGAGAGCTTTTGGAAGGCGTAGGCAAGGAATTTCACCTGTAAATCGATACGCGTTTCCTTAGACCATATTATGTCATGCATTTCTGTTACTCAATATTAAAGGTAATTTACCATCAAATTTCCGGTTGCTAGCCGGTTGGATGTGTGGAGGGAATCCATATAATATACAGCCTTCCTTTCCCTATCAACCACATATAGACACCAGTGTTCCTTCCAGCACACTGGGAAAAAAACTGTAATATGAAAAACAAATTTATGAGTAAACAGAAATTGTCAGCAAATAATTATCATGAATTGAGAGTAAAGATGTTTTTCCATATTTACTTACCCTCTTTCGTGAAAGCAACTGGTCTGTAGGAAGCAATGAGCTGGATAGGAAGAAGTCCACATTATTCCCAAATGTTTCATTGATGGCATTTTCATCCTCAGATCCATGTAGACCAGCTATTGCCGACTGTGGTGAACCCAAAATTGAGTGTTCCAAAGTTGACTGTGATGAAATGATATGAGATCATGGACATATTTGATTACTATTTCACAACTTACGGAAATATTAACGGAGACAAAATGGTCCCCTCCTCCAGCTCTCTCACAGTTCAGTAGTCTTGAAAGTGCATCCACAACCTGGAAGAATAAAAGATAACCATTAGATTTTCAATTCCCCAATTCAACATTTTATCTGTTCTTTCAGTCGAAGAAAAACACATAAACAACAAGCACACTCACACCAGACTCTACCCACGCATCGCTCAACAAGCAACTAAGATCGTGTCTCGTTAGAAAGTACCCGTGCATGTCAACAATCAATTCACTATCAAACATTAGAACTCAATCAGTTGAGAAAAGTTTAGCAATGTAAAAATTATATAAATGGAATTATGTAAATATAAATTGACCCCTGATTGTTTGCATCGTTCACAAATCCCCAAATATGGATGAACTGTTTTTTTTTATTTTTCATTCATGTGTTGTGTTTTATTTGCCGCCACAACCCAAGGGAACTTCAGAAAATGGCTCTTTTTTTTTTGCCTCACTGCTCTTGCTGGCACTTGGGGGGTTTGCAAGTGGTCGCCTTCATCTTCAGATATTATATGCATAAAACCCTCATGCTTCTCTGTTTGGATGCCTTTATTATCTCCCTCATGCTTCTCTGGGACCATAAAACTTTCAGCTTTCTTCACTTCAAAATCTCCAATGTCATCAAGATTATGGCCCTAGGGGGAAAATGATTCCCTTGCAGAATCAATGATATCGGGATTATGGCCCGGGGGGGGGGGGGGGAATGCTTCCCTTGCAGAATCAATGATATCGGGATTATGACATTAGGGGGAAAATGCTTCCCTTGCAGAATATTCTTTCTCCCCGGGAGAGCTGACATCATTTGGAATTTCATTTTTCAATGATTCAAACAACCATCTCTTTAAAACTACATTTTGAGCAACCAATTCAGCTATGGCAGCGTCCGATTTCTGTATGGCATCCTACGTAAAATCATAAAATAGTTCAGGTTCAAAACAGTGTTCAACTCTTGGATAATAAATGAACCAAATGCTTAGCTACTTAAATACCTCAATTTCTTTTAGAATGTTTAAAGAGGAACCCGCCTTCGGACATATCTCAGCTTCAACAGCACGAGGCATGACATAAATCATTTTCACATCAGTCGGACTCTTAACAAACTGTAATTTTGGTGGAGAATAATATGATCAGGACAAGTCGACTGGTAATATTAATAATTCGACTGGTAAAATTAATATTGTCACCTCGATTTGACTTAAAACCATCATTTCCTAAAGTTATACCAGGACAAGTCGACTGGTATGACTTTAGAAGACTATTTTTAAGTCTAATTGAGGTGATGTATGTATGTATGTACTTAGGTACCTTTCCAAGTCCGAACCCTCCAATAATCTCCTTCTCAAAGGCCAACCGTTTTTTTGCTAAAGAATTCGTCCAGGATGAGATACGGTGGGGGTGGTCCTCTGGTCCTGGTCCATCCACATTATAATGGACCAGGTATATCAGCTTTGCATGTTACAAAACAACAAAAACATTAGTGAAGCAATGTGAACATTTCTAAAACAATTCGGATATTACATTTCATTCGCTATCCAAAAATCACATCATAACTTATACAATAAGAACTCGTACCTGTAGCAAAAAAACACACCCATCACACAGCCTAGATGATTTCTTTCTCTGTTTCTTGATTCCTTCAACCAAATCGTCATAGATAGCTTCCGCCCAGTTGTACTGGGAAATTCGTTCAACTCTGAAAACTGTCTCTAAAAATCGGAGATGGGTCGTAACCTTCCGATTTGGAGGCAATAAAATGGCACACGTATACAAAACAAATAGACGAACAAAATCATCGTTGTTGTCGGTGCCTTTTTTCCAGTTATTTAGCTTGTCAAATAACTCAAGCGACGTAATCCCTTCGAAATCAAATCTTACAGTAGTTTCTGCCCACTTATAACATTGAGAATCTTTAGATGGTGATGCCACAAGGACGAGAAGGTCATCCTGGGGTACACCCAGTATCTCCACAATTCTTTCTTCATCAACACTAAGAAACCTATTACCCAAGTGCAAACGGTATAGATAGAGATCGAACTTTTTCACAAACTGAGAAAGAAGCTCATGGTTCAAGCTGAAAAATTTCAACTCCAACAGACTTCCAAAGCCAACTTCAGAAATTAATTTCTTCTGAAACACAGACAGGGATTGAATCATTTTGAACCATTTCTTAACGGGCATATAGGATACTCGACGGTCATCTTTAATATGTTGTAGTTTGCTATTTGGTCCAAATTTCTCTTTTTCGACCCTGTACTGCTTAAAAAAGGCTTTTTCTCATCATCTGTCATTCCACCCCAGGCAACGCCGGCGCCTGTTGAAGCCTCTTTACTTTGCACAAATATATACTTATTTTTATGTTGGAAATCGTTCCTAATTAAAGCAATGAAATAAACATTAATCCTAAAAAACAATACCATTTGGTAACAAAAATTAGTAAAATTACAAAATAGATTACCACTTACTTGAACAAAATAAATGTGTTTGGGGGTTTGGTGCGTGTGATCTTGACATCCGAAGAACTTAGGTCGTCGACGACTATCGGTCTCTTCCTCTTTGCGGGGGCCATAATGCTTTGCACTATATCAAACAGTTCACTTAAAAATTACAAAATAATATATACAATTTCAAAAATGATATATCAAAGACTTCAACAAATCTATCAGTCGACTTTCAAATCTATCAGTCCACTGAAATGAACAGATATAATGTGCATCAAAATCTCCTCAAGACGCAGCAATGTTATTACAAAATCAACCACGCGTTTTTGAGCTAAATATAAAAATTATCTTCAATACCTTCTCACATAACACCAATTTCAAAATTTATATACCATATCGCAGACTTTTCAAATGAAATTGTTGTCTTTAAGGACACAGATTGCTACCGAAATTCGGAAAAAATCAGAATACAAAATTCTACACTAAAAACAACACTTCAAATAAATAATATTGTTATATCACCTACCTTAACAATAGAAAATATTGTGTTGCTTTCAAAGTAGCAAAAAACATGATCAATTTTCTGTTTCGTTGGTTTGTAACCCTAGAAAAATTTCATCCACAAATCCTTTCTACAATTTCCAAAATTACAACCACAAACCATTAATAATGAGAAAACAAAATGGGAGTACCTGGAAATTACAGTGGGGTTGCAGAGAAGTTAAAAGATGGACTCTTTGATTTGAAGTTTTTGGAACCGGATCTATATATATATATATGCATGTGCTTGCCCTAAACTCTTTTCAATTTTTCGGGACAAGATGAAGATGGAGAGGTGCACCTGAACTCTAAAGATGACGATGGAGAAGATGAAGAGTTTGGAGAAGATGATGTTATGGGGAAGAGAGAGATCAGAGATGGGATGGTTTTGTGCGGGAAAAATCTATATAAGCGCCTATATACACAGTGCAGACGGAGACTCCAGAGTCCAACGTCGTCAATTTCATTTTCTTTTTTTTTTTCTTTTTTTTAAATGACCAAAACGACGTCGTTTTGGTCTTTTTTTTTGTTGAATTCCGCAGCAATTATTGTAGACGATCCGGACCCCAAGTTGTGATGTTTGTTTATGGTGAACTATATTGCAATGTATAGTTTTTAACTCAACACTAAACGGTCAATTATGTGAAAGTTGTATAGGAGAATGTCTCAACTAGGAGAAAATATTGGGTACCGGGGATAAATTCACGTAGTACCTCAAATTAATAATAAAATGAGTGTAATACACGCAGGGATGAATGCAATATATTATGGGATTATATCACTTGTGCGTGGTATACATGAAGTATTTTAATTGGTTTGGGATACCATGTCATATATAGTTATCCATGGGGTAACCAATAATTTTCCCTCAACTAGGGCTACACAAAAAACTGATAGAACTAAAGCGAAATGTACGAAGACCGGTTCCAAAGCGGTTCGATTCCATTCCCCAAAATTAAAGAATCAATTGTCTCGATTCGGTACCGGTTCTTAACCTTGCGAAAACGAACATAATCGAAACCGAACCGATTCTTATATTTTTATATTTTATTTTTAATATTTTATTTTTTATATGCAAGTGAAGTGACTAAGAATTTTAGAATTTGAAGTTTTTTTGAGTTAAAGTTCAAATCGTGGAACGTGTCCTTTGTTATTTCCTCTTTTGTTTTTATATTAAATTAAAAAAAAATCAAAATATACTTTCATTAACATAATACTACCTCCATTTATTTGACTATTCAATTTGAATTTTTTCCTAATTTGGGGCTTGTAATAGTTGACATACTACATTTAGTTCAATTAAAATTTTTATATTACCATTTCGGTTCAGTTTGGTTGATATTCTTACTATCACATTTAAAAAGCTTGAAATGCATCACATAATAAAATATCAAATTTCAATCGCAATTCAATCCAAAACTACGCAACCAATAATAGTCTTAAAATAACTTAAATAACATATTAGTGGATTTAAAAGTAAAAAATTGTAAAGCCAAATAATTATGTAGCTGAATCACTCAATAACAGTTCAATCCCCGCCACCTTTCAAAATCACAACAAACAAACCCCAACTTCCTCATCTGTCTCTCTCTCTAACCCTTTCTATACATCCATCAACAAGGTTGTTGAAATCGGGACTCTAAATAAGATTTAATGAGAGGGTCGTACCATAGTACTTGTAGAATAGTATCTACCTAATAATTAAAAAACAATCATGTTTAAATTTTAAAAAATGATATATTTATAATATAATAAAAACATACTCAAAACATAAAATATAAATAAAATTATTCAAATTTTAGATTTTTAATTATTTTTCCCCATAAATTTCACCCATTTATTAGAATATTTAATTAGATAAATAGCTTAAAACCCCCCTCATCTTTCTTCTCTTTCCCTGCTATATATCCTAAACTTCGAAATTAGCTTTAAACCCCCTAAATTTTCTCACAAGCTTGCACCATGGGCCTTCCGTTAGAAATCACTGTGGCATTTCAAAATTCCAATAATACCCTTTATAGCCGTTGTATCTGATTTGTGCCTCGCTCGCAAACAAGGCCTAAGGTTTTCGCTTCTCTTCCAACGCTAGCTCTCACTCTGCAACCCTAAAATGCAAGATTGAAGCCACGAATCGATCTAATCTCCTCTCTCTTTCTCTCTCTCCATAGGTTCGCGATTACAGTGTTAGCAAAAGCCCCAAACCCATTCTAGGGTTTGCCTTTTGTTCGTGCTCCAATATGAAACCCTAAACCCCCAATTTGATTGCAGTTGGCCGGTCCTCTGATTGTAGTTAGTTTATTGCAGTACAGTTTACAGACGATCTCTGTTATGTTTGTAGGCCATCTCGGAGAGCTTTCTCATTCTCTTTCTCTTTCAAGTGCCGCCAAATGGCTACTTGTTTTGTCGGAGTCACAGGTTTCACCCTCATGGTAAGCCTTGTTCTTACAGTTTCTATGTTAATGTCTTCAATTTACTCATAACTGTAAAGACGATCTTATTAACTCGAAACTTATTTTGGCTAGCTGGGAATGGGAAGTGCACTCGAAACTTTCTGTGGATAAGCCTATGGTGTCAAACAGTATCATTTGCTTGGAATACACAAGCAGAGAGCTATGCTTGTTCTTATGCTGATGGGTATTCTTATAGCATTCCTGTGGGGGTACACAAGGTATATTTTCACAATTTTCAGGCAGGCCGGGATCTATGCTTGTTGGTTGATTCCTAGCCTATTTCCGTATGGCCTCCTTCAGTGTCAATTCAGATTCTTACAGACTCAAAACGATGTCAAGCCATTACTGATAAGCACCGGATTTACATGTTTAGTTCATGTCTTGGTGTGTTGGACCCTGGTTTTCGGTACTGGCTTGGGCAATAAAGGTGCTGCCTTGTTCAATGCCATCTCCTATTGAATTAATGTGTTGATTTTGGCCATTTATATCAAGTTCTCACCCGCGTGTAAGAGAACATGGACAGGGTTTTCTAAGGAGGGTAAGGAAGATCTTGTTGGTTTTCTTTCATTGGGAATTCCTTCGCCTCTTATGGTCTGGTGAGTTTTGAATAATGTTTTTCACAAAACCATAATCCTAACATCACATACATTTTTGTTTAAGTTTCCAAGGGTCTTGACAAAAATTCTCTCTAGAGTACGTATTACGACAATCTAATTGATTGTATTTGTGAATCAGCTTGGAATTCTGGTCATACGAGTTTTTGGTTCTCATGTCCGGGATTCTGCCTGATCCAAAGCTAGAAACATGCATGATGTCTATAAGGTTAGTCATCTCTAAATATACCTAAACATGTTGAGGTAGAATATCCCAAGTGCATTTAAATTCTATATCCAAGATAATTGATTTTCTTGTGATCATTCATTCAAAAAAAAAAAAAAGAGAGAGATAGAGTGAGCATTTAGTTAGATTCAAGAAAGCCATTACTTAATGTTTGTTCCCAATCCCATAAATTGATGGGGCTGTACGGGATGGACTGAGCAGAAATTTCAGCTTTATTCGTAGTGATATTACAAAAAATTGACACTTACTGCCTAAGTGGGAAATAATTTCCATCGAAATTCATGCTTTTATTGTTATGTATGCAAGAAAATGTTTGAGTGGATATCTCTCTACAATATCAATTAGGCAGTTATTTCTATCATTCTTGTCATGAATTAATTCCTAGGCAATACATCAGCCTGGCTGTTTTTGGCTAAGAGATGGTGTTATGTTTACCTATCAAAGAACAAATGTTATACACACACAAAATAAAATAAAATCAAGTGAAATTTTATAAAAAAATGATTGCCTTGTGAACTTGCTTTGTTCTTCTTAAAGTAAAGAACTCCAATAGCATGCCTATGAGTCTAATGGATATGTCATCCATCTTCTTAATGATCTTTTCGACTATAAGTTTTTCAGCCTCAACGCAAGTTCAGTGATATTTAGGATCCCCTTTGGTTTTGGCAGTGCAGTAAGGTATGTTAGACGAACCAGTATTGCATAATTAATCATCAGCCATATATCTTCATATACATTGACGTTCTTCCCTCTATATTGGATTCAAAGCACGAGGGTCTCAAATAAATTAGTCCCAGGGCAACCTCAACCTGCACGACTTGCAGCGCATGTTGTGATATTCCTGGCTGTTATAGAGGGCCTCTTTGTAAGCTTAGTTTCAGTTGCAGCACGAGACGTATGGGGGTATTTGTACACAAATGAAGAGGAAGTAGCGAAATATGTAGCTTCCATAATGCCAGTGCTCGCCATTTCCAACTTCATGGACGGAATCCAAGCCGTACTTTCAGGTTAGAGCTTCCATTATACGTCCCTTTAAACTAGACCATAGTTTTGCTCATGGATATGATGTAGTTCTTGTCTTCATTTTAAATATATTCTTGAATTCTAACATTATGGGAATTTCATAGGTACTGCAAGAGGATGTGGTTGGCAGAAGATTGGTGCATTTATGAATTTAGGAGCTTATTACCTTGTTGGCCTTCCTTCTGCAATCATCTTAACCTTTGTGTTTCATTTTGGAGGGAAGGTATATAAATTAAATATGTCATTTTATTTATTATTATTATTATTATTATTTTGAGCCAATATGGCCTTTCTTGTGTTATATTGATGTCAACCCTCTTTTTAGGGCCTTTGGATGGGAATCATAAGTGGGAGTCAAGTGAACAACCTATATAGACTTGGAACGGTAATGGATTGCTAAACCAATGGCACTACATTGCATTTTCTTTTTTAAGTTAGCTTTTTTAGGATTACAAGAACACATTCCAAAAATTTAAGAAATGCACTATACTACATCTAGGTGGTGTGGCAGTATTGGACACGTATTGCATACACATATACGGTTAGAAATATTTTAAAATTAGTATCTCATATTTTTGTTGGACATGCTTAAGACAATATATTCACAATATGGTCAATGCAGTGAAGTAATTTGATATTGTGAGTTTTGTTTCTTTAAACATGAGACTGAATGCAATTTAAAGATGTTAATTATAGCTATAGAAGTATAGTATGAAATTCCACAAATCCAAAATTACTAGGCTGTACCCTAGAATGGATTCCCCAAACACCCAATCTCTACCAACACTTGAAGGGCAAAAGCGTAAATTCCCTTTTCTGTTAACAGATTTTTTCATGGCAAGCCCATGGTGCAAGATTTTGAAAGTTTAGGGGGCTAAATTTAGTTGAGGGTGTATAGTAGAGAAAGAGAAGAAAGATGAGGGGGTTTTTAAGCTATTTACCCTATTTAATTAAATCATTAAGTTTTTCGGCTTTGAGTATTTAACCATCAAACATCACACGTGTAATAATGGGTAGGAAGGTAAGATTTTACTGAGTTACATCACGATTTTAACCATGGGAGGAGGCAGAGATAGACGAACCAAACCAAACTACTCTCACCACATCGATGAGCAATGGACCGTTAATCCCTTTCAAGACCAAACCCAAGAGGCATCCACTTCTCACCAGGAAACCCTAGAAACTGTACCCACTTCGGAATTCATCACCCAAACCCCCGAATTGCCTCCGGATCGCCGAAACTCCAAGTGGGTATCGCGGAATCGGCGGGCCCGTGGCGCCAAACCTCGATTTGTGGAGAAATCTGAAGTGGGTTGTTCCAGTTCCTGCATAGAAGGGAAAGAGAAAGATGGGTTCGATTCAGAAGTGAAGATTGGTTTGAATGGAGAGAGAATTGAATTGGGTTCTTCGAGTTCTCGAAGAGAATATGAGGTACAGGAAGAAGAGGATGAGAAGGGTTGAGACTGGCGTGTTTCATAATCAAAGAGTGAGTTGGAATTGGATGGAGAGACAATTGACAATGTTGCCAGCAGGTTAGAAGAGTTGCAGTTGGGTGCACAGGAGCCGGAGTTGTCGGAGGAGCAGCTGCGAATCAATGATCAATTGCAGGAGGATGAGGTAACTTGTACAAGATTTAAGTGCCAAGGATTTGAATGTTTAGTTTATTTGTGTGTAATATCTAGAAATTATCTCTATTTTGCGATAATTTGAGCTTGGAGTGAGATAGTTCCTTAATATGATGTGGTGTATGAAAACTGTTCACATTGCCAACAATTAGTAAGCAAGTTAGTTATGTACTGTGAATGGCTTAATTGAGCAGAATTTGATGTCTGTTGAAGAACCTGTGGTGTGCATCTTGAATAACTTGACTTTACTTGATATTTAGTTTGAGAATTCATTGTAAATGTGCAAGTATGTGTGTGTATTATATGTATGTATGTGTTTATGTCTATGTGTATATGTGTGTTTGTGTGACTATATATTTATGTGTATGTATGTGTATTCATGTGTGTATATATATGCGTCTATAGGTACATATATATGCATATGTATATTTCATGTGTGTATATATGTTTGTATATATAGGTGGGTGTATACATATGTGTATATATGTTTGTATATATATAGGCGTATGTGTGTGTGTGTGTATATAGGTCTTTATGTATATATATGTATGTATGTATGTTTGTGGTTTTGAAAAGTTAATTGTTCAAGAGACTGTATTTAGTGGGTTGAAGATTTTTAATTGGAAATCATAACTTGTCATGTGGAATTCAACTGTGGAATTGGTGTATTTGGAATTAGAATGCATTTCCAATTCCAAGGTATTTTGTTACATCCGAACAATGAATTTGGAGTTGGAGCTCCCAATTCCAAATCCAACGCTCCAATTCCGGGCCGGCAAACGGACCCTAATTATTGTCGTTTTGTACTTCTGGTTGAGTTTGGAGGACTAAGGTAAAAGATCTTGAAAAGTGACTAAAAAGATAGGTATTGCAGTAATAGAAGAGATCGGAGTATGTGCAGATCAGCCAGATAGGATCCAATACTGAGGCGGAAGAAGTGTAGCTTATTCAAAGACGGTTGTGCTAAATTCCCTTTTTAAGGGTTTAAATTTTTTAGCAAAAGGATTTAGGAGGATGTGATCAAAGAGTTACAACTGCTTCTTTCGGATGCATCATGCAAGGAAAAATGATTTGTATGATAGAGAGGAGGCAACAGAGATAAGATATTAGTATGGATGATACATCATTCCCCCTTCAAGAAATTTCATCCCTCCATATATAGCTGGAAGATGAGGGAAGGCATGTTGGGCTATCATAGAAGTTCTAAATTATAATATTATCTTTAATACTTTGCAATATTATAAACAGTAAATAGTATAATATTAAATGTAATAAAACTCTCTCACGTCTTCTTTCCTTGTGAACATAGTATGGTGTCACCTTTTTCTGTTCTTTTCTTTTCTATTTAACTGGGCAGAAAATAAAGGAGCACAATCTCTTCCGCGGGGATGACTTGGCCATCCTTTTTTTTCTCCCTCCCATTCAATATTCATTCCCCTAACCAAATAACAGCCTGAATTCAACAATTCACTAGCTGCACAAAGTGGATATGGAGGATTATGGTTAGTTCGGTTCCATTGTCGTCCGATCAAATATAAAATAATATATAGTATGCTATAAATATGTTAAAATGTGCATATCTTTTAGAATATCTTTTATCAAAAATATTTCTTCCTTTTTCCTCTCCATATTATCTCGCTTTATTTGTTTAATAAGGAGTCTAATACCTAATGTTCTTCTCTCCTTTTTCGTTTTTATTTTACTTCTACGGTTCTTTCTTTGATTTCCTAATCTTTGTTAGATAATTTCATTTTGCCGTAAATTGTGAAGGGCAATGACTTCTTTAATGGGTCAGATCGGGTGAGACATAACTCTTATCAGATTGAGATTGGATTATGCCGATCTGGTCTGAATCTGATCAGTTTGCATGCCTAACTTGGTGCAACCCGATTCAAGAAGTATCACAGTGATTGCTATATGTGGGGGACTTGAAATTAAAAATTCTATTTCATGTTAAGAGGTTTTTAGTAAGTTATGCGTGTCAAGTAATGTGCTTGGCCGGCCTTGGCTAGGAAATATGCTTGGTTAATAGTACCTTGGGAGTTGGGTTCTTTAGGCCTGGTTAAAAGTACCTTGGGAGTTGGGTTCTTCCAGCATTATATCACTCTACCTAGAATGGTATACTATGGATCTTCCAGTGGAGCTGCTAAGAATTCTCTCTTTCCTTGCATTTTTATGGAGGACTTGCAAAGTGAAAAATAGTTGCAATCTTTGTTATGGAGATACGAATAAGAACTCAAAAGAACTAAAAACCAAATGCCAAGAATATAATAGGTTGTTGCCTCCTCAGTGTTGTTGGATGATTAGGACAACAATTTAGAGTTATATGTTCTATTAGCGGGGGTTGATTCCATTGGTGTCTGGTCATGCTTATTAATTGTTCCCTTGGGCGTGTTGGCAATCATATGCTCCTCACCAGTTCTTATTCTTTCTTATTTTCACTTGTAGATATTGTTCTTATTGTTGATGACATGTTGATTGCTTACAGGAACATGTTGGAATTAACATGTTGAAGGCTTAACTTAGTGGTGTGCTTAAGATGAAAGATCTTGGTGTCGCGAAGATAGTTCTGGGTATGGAAATTCATATGGACAAAGGAGCCGGAAATTTTGATTTTTCACTAAGGATATACATTGAGAATGTGCTGGAATGCTTTGACGTGCACAGACTAAAACCTTTGAGTACTCCATTGGCAGTCCATTTCAAATTGTTGAAAGGATTTTACGAGACCGAGGAGGAGGTGAAGCCCATGGCTCGTGTTATTTATACTAGTGTAGTTAGTAGCATCTTGCTTTCTATGACAGCAGTAGAACAAATTTTCACTTAGGGTTAGTGTTGTCAGCAGATACACCGATAGACCTGAAAAGGTGCATTGACAGGTTGTGAAGTTGATATTATAGTATTTGCAATGTGCTGGAGATGTAAGCTTTGACAGAGGTCGCAACATGTGTGAGACTGTTGTTAGTGTTTTGTGATTTGGATTATGCTAGAGATCTTGATAGGAGGAGGTCCTTGTAGGTATGTCCTCACTATTTGTGGAAGAGGACTTTGCAGTTCACAGTTGCACTGTCTACAACTAAGGTGAAGTGTATGGAAGTTACAAAAGTAACTTCCATACACTATGTTTAACAAAAATGTGGTTTTAGTGTGATTCTTGGTTCTTTCTTCTCGCTGTAGCACTATGTTTAACAAAGTTGTTTCATGTCTAACAGTAGCAGTTCTACTTCTAAGAAAATGGTTGCCATCATTAGAGGATGCCTTTTACGATGGGCTTCCATTGTCAAACAACTTATTTCAATTTTTTTTTACAAGAAAAATCATAATAGCTTCACTTATGACCTAATTTAGGGAATACGTGCAAGTTCCATGGCTTGATTTATGCTTTTCTCTGATTCATTGAAACTCAGATTTGATGTTTGGTTCAAATCATTCATACAATAACATTTTTGTCCTAGTAAAATAAAAATATTTGTGTTGTTATGGCCCGAATTTGGATTTGGGTCATGTTGCGACCCGGTTGACCCGAAAAGTGAGCTTTGTGTGGACCGTTTTACTCTAATGGGCCGTGGGCCTATTTAGTCTCTTTTGTAGCCCGTTATAAATTTAAGGGCAATTAGGGTTTGGAGTTATCGAGAGAGAATAGAACCCTAATTCGTAGAGAGAGAGAGAGCTATGGTTTCTTGTGGCTGTACTTGTAATCTCCTATTTCTTGCGCAGTGAAAACTTTCGCCGGATCTCCGCTAAGGACGTAGGCGCGATTTGTGCCGAACCTCGTAAATCTCTTTGCCTTGTGTGGCGTCTTATTTTTCTGTTTTGATTTCGTGCGATTTGGTTTGTTTGTTACAACAAAAATGTTGTTGAATCAAAATATTGGATGGCAGATAGTCGATACATCAAAAACCAAAGACCCAAGTATATAATGTTGTAATATATTCTAATTATTCATCTGTGAAAGGTAGATGAACCATGATAGACCTTGTGTCTTCCCCTCATTTTTTTATGCGTTTCTTGCAGTTGCTTGCTATGGAGTCCATATATGGAGATAATGCCTTTATTCTCAACAGACAGAGAGGACTACGATCTTTTAAGGTTTGGTTACCATTGATGGTTGCCTATACATATGGAAAGCAACAATTAGTCTAACACCTATAATGTCATTTTGCAGATTCATGTACATATTGAAGACCCACGGGAACTTACTATCTCTGCAAACCTAAATTTGTCTAATGATCTGGAAGCCAAAAGTGATGGTTCAGCTGAGTTCTCGTACTCTTTCAAAGTCCAGTACCTCCCTCCAATTGTGTTGACATGTTTATTACCTAAATCATACCCGAGTCATCTCCCGCCTCATTTTACCATTTCCGTTCAGTGGCTGAATCCTGCTAAAGTTTCAAGTCTTTGCTCCATGTTGGATATGATCTGGATGGAACAAACAGGGCAGGAAGTTATCTATCAATGGGTGGAATGGCTGCAAAGTTCATCTCTTTCTTATCTCGATTTCAATAAAGAAATAATCCTTGGTCCATATGGCGTGAGATATAGTGGGGATAGGCGTGCAGTTTCAGGAAGTATATACCCAGATGTTGACATTCCTTCACTGAAGAGTTACAACGATGAGAAGCTAATGTCAAACTTCAGCAAGAATTTGCATGAATGTTGCATATGTTTTAGCGAGTATGCAGGTATTTTTCAACCTTCGTTCAGACAGAGTTTATTGTCTAGAAAATGGTAGTAATTGTGCTAATATAGGCAAGTAAATAAAGAACTTAAATTTACCAAGGCATTTCTGATATCTTGCCAATGTCCACTTTATGATGTGCCATCTTCTCAAGTGTTACACGAGAAGAATAATTTTGACATCACAACCTCTAGAGGTAAGTGAGAGTATTAGAAACTTTAGGAGTCATTAGTTTTTACCAAACAAGTATGTACATCGGGTGAAGCAAGTTTGGAAAATTGTTAGTAAGGTTAAGATTGATTCCTACAAGTGTTATCACAATAGTTTTGCAGTTTGGTGTTCAAACTGGGATAATTCTAGTGCAAATCATTTATTTTATAAACTTTCAGTCACTGCAACAGGATTATGACTCTTCTATGAAGTAACAAGGTCATAACTTCTATCTGTTGTTTAATTATGATTCTTTTGCTTACCAGGAACAGAATTCGTCAGATTACCATGCGAACACTTCTTCTGTTTGAAGTGCATGAAAACTTACTCCGATATGCATGTAAAGGAGGGCACAGTAAGCAGTCTTCGGTGTCCAGATGCAAAATGTGGGGATATGGTTCCACCCGGTTTATTGAAACAATTGCTTGGTTACAAGGAATTTCAACGTTGGGAGTCATTAATGTTACACAAAACACTTGTGTTGATGTCTGATGGCCTATTGCCCAAGATGTGAAACAGCCTGCATAGAAGATGACGAGCAACATGCACAATGCTCAAAATGCTTCTTTAGCTTT
Source organism: Cornus suecica (assembly GCA_963922005.1). NCBI lineage: Eukaryota > Viridiplantae > Streptophyta > Magnoliopsida > Cornales > Cornaceae > Cornus > Cornus suecica. The sequence continues at coordinate 15,749,509 of OY998245.1, forward strand.
TGTACGCTTTGTAATGAACGATTGCATGTATGTCATCAGAACAAAAGCTTCATATCTTGGGAGGTAAAATCTGTACCCTTGTGTCACTTGTTCCACTATTTAATTAGAGTTTATTTGGTTCCCTTTAGGTGGAGGGGCAGGTGTGTTATTTAACCAACAACATGATATTGGTTGTAATTTCACTATGATAGCAGTGGAGGTGTTGTGATAGCAGTTTGAGCTTTCAGACTATTCTTACCAGTTCACGCTATTTACTAACTTGTTAGTGCATTTAACAACCTTCTCCCTGTAAAATGGCAATATATTGTGTATAATCTTATATTTTGGATGGCCACTCAAAGACCTTGTATTCTTCTTTCTTATTATTGGAAAACTTACTGATTTCCCTTCAATCAATCGCTCTCTCTCTCTCTCTAATTTGTTTTTTGGTTATTTTCTGCAGGAACGACAGAATTCATCTCAACTGAAGGATAAACAAAAGCGTCTGGAGCGCGAAAAGATAAACCACCTTCTTAGTATTATGGAAATACTTAGATGCTAAGCGATGTCCATCTTGTAGGATAGCTATCTCGCGAACTGAAGGATGCAATCATATGCTATGCAACAATTGTGGGAATTACTTCTGCTACCACTGTAACAAGGCGGTTGGTAAGAGATATAATCACTACAGGTTGGTTGTCTATTCAAACACTTCATCAACATTTGTCTTTTGACTGTGTGACTGCACATTATTATTTGTAAGCTAAAATAATTAATTCATTCTCATCAAAAGGATGGGAACTGTGTGGTTTGTCCACTTAAAATGATTGAGCAGGAGAAAGAGAAAATGAAGATAATGAATGCACGTCAGGCGGTAGGTCAGATTCATGCACATCAGGTGGTGGGTCAGATTCATGCACGTCAGGTGGTGGGTCAGATTCAATCTGAAACGTTTGCTAATCGTGGTCATTCATGCCCTACTTGTGGTCAAACTAATGTGAAGGTGAGTAGGTTCCAGTTGGTTAGCAGGAATTCTGTGGTACTGTGTGTGTGGGTACGTCCAAAGTTGATTTTGTTGACACTAGTGAAAGCATTCCCAGCAGCACCCCAGTGGTAGGAAATCAGAGAATTATAATCTGGAGGTTTAATGTATGTTCTATAAACATATTGGCACATACTCCAAATCTGAGTTGTATATAGACACTTAGAAAAGATGGTCGACAGATACAGGTGCAGATTAGCAAGAAATCAGTGGTTGGGAAACGTGAAAAGGGCCATAGAGAGCTAATCTAAGGTCTCCAGGTTTCTAATAGCTGGCCATTAAATGAAGCTATGCTTAGGAAGTAGTAACTGACGTTTGAACCACACAAGCTTTAGATTAGGGAATAGTTGGAGCTGGATGGGAGAAATCAAAAGATCTACGGTGAAAACAAAATCTATGGTTCAGGGAGGGGAATCCACTGCACTTTGTCTTCAGAAATAGGATTAAAGCTGGGGAGCAGCGCATGATTAGCAAGTTCTGGCACAGAGTTAGTTACTGGGGGACATGCCACTAGCTGTGCCAAATAAAAATGCTAACTTTGGCACACGGGTCAAGGACAGAGCTAGAAATGTCATTCAAGCCGGAAAGGGTTCGTATTGCCAATTCCAATAGCAGGCGTAGCCATGTTCGTAAGGCTGAGAAGGTTCCTCTATGCACAAGAATAGTCAACCTAAGGCTTTAATCAGGGAGAGTCTAGTCCTGTTACACCAGATACTATCATCTTTAGATTTGAAGATATGCCAGCTATGCATGATGTTAGCTACGTTGTTTCTGAATTTCAAATCTCAAAGGCCAAGACCTCCCTTGTCATCTAGGCTTGCAAATATTCGTAAAACTTCGGTTGTTTTTGCTTTTCAAGTATGGACCAGACCATAACAAAGATCCAAGGATGGTTTTATATACTATAACCTTCTTATGCAACATCATAATAGATGACCAATACCTGTGGTTGCTTGGTAGTCTAGACTCTAGTGTTAGGACTTGCACCTTCCCAGCTTAGGATAGACTTAACAATGATTATATGGATCATCATTATATACTACTTACTACATAACAATTATTATATACTTTTCACTTTTTGTCGTATTCACCACAACAATGGCACTCTCACTCTCGAATCAGCTTCTTCTCACTGCCGGCGTTGCCGTTACCCCACCGCCGCAGTCCATTGGCGTGAACTACCTCACCACCACCAATGCCTCCCTCCCACCTCTAGAGCGCGTCGTCGCCACTCTCCAAAAACTAAAAATAACCTCAGTCTGCCTCCCAGACCCCACCCCGGCGGTGATTCGCGCCTTTTCGAAAAGCAACATCTACCTTCTCATTTTAATTCCGAACCACCTCATCATGACCTTTGTCGCCGACCGCATCATTATGGATTCATAACCACATCGTCCCGTACTACCCCGAAGCCAAGATCTGGGCCATTTCAGTGGGCGACGATGCCCTTAATGTCTAGCAGAATGTGATTGGTGTCGTACGAAATATTCACGAGGCTCTTCTTCTAGTTGGTATCACCACCATCTCGGTGGTGGGTGTCCACCACCGTCACCTTCATGAAGGTCATCAAAGGACCCTATCCACCGTCTTCCTCGGAATTTTATGAGTCCTAATTTATTTATGTTATCAAACCATTGCTCGAGTTCTTGGAGGAGACCAATTCCTCATTTCACATCAACATGTATCCATACAGAATGTTTGAAAGAAGTTCAGACATTCCGATTGGGTTTGCGCTCTTTCAGAACAATTCCAGCGAGATGGAGGATGATGAAGAAACAGGCATCCATTACTACAATTTGTTTGACATGATGATAGATTCAGTGTTGAATGCGCTGTCAGTAGCCGGATACAATAACACTCATGTGGTTGTCGCAGAGACAGGCTGGCCCAGTGCTGACTTAGAAGCCGATGCGAACCCTATTTCTGCCGAGATGTACCTTAGGGGTTTGATTTATCATCTTAAATCAAGGCTAGCTAAGGATGCCATACTTACAACATATATCTACGAGCTTTTCGATACATCACCACTCCCTCATAAATGGGGAATTCTTTTCCCAAATAATACCAAGAAGTATGCAATTAGGTTTTCTGGTTCTGGGTCGGTTGGACGACTTTCGGGGACAATCTTGCTTTGCATTCTAGTCGTATTGCTAGTTATGGTGTAGGGCTGTTGGAACTCTATTATGGAGGTGTTGGGAGAGCAGTTGAGTAGTTAATAGATTATATTTTATTGTTTGTAGTAGTCTAGTGTATGATGCATCCCTGAATTTCAAAGTTGAATGAAACTTGCTTGATTGGTGGAGGTGGTCTTTCTTTGATTGTGGGTATGCGCCATGTAACATTGTAGCTAACTTTGCAATGAGTATGGTTTTAAATAAAACATTTTTCTAAGACACAATGCTTATTGTGTGTTAGAAAGATGTTTTATTTAAAACCATACCCATTGCAAAGTTAGCATACCCGCTGGGTCACTACAATGTTACATGACGCATACCCACAATGAAAGAAAGACCACCTCCACCAATCAAGCAAGTTTGAAATACAACAAACCCAAAGGCAACTCATAAAACAAAGGCAGAGAAAAAACCTATAGGATGAAATCATAATGGATTCAAATCATTCAACTTTGAAATTCAGGGATACATCATACACTAGACTACTACAAACAATAAAATATAATCTATTAACTACTCAACTGCTCTCCCAACACCTCCATAATAGAGTTCCAACAACCTTATACCATAACTAGCAATACAACTATAATGCAAAGCAAGATTGTCCCCGAAAGTCGCCCAGCCGACCCAGAACCCGAAAACCTAATTGAATACTTCTTGGTATTATTTGGGAAAAGAATTCCCCATTTATGAGAGAGTGGTGATGTATCGAAAAGCTCGTAGATATATGTTGTAAGTATGGCATCCTTAGCTGACTTAGAAGCCGATGCGAACCCTATTTCTGCCGAGATGTACCTTAGGGGTACCCGCTCGGTCACTACAATGTTACATGGCGCATACCCACAATCAAAGAAAGACCACCTCCACCAATCAAGCAAGTTTAAAATACAACAAACCCAAAGGCAACTCATAAAACAACGGCAGAGAAAAAACCTATAGGATGAAATCATAATGAATTCAAATCATTCAACTTTGAAATTCAGGGATACATCATACACTAGACTACTACAAACAATAAAATATAATCTATTAACTACTCAACTGCTCTCCCAACACCTCCATAATAGAGTTCCAACAACCCTACACCATAACTAGGAATACAACTATAATGCAAAGCAATATTGTCCCCGAAAGTCGCACAGCCGACCCAGAACCCGAAAACCTAATTGATTACTTCTTGGTATTATTTGGGAAAAGAATTCCCCATTTATGAGGGAGTGGTAATGTATCGAAAAGCTCGTAGATATATGTTGTAAGTATGGCATCCTTAGCTAGCCTTGATTTAAGATGATAAATCAAACCCTAAGGTACATCTCGGCAGAAATAGGGTTCGCATCGGCTTCTAAGTCAACACTGGGTCAGCCCGTCTCTGCGACAACCACATGAGTGTTATTGTATCCGGCTACTGACAGCGCATTCAGCACTGAATCTATCATCATATCAAACAAATTGTAGTAATGGATGCCTGTTTCTTCATCATCCTCCATCTCGCTGGAATTGTTCTGAAAGAGCGCAAACCCAATCGGAATGTCTGAACTTCTTTCAAACATTCTTTATGGATACATGTTGATGTGAAATGAGGAATTGGTCTCCTCCAAGAACTCGAGCAATGGTTTGATAACATAAATAAATTAGGACTCATAAAATTCCGAGGAAGACGGTGGATAGGGTCCTTTGATGACCTTCATGAAGGTGACGGTGGTGGACACCCACCACCGAGATGGTGGTGATACCAACTAGAAGAAGAGCCTCGTGAATATTTCGTACGACACCAATCACATTCTGCTAGACATCAAGGGCATCGTCGCCCACTGAAATGGCCCAGATCTTGGCTTCGGGGTAGTACGGGACGATGTGGTTATGAATCCATAATGATGCGGTCGGCGACAAAGGTCATGATGAGGTGGTTCGGAATTAAAATGAGAAGGTAGATGTTGCTTTTCGAAAAGGCGCGAATCACCGCCGGGGTGGGGTCTGGGAGGCGGACTGAGGTTATTTTTAGTTTTTGGAGAGTGGCGACGACGCGCTCTAGAGGTGGGAGGGAGGCGTTGGTGGTGGTGAGGTAGTTCACGCCAATGGACTGCGGCGGTGGGGTAACGGCAACGCCGGCAGTGAGAAGAAGTTGATTCGAGAGTGAGAGTGCCATTGTTGTGGTGAATACGACAAAAAGTGAAAAGTATATAATAATTGCTATGTAGTAAGTAGTATATAATGATGATCCATATAATCATTGTTGCTTATGTTATTGGGAAGGTTTCCACTTAAGGATACCAAGATCTGGGCTTTAGTGGAGTTGTTAACTAAGGAAAGACACGGCTCTTGAGAGGGTCAGGGAAGACTGGAGAGGCTGAGGTAGAGCAGAAAAACTGCAAAGCTCTTTTGAGGATTTTGGCAGAAGATAAACCCCCATGAGCAAACAAATATAATATCATCATGGGTATAATATGCCGCTGGTATGATATTCTCGAAAAATTTCCGTAGCCGCTGAAAATCAGCAGTACACAATAATAACGCTCTACGATATTTTGGCAGGTTTTTTATTGTTAAAAATGGAAATTAATATAGATAAAGCAAATATTATTTTGGTACTATATATGACAGATACCAATGTATTTTAGACAGACTGGGTAATTGCGTGTTTCCTCTGTTTTTAGCTGTTCAATTACTTATTTTTTAAATCATGAGTTGAAACTCATGAGACTTTGAAACTTACTCAGATGCAAGATGTATTTGATTTTGTGTTTTGCAACATCTTTTGCATTTTGTATCACAGTGACTCACATGTGTTGAGCTGATACATTTTTAAAATTAGGAGATTTAAGCAATATCGGGTTTCAAAATTACCATGTTATCATCTCGCATTTCCATAGTCTGTTCAAAATTTTGTAGGACCTAGATTTTCCTGTTCCTAAATTTTATTATGGATGACCGGTCAGGACACCTGTTGGACTGGATTGATAATCATGATCTGTTACGATAATCCTTGTGACCCTCCTAAAGCAAGTTGTTCAGGAGAAAAGCCTATTGCTTTTATCGGTCGAACCAACAAAGATATTACTCAATTTTAAAACCGTGCATCTAAATTTTGCTATACTCCCTCTGAAGTGGCACTTTGCTACTAATGGTGTTTGGTTTGATTATGTCTCCTGCGAACAAAGACGGTTGTCTCCGACATTTTTAAGGTGTAGATGTCACTGTTTCTGCAAGTATATAGGGATAGGAAATAAACCATTTTGGAGGTTTGACTTGTTAAAAGATGATCCTGATTTATATGCTAAATGGCCCTCCGAACGGAGCTATTAATCTTCGTCCTTTAACAGAGGACCTGTGGAAGGTAGAAAATCTATTATGTGCTTATTGGAGAGAAATGATGCCTTGAAGAACATTATTGTACCAATCTTAGTTCCTCCCAGAGCATGTTAATCGATGTTACGTATCTGGATGTTTGGATATAATACATATAGAGATTTATTATCAAATCATAATTTGATTATGGATAGGAGAGGCTAAAGCAAATCTTAATGGTTCTTTTAACTTGTCCCTGTTATCAATGATTGTTGTTAAGTTATAAGACAATAAATAAGCTGACTGCCTTCCTTTTATTTTAGTTTGTCTTGATTAAGGCAAATTCAGATCATTGTTTGGTCCGTGGAGAAGCTAATACTAAATCTATTTTCTGAATAATTCATTAGGTTGGTATATGACGTAGAGTTTTATGCCTTTCCCTCTGTTTCTTTTGTAGGTTGGAAATATTAGGGGTGCAAGTTGGGCGGGTTGGGCTGATGCCAGTCCCGGGCTGACCTCGGGTTCGGGTTAGGCCGGGTGGAACCCGCCCAACTTGCACCCCTAGGAAATATTAATCACATTTTATGCCGGGCATGCCAAATTCGCTACTGTTACTTACGTAAAAAGATTTTGAAGCGCCGGGTTCCCAACATTATGGGCCTAAGGGCTGCAAACTGCACACTGAGGGGTACAGTCGGACACAAAAGACGTCTTTTAAGGGGTGAAAAAGACAGTGCGATACACATACGATGCTGGGCAACGGCGGATTCGAGTGGCTGCAAATGAGAACGTGGAGGTTATACACAGTTTGACGTCATCCGATCAACCTGTTGGTGCAAGCCATTCAATGACGGTTTCACTTCATTGGTTTGGTCCTCCTACATGTTATTTAGGTTCAAAAATTTATTTAATGTCAACAATTTAGAGCTGGCAAAATGCAACATGGTAAGACGTCACAACACGACATGTTAACACACCACGAACGCGGTATAATTAAAAGAGTTTGAGTTCGACATAAATGTGATCAAGTTTGGAAAGGATCTATCCTAACACGATACGAAAATATGCGTAATGTGTTTGGGTCAAATTCAAGTAACCCGAACATCCCGGTTTACCCCATTATGTAAATGTAATTATTTTTTTCCCTTTCTAATCGGTCAAGGGTTGAAAATATACCAAAAAGATGTAATTGGATTATATCAAATTCAATATAATTTTTCTTATAATCAGGATAAACCCTTCGTATCTTGTCACGTCGAATTCAATTCAATTTTTAATGATAAACAAGTTAAATAGTTCGTGTTGTGTTGTGTTGAATATCAAATTCAATTTAATTTTTCTTACGTATTACCTATTTAAATGATATATGTTGGCATATTTAGTGTTAACATATTTCACATGTATGATAAACGTGCCGTGTCAGGCCTTAACCCGAGGAACACGAATTGGCATCCCATTCCACATGTCAAAACCTAAATAAAAATGAAACAAAAAAAGTTTCATTGCAATTAAAATTATTTAAATTAATATAAGCAAACCTCCTCTGCAAAATAAGGCAGCTAGGATAGAGAACTGGGTTTTACTGGGTTAAATCTGTGGTGGGTACTGTGGCCCAGAGAATTGGGCTTACATGGTTCGGCCCAACCCAAATTATCTAGAGGAGACCTCATTTGGCCACGGTGAAGCGCGCCCGGTACCGGAAAAGGAAGATAGCTCCGGCGACTATCCCTTCCGCCTTCCGCAGGGCGATTGCTAATCATCGGGGATTTCCCGAGGTGACACGGAAAGGATGCGTTTATGAAAAAAAAAAAAAACTACGTCTATGAAATAACAAATTCAAAAAAATGATATGACAGAACGGAAATACATTTATATATATTAATATAAATACACTGAATATGTAATTATATTTCATAAATATTTAATTCATCATTTAAGCAATAGGAACATAAACAATAAATAAACGTGTCAAAGTTAATTTTCAACTTATTTTGTATTGTTTATTTGAAAATTAAACCCTGATATTTGCTTTCTCTATTTCGCATCCATGGCAAGTATTAATTTAAGACTCGAATACACTTGTTGATTCTTATAGCAATCCTTTTATCATGAATTTATTTGGACACTACATGGAAATCTAATTATTTTTGGGGTCCGAATGGTTGCACGAATTTGGTATTGAATTGTAATTGAAATTTCATCTTATTTCAATTTCACAAATGTAATTCCAAATCTATTCTATAAATAATACATGAAAATGAAAGTATAATTGAATAGAAATCCCAAAAACAAATTTGAATGTAAATTAATTTTAAATCAAATTAGATAATATATACATATATATATATAAGTATGTACTGTGTGAATGTATGTGTTTATGTGCATGTGTGTGGAAGTGTATATATGTGTGAGTTTATATATATGTGTTTATGTTTATGTGTATGTGTATGTGTGACCATATATATATATGCTCCCTCGGTTTATAAGTTTCTTTCGGGAATCTAACCCTTTAAGATGTTATATTAGTAGTGGATGAAATACAAAATTTTTCCTTGATCCCATCATAATCATATGATGGTTTTATTATTTAAATGATTTATAAATTTAATTTATGAAGGGTAAATTGGTAAATGAGACACTTATTTTGAGACAGATAAAAGAAGAAAAGTGAACACTTAAATTGAGACGAAGAGAATATATTATTGTGTGCAAGCACAGAGCCACATATGGCTCATAAGGGCAGTTGCCCCCAAGTGAAAAAAAAAAATTCTTATAAATTTATTAGATATTTGTAAAAAATATAAATTATGTATAAAATAGTAAACTTGACCCCTATGAAATAATTAAAAAATATTGTCTATTGACCCCATAGTCTTGTTATTTAAAATTGTCCCCCATTGAGTTAATTTTTGGCTCCGTTCCTAATTGTATGTATATATGTTTATATCTATAGATAGGTGTGTGTGTATGTATGTGTATATCTAAATCAAGTTTTTCTTAGGGCCTGTTTGGATAGGTGGTTTTGGGTCTGGTTTTGGTTTTGGTTTTTGATTTCAAGACCAAACCATGTTTGGTTGGTGGATTTTGGACTTCGTTTTGGGCTTTTTAAATCCAACCACTAAAACCATGATTTTGGCCTATCAATTTTGACTTTTCTCTCTCTCTATATATATATATATATATGGCCGAAAATATGAATTATTTTGAAAAAAATAATATATAATATTTGGAAAAAAAAATTTATTCCCAAAAAAAATTAATTTTTGGAAAAAATTTATTTATCCGAAAAATATTATTTTCAGGAAAAAAATTATTTTCCGGAAAAAAATTACTTTTTCGGAAAAAAATTATTTTTCCCCATTTTATATCCTTTTTTTTTCTAAATTTTTAAATTTTTTCAGTATATAATAAAATTATTCAGAATTTTATATTTTTTTTGAATTATATATATTTTTTCGAATTTAAGATATATTATTTGAATTTTATATATAATTTTCACATTTTAAAATATTTTTTTATATTATATATATATTTTTTGGAATAAAAATAAAATAAAAATGTCAAATGTTTTCGGGAATTTTAAATATTTTTTAATTATATATATATTTTTTTCTAATTTTATATATATATTTTTCATATTTATATATTTTTAATACATATTACTATATATATATATAATAAGACAAAGACCAACTCTTTACCAAACATTATATATAGGTTTTAGATTTACCTAAAACCACTCAAGATCAAAATCACAAGACCAAGACCAAAACCAAGTTCTCAAACGGGCCCTTAGGACTACAGTCAGGAATGATACATGTAAGTGGAGAATCAATTTGAAATTATTGGATAAATTTGTAATCATGACTTTAACTGATGGTGTGAATGTAATAAATATTAGGGTAAAGGGTAAGAAACCCCAAACTATACTCTCTCTCCCAACTAACCCCCTAATCTACAACCCCTCATCTATCCCCTATTGTGCATAATTTAAAAAGTATTTTTATTAATTACACTTCCACCCCTCCTATTTTATTAATTACACTTCCATCCCTTATTACAATATATATATATATATATTACGAAAATTACAATTTGATTTTTTATATATATAAAATTATAAATAAACATATATATATATATATAATTTGTAAAAAACATATAAAATTTGAAACAATATATAAAATTTGAAAGAAACATATAAAAATCGAAAAAAACATATAAAATTTATAAGCAATATATAAAATTCGAAAAAAGATATAAAATTCTAAATATATATAATTCAAATATATATATAAAAAGTGTGACTGAAGTTTAAGTGGACAAGCCTTATAGTCATTAGTCAAGGTAACGGATCATCTCCAACTCTCTTTCTCTTTCTACCACTTTCCTCTCTCTATCACTATCACTTTTCCTCTCAACAAATAAATATAAAATAAAAATAAAAATTATATAAATAATATTTTAATCAAAATTATATAAAATCAAATCAAAATAAAAAAATTAATCGATTAACTATATCGATTAAAGAGTCCCTTGGTACCCAAATCTAGGGGTGCACACGCTTCAGTTCGCTTTCGATTCCGACCCAAATCGGAATCGAACAGATACTTTCAGTTCCTTAAAAATGAGAATCAGAACTGAACCGTTAATTTTGATTCAAATATTAATATATTCACGGTGCTGTTCACTTTCGATTCCGACCGAAACCGGAATCTAACCAATACTTTCAGTTCTTTAAAAATGAGAACTGGAACCGAACCGAACCGTTAATTTTGATTCAAATATTAATATATTTAATTTTGATTCAAATATTTTAATAAAGTATCGGTTCGATTCCGATTTCGGTCACCATCGTGGGGTATGTGTCGTCATCGTGACCCTTGAAATAGCTTTGCAGAGAGCTGGAGATGATCCGTTACTTTGGCTAATGACTCTGAGACTTGTCCACTTAAACCTCAGTTACACTATATATATTTGAATTTTATATATTTTTTAGAATTTTATATGTTTTTCGAATTTTATATATTGTTTACGAAATTTATATATTTGTTTCAAATTTTATATATTTTTTAAAATTTTATATATTTTTTACGAATTATATATATATTCAAATTTTATATGTTTTTTCGAATTTTATAAAAAAAAATCAAATTATAATTTTCGTAATATATATATTTTGTAATAAAGGGTGGAAGTGTAATTAGTAAAATAGGAAGGGATGGAAGTGTATTTTTATATTATAGCTAAGGTGTAAAGTGCATGTTTTAAATAGTTTTGGGGGTGGTTTTTAGATTAGGGGGTTTCTTGCCCTTTACCCTAAATATTATTGTGTTTTAGCAACTTATATATATTCTCGTGTTCTTTTAATTTACGGGAACATTTTAAAACTATACTATACGTGAAAAAAATCTTAGTGAAAATCTACGATGACATATGTACACTATTTGCATAGCTTCGAAAGCGAACATGCAAATGGCTAATGTAGAGTCTATCAATTTGAATGAATCGTCAGAAAATGATGTGTTCAGCGACGATGTTACTATTGTTGTTGAATATTGGTTGCAAGATCATCATTGTGGTCAGGTTCACAATCTAAATAAAGAAAGCAATGCAATTTAGATGCACTATATGAAGTTTTGGGACGGATTACTGACTTTCTTAAGAAAGTTTTCTCCGAACCTCCAAATCCGAGTGCAACGGTTGTGTTAGAAGAAGTCTTTAAGATTCCCGATTTGAACCAAACACAAGTCATATTGGCAATAAAATTATTCAAACGCGATCTGTCCAAGTTTGAGATATTTTATGATCTAAAAAGACAATATGTGACGATCCTTTTGGGTCAGAGACTTTTCAAATGCTAGGATGACTAAACGTTTAATTATGTGAAAGTTGATAGGAGAATGCATCAACTAGGGCGGAACAAAAAACTGATAGAACTGAAGAACCGAAGCGAACCATATGAAGTATTGGTTCCAAAACGGTTCGATTCCGGTTCTTAAAATAAAAGAATTGATCCTATCAATTCAATACCGGTTCTTAATCTTGCAGACATGAACATAACCAGAACTGAACTGCTTCTTATATATTTTTATTTTATTTTTAATATATATTTTTTATAAGCAAGTCAAGTGACTACAAATTTTAGAATTTAAAGTTTTCTTAAGTTAAAAATTCAAATCGTGATTGGAGTGTGTCGTTTTGTTATTTCAAATTTCCTCTTTTGTTTTTATATTAAATTAAAAAAATTTAAAATATACTTTCATGGGAATGTAATATTGACATACCTCTATTTATTTGACTATTCAATTTGAATTTTTTTCTATTTGAGGCTTATAATAGTTGACATTCCTTTTTGTTCCTACTATCAAATCTAAAAAACTTGAAATACATCCCATAATAAAATGTCAAATTTCCATCGCAATTCAATTTAAACAATGCAACCAAATCATAGCCTTAAAATAACTCAAATAATATATTAGTTGTGGATTCAAAAGTAAAAAATTGTGAAATGGAATGAAGTTGAATGAGAATGATCATTATCAATAAATGAAAATTCATTTTTTGTAATGAAATTTCGTTCTATTACTAAATCTATGGAATGGTCATTCCATTACTTAAAGAATCATTTTAAAATATAAAATTGCTAAAATAAGCTTCTCACATTTTAAGCAAGCAAACCATTATCATAGACGCCACTATCGTCTTCCACCACCACCTTCGTTGCTATTCTTCGCAACCTTTCACCATTACTTTTTGAAAAAATTATAAAATAATAATATTATATTAAAATTATATATTCATATAAAGGGGATATTTTTGAATTTTTTTCTTCCAAAATCATTCCATTCTTAATCTGTTTCATATTTATAATCAAAAATAATTATTTGATTCCATTATTATTCTTATAATATTAGAATAATTATTACATTCCACCAAACATGACATAAATATAAATTTTTGTCTATAATCTAAAAACACACGCATGAGTAAAATAAGTAGTACACTTCTAAGATTTTACTGGATCGCGATTTTTACCATGGGAGGAGGCAGAGGCAGACCAATGATGAAACAAAACCACTATCACCACATCGATGAGCAATGGACCGTTAAACCCTTTCACGACCAAACCCAAGAGAGACCCATCCAAACCCCATCGTTCCTGACCTCCACTTCTCACCAGGAAACCCTAGAAACTGTACCCACTTCGGAATTCATCACCCAAACTCCAAGTGGGTCTCGCGGTTTGTGGAGAAATCTGAAGTGGGTTGTTCGAGTCCCTGCATAGAAGGGAAAGAGAGAGATGGGTTTGATTCAGAATTGAAGACTGATTCGAATGGGGAGAGAATTGAATTGGGTTCTTCGAGTTCTCGAAGAGAGGATGAGGTACAGGAAGAAGAAGATGAGAAGGACGGAGATCGGCGCGTTTCGGAATCAAAGAGTGAATTGGAATTGGATGGAGAGACAATGGAGGGGTCTGATAGTGTTGACAATGTTGCCACCAGGTTAGAAGAGTTGCAGTTGGGTGCTCAAGAGCCGGAGTTGTCGGAGGAGCAGCTGAGAATCAATGATCAATTGCAGGAGGATGAGGTAACTTAAACAAAATTTAAGTTCCAATGATTTGAATGTTTAGTTTATTGTTGTGTAATATATCTAGAAATTATATCTATTTTGTGATAATTGAGCTTGAAGTGAGATAGTTCCTTAATTGTGATGTGGTGTATGAAATTTTTTCACATCGCCACCGATTAGTAAGCAAGTTAGTTATGTACTTTGAATGGCTTAATTGAGCACTGTTGAAGAACCTGTGGTGTGCATCATGAATAACTTGACTTTGCTTGATATTTAGTTTGAGAATTCATTGTTAATGTGTAAGTATGTGCAAAGTTGGGAAAGGGGAACATAGACGTGGTGAGGGTGTCGAACTATCTTTCGAAATAGGGGTTAGAATTCTGTTCGAGAGTGAAACATAAAATGTTCAAATCATATGTACTGAAAAACGAAGTAGTGACTGGACTGCTTCTTTATTGATGCTTGAGCCACCCTGTCCTAGGTGTCATGGGTGAGCGTTAATAGTTGTCGTTTTGCACTTCTGGTTGAGTTTGGAGGACTAAAGTAAAGATCTTGAAAAGAGACTGAAAGATGGGTATTGCACTAATAGAAGAGATAGGAGTCCGTGGAGATCAGCCAGACAGATTAATAATACATATTAATGACATTATTCTGCCGACACTATATTACAAACAACTTCGCCCATGTGGGGCTAGAGCATCTTTAAAGTGGATTATGATGATCTGTATCCACTTCTTATCTTCTCTGTCTCATCATCTTGTGGACAAAGCATGTTGATTAAAGCTTAGTCAGAAAGAATGATTTCTGGCATTTGCTTTACTAAAGGTATCTTGACAACTGGATCTACTTCTGTCGTCATGGCTTGCATCAAAGGAAGAAGCATCTCGCTTTGTTCCTCAAATGCTATTGCCAGCCTGGTTCTATTGTGATCCTGTAAGGCACGTGTCACAATTCTTTCAGAATCTTCCCATGTAAAATGGTTGGTGAAGTCGATAATCCTATCATTGATATGCTCCATACGGACTAGTCTCTCGTGATGATTTTGTGGAGGACTTGGATCAGTTCTGACATACGTATCTTCTTCATCCTTCAAAAGGTCTTGTCGTTCTTCCAGAAAGTGAATGTCTGGATAGATAACTGTCGGTTGGTTCTTGTACTGGTTCAGAGTCTTCCAATACATTTGATAGAACAATGGTGGAGCCGAGTAGATTCGAACTCCAAACTTCTCGTTCTGGTTGTAACAACTTCTGTTATGTCTGGTTTCATACAGAAATCTTACAAATTTCTGGACTGGTTCAGGACATTTAGAAACCATACTGACTGTGTCATCATTGATAAAGAAAGCTGTAATGAATCCAAACTTAAATTTTTTTTGAAAGCTTTCTGAATCTATGGTTCTAGTAATAACAACTTGTTTACCTCCTTGTAAACTGGGTTTAATTAATCCTTCTTCAGGTTTAATTCCTAAAGAAGTTAACTTCTCTTGTTGAACAAGATCAAACATTTTCTCCCATTCATTTTTCCAATAGTAAAATGTAGGGATGAATCTAAATTGAAACATGTCAAACTTAAGGGGTTCTCCTGAGTCAATATGTTCAGTATTGACCTCTATGGTTTGAATTATGGGTTTCAAACTAAGGTCTTCCTTTGTCTCTTTCCTTAAAAGGTTAAGAGAACTATCTGAGAGCTTGTTTAATCTAACAAACTCTTTCTCTGTTTTTCTTACTGGTAATGGGCTCTTAGTACCAGCATGAATATGGCTAAACAACTCACTTAGGATCTGGGCTTGATCCTCTGTAGTGGGATACTTTAATGTTCTTTTCCAACTTATAGGCTTGGGTTGGAATGAAGTTTCATTTGGGCTTCTTCGCTAAACTGTATAGGGCCTGAGGTTCAAAGGATTATTTTGTTGGACTTTTCTTTGGTGGCTATATAACTGGTCCAATACTTCGAATGAAGGGGGCTTTCTTGACATTCTAGATTTAAATTTCTCCTTTTGGATATTAGGTTCTGGTTTGTTGTCCAAAGCAGTGGGCTTAGGACTTTGGGCATAATGGACGTGAGGTCCATTAAGGTTTGGGCCTACTTGAGGCGCTCTGGTTTTAATACCATTATGGGGCTTTTGTCCCAAAGAGACTAACCCTTTTCCCTTCTTATCCATATATGGATTCTTGGGCTTAATAGCCTCTTTGGACGTATATGTCCTATCCCCCTCTTTAATTTTTAAGGCTACTGCCTCTTTATAAGTATTAGGAGGGAAATTTGATACATTTGCCTCTAGAGATTCAATTTCTTGGTTTAGTTGGGTCTGAGTTATCCCTCTCTCCAACTGTGTCAATTTTCTTTTCATCTCAAGGATTGAAAGTTCAGCATTGGTTTTGCTTGAAGTTGCCATGTATAACTCCTGAAATAAAATATGTTAATCTTGTCCAAAAAGAACTAAATCTTTTATGCACATGTCATGCAGTGGTGCATTTATCTATTCCTATTGCCATTTCTCTTGTTAGAGAATCAGCTATGAAGTTCTTAGCTCCTGCAATATGCTCTATAGACATATGAGAGCCTATGGATAAAATCTTCCACTTGTCCCTGCACACTTTAGCAGAGTAATCATTAGTAGAAGTAGAATTGGATTTAAGAAATCCTATAACTGCCTTGTTATCTGTCTGAAGAGTAAAATGTTCAGTTATTACAAACATCTTGAACTTCTTTAAGCTTTTTCTAATAGCTCTAAGCTCTTTATCAAAAATTGACCATTTTAATTCATATTCTGACCAGACACCATTTGCTTACCTGGCGATCTTGAAGTTGTGATCATAACTTCCTTCTTCGTTTCTTGATTGAAACTGCGCTCCCCAAGCTTTGTCACTGGCATCAGTTGTAACAAAAAACTTGTCTCCTTTATTTGGGAGTGTCAACTTGGGTATGTTTCTGCACATATCCTTAATTTTCTGAACTGTTTCAGAATCTTCTGGAGTCCAACTCCATTCACCTTTGTTATACTTCTTTCTTAGCTTTCTTTGTAATGGTTCTTTAATAATAGCTATGTTTGAAAGATAACTGCTAGTGGCATAGCAAAGACATCCTAAAAATCTTGTTAGATCTTTCTTGTCTTTTATGTAATTAGGAAAATATTCAATTTTCTCTAATACATGGGCTGAAGGGTAATTTCAGAATCTGAAATAGTTATCCCTAGGAATTCGATGCTATTTATTTAGCTCGACTTTCTTTTTTGAAATAATTATTCCATTGTCACTAAGCTCTTGGGCTATATCCCTAAGATGCTTGAGATGCTCTTCCTGTGTTTTACTAAAGATGAGAATATCATTTATGTACACAGAACAAAAATGGTTATATTTTCCTAGGATAAGATCCATCTTTTCCTGGAAAATACTTAGGGTTGTCTTAAGTCTCATTGGCATTACCTTCCATTCGTAACTCCTTAAAGGGCTACTGAATGTTGTATATGGTATGCTTGATTCTTCCATTTTAACTTGGTAGAATCCACTCTTACAGTCTATCTTAGAATAATATTTGTTATCTCTTAATTTAAGAAATAACTCATCCTTGTTTGGAATTCTATATGCATTTCCTTGGATACAGTTATTTAACTGAATATAGTTAATAACCACCCTAGCTTTACCTCTTTTAATCTCGGAGTGATTCCGGACCATAAAGGCTGGTAATGACCAAGGTGATTTGCTAGACCTAATTAGATCTAACTGAAGCAGTTCCTTGATATGAAGATTGAAGTCTTCTATATCTTCTGGAGTTGTTGAAATGGGTTTGATTCTTATGGGAATCTTTAACCCTTTTGTTCTTAAATCTTGGGGATCTAAGAGCTTGATTTCACACTTTGGGTGATCCTCTTTCCATAAAGCTAAAGGATTCTCACTATAGTTATCCTTAAGCAAAGCTTCAATCCGTGAATACATCCTTTCTCCATTGGTCTCAATCCGTGAAGTTTTTATGCTTCCGTGAATACATCCCTTAAGTAAGTAAAGAAAACTTTTTGAGAAATACATCCCTTGAAGTCATTTCCGAAGCACTAACAGGTACTGGTATTGAAGGAAGTTAGCCAACAATGAAGGCCGACTAATTTAGAGGAAAAATGAACCCATAAACTAAAGGAGGCTACCATGAGGAAATATTTTGAATAGAGAATTTTATTAATTTCCTTCTTCCTTTACAGATTGGATAATGCTTGTATATATACAAGAAAGGACGACAATAGAAAAAGAAAAAATAAATATTCAAAATCAAAGATTTGTAGCTGTACAAATAGCTGAAATCTATGTAGCACCGATACGGACACAAGGTACAGATACGATACTATACGAACACGGCGATGCGACAAATTTAAAAACGAAAAAAAACAGGATACAGGTACAGTGGGGTACGGCAAAAATAAAAATAATGAGATAATAAATTTATTTATCTTTTAATTAGGAATGAGATAATAAATTTATAAAAAAAATAATATAATTTTATCAATTTCTTGTAATATGAAAATTTTTAATGTATTGTATACCATTTCAATGTATTAATTTCATAAATCTCAATGATAAGCATACAATTGAATAGAAGATATGATATCATCACACGTTAAACACAATACATTGACAATTTTTCCCATTGAATCATTTCATAGCTTCCTTTATCGAAAAAGGTTAAAAAACGGTATTTCAACACAAAAACAATAGTTATATAGTTAGGAAACTATTATACAATTTTTCCTATTGAATCATTTGTTTTTTTTTTTTTTTTGAATGGTAAGATGACGTATAGAAAATAAAAGCGAAATGGCTTACAAGGAGCGAAGGGGCATACCCCATATTACAATATGATAACCAAACTTCCGCCATAAGAAAAAACAAGAAAGATACCCCAAATGCCTATAGGAGTAGCAATGACAAGAAGCAAAAAGAAAACGTAGAACAAAAAAGAGTCTAGGATGAACAATAGCCGAAGAAAACACCACAAGCTTAGACAATTTACGATCCGGTTTTCTCAAACACCAAGCTGGAACCATGGAATATAGTAAAAGCAACCACTTCAGAAACACTTGAGTCCCTCTGGAATAAGCAAGCCTGCACTAGTGAAGAGACATTCCAACAAAAGACATACCACAAAGCACTGGACCATTACTCTTCAGCATCAAAAGCGAAAAAGAACTATCCCAATTATGAAGCAATAGAGCTTTCCATAATAGAGAACATAGCAGCAAATAAGCATACCAACCCCTAAAGTATGAGACCAACAAAGACCAAATCATAGGGACAAAATTGAAGAAGGTAAATCCCAAGCTGCGATCAAGGCCTGATTCTGAATAGAACAAGCAAACTTTGAAAGAGGAAATAAGGTGAATCTGATTGAGGTAACTATCTTCTTGAATAAACCATCAATAGTAAAAAATTCCTGTTGAAAGATTCTTTTATTCCTTTCCATCCAAATTTCATAAACTGTAGCGCTAAAAGCAAGTTTATTGAGCAATGAAACAAGACTTTTATCCTTCCCATGAGTATCCCTCCATGGGCAGAAAGACTCCCAAGAATCATCAGGCCACTCCAATAAACCCTTCTGAAGAATCATATTCCATAATCTAGAAGTAAAGCTGCAGTGGAAGAACAAATGATCCCTATCTTCTTGACGGATCCCACAAAAAACACAAGAAGCTTGTTGAATCACACCAATAGAAAGGAGAAAATGGAGAGAAGGAAGCCTATCCAGCTGCGTAATCCATACCAGGAAAGAATGCTTAGGGACATTATGTTTGAACCAAACTACCTTTTTCCATGGAATAACATCAAATTTTTAAGGAATTGCCAAGCATAATTAATGGAAAATTTCCCACTAGTAAGATCCTAAATAAGTTTATCATGTCTTGAAATATTAGGTAGAAAAGTTAAAGGGAAACCATTCTTAAAGTCAAGCCAATACTGGGAGTTAAGAGTAGGAAAATGCCAACCCGAGGAGCTGATCAATCTACTCACTATAGCATTTCTACCAATGCCAGAAGATGTAACAATGGCTTGAGTGAAAAAGTCACAAAGAGGGCTATTTGGATGCCAATTATCAAACCAGATAGAAACATTCCTACCATTCCCTATAATAAACTTAAAACCAAGTCTAACCATAGTTCTAAGCTGGAGAAGTTTCTTCCGGTCCAAGAGGAATATGGGGGAACATTCAACTCCCAAAAACTCCTATGCTTAAGCAAATGAAATAGAACCCAATTAGCCCACAAAGAGAAATAATTCACATCTAAGAGGTTCCAAATATGCTTTACCATAGCAGCCCTATTCCATTTTTCAAGATCTTTAACACCAAGCCCACCCTCTTCCAAAGGGTCACAAACTTTCCTCCATGCAAGTTTACAACCACCTTTGTACATTTTAGAACCTGACCACAAAAATTTCCTAAGCAGAGCAGTGAGATCATTAATAACAGACTTGGGCAAAATAAAAGTGGAAGCCCAGTATACTTGAGTGGAAAATAACACAACTTTCACAAGTTGTAGCCTCCCCCAAAGGAGAGGAATTTGCTAGACCAACTAGAAATCCTTTTTGAGATAGAGGCAACTAACACATCATAATCTGTTTTTGCAAGTTTTGTAAACAACAAAGGGACCCCAAGATATCTCACTGGCAGCTTGCCCACTTGAAAGTTGAGCCTGTGTTGAATTTGTGAAAGAGAAAAGGTATCAACTCCAGTATGGAACATGGTGCTTTTAGCATTATTAGGAGCAAGGCTAGAAAGGTTGTCAAAGCTTTCAAGCACTGACATAATACAATCAACTGAGGCCAAATCACCACCTGAAAAGAGAAGAATATTATCAGCAAATAAAATGTTAGTGATTTTCTGAGGTTGACACTTTCAATGATAGTTGAAGTTCTTAGTTCTCTCAATCTTGTAGGCAAGCATTCCAGAAATCACCTCTATGCAAAGAACAAACAAGTAGGGGGAAAGGGGATCCCCCTGTCTAATTCCTCTTGAACTCTTGAAATATCCTTTGTAAGTCCTATTGATGTTCACGGAGAACATAGGAGAAGAAATGCAAGTTATAACTAAGTCAATCAGATGAGAAGGAAATTGGAAAGCTACTAGAGCAGCCCTCAAGAACTCCCAAGAGATAGTGTCAAAGGCCTTCGTTAAATCCACTTTCAAAGCTATTCTAGGGACACCATCATCCTTATGGAATCCTTTTAGAAGTTCTTGACCTAGAAGAATATTGTCAGTAATGCTTCTACCAAGAACGAAAGCACTCTGATTTAGACTCACACACTCCTTTAAACAAGGCTTGAGTCTATTGGCAATAATTTTGGTAATACACTTGTAGATAGTAGTGTATAGAGATATAGGTCTAAAATCAAAAACAACACTTGGGTTTTCCACTTTAGGAACTAGAGTAATGACCGTGGAATTAATTTCCCTCAAGAGATGACCATAATGGAAAAAAGCCTGCACAACTTTAGTGACATCATGTCCAACAATACTCCACGTTTGCTTATAGAAAAAAGCATTGAAACCATCATTACCAGGGGCTTTGCCATCTTTCATAGAAAACATAGTTCTTCTCACCTCCTCATCAGAAACGGGAATGGATAAATTCGAGACATATTCCACATTTAAAGGCTTGACAAAGTGGCTTAAATCAGGAATAGTCACATAATCTCTAGCTTGTAACAACTGCTGATAGAAACTAAGGATTTCATCATTGATTATAATATGAGTATCAAGTCTAGTGCCAACTCTAGATGTTAAGGAAAAAATTGAATTCATTTTCCTCATATAGTTTGCAATCTTGTGAAAATAAACAGTGTTTTTATTACCTAATTGCAACCATTGGATTTTGGATCTTTGTCTATACTGAGATTTTTCAACTTTGGAGAGATGTAGATAATCAGAAAGACAAGCCCTCTCTTGAGCCTTGATATCAACATTACCAGGATTGCCATCCAACTGAACTTGCAAACATTTAAGCTTGTTACCAATCTCCACCACCCTTGGACTCAAATCATTGTAACAGTTAGCATTCAAGATCTTCAACTCCTTCAACAACTTTAACTTTTGAGAAATTTTGAACATGTAGGAACCTGGGAGATCAATACACCACATTTGTTGCACAATTTGCAGGAAACTGGAATGATGGACAAGGTGATTATTGAATCTGAATGGAGCACCTTTCCTTTGAATTTCATTCTGAACCTTGATGACAATTAAAGCATGATCTGAAATTATTCTTGGATCAAAAACTGCCTCAGAGGATGGGAAAACCTTGTTCCAGACTTCATTGACCACAACCTTGTCCAATTTCCTATAAACAGTGCCAATGGACCAAGTGAACCGTACACCCGAATGCTTTAAATCAACCAGAGTAGCAGCATCAAGACATTCCCCAAACTCCCTCATGCTAGCATCCCATACAGAAGAACCACCAAATCTATCATCAGTGTTTCTAAGAGCATTAAAGTCTCCAGCCAGAAAGTTAGGAGAACTGGAATACGTAGAAGATAATTGAAGGATGTCTCTCCATAATCTTCTCCTACCTATATGATCATTCAGGCCATAAATAAACCCTCCTATGCATTGAAAAACACCATCTAATGATTTAATGGAGCATAAAATAAGTTGATCAGAAGAGAACAATTCTGAAATAATGAATTTGAAGGGGTCCCAACAAATCCAAATTCTTCCATTATCAGCATAAGCATAATTAGCAAGAAGATGCCAACCCTTTGCAACACTATTGAGCACCATATCCGCCTTAGCCTCTTTCACTTTTGTTTCAACCATACAGAAAAGAGAAACGTGAGACTTTCTCACCACCTCAGCAACCTCAAATTGTTTTTCAGGGGAGTTTAATCCCCTAACATTCCAAATAGAAAAAAACATTAAAGAGATAAAGTGAATAAGAATAGAGACCTGCATGTCTCAGTTACCTTTTCTTTTTAGTGCGAACCCCTTCCTTTGGAGGCTTGCTTTTGTTTCCTCCCTTAACAGCCCTGGGCAGCCTCCCGTCAACAGGTTCCGTGCATACAGGAGAAATAAGTTGTTTCTCAACTGTGCTATGAACAATATTTCGATTTTCCATTGATGCATCCACCTCAACAGTATCTGTAGTAACATGAGGGTCATGGAGTTGCGTAGGAACAACAGTTTCCTTGATAAACACCCCAGTATTAGAATCTTTGACCTGAGTGACCAATGGAGGAATCACCAAAGGAGCAGTTTCAGCTTCAGTGATAATGTCATCCAAACCTTTCTCAATAAAAGAATCAGCAACATCAGGTTCCACATCCTTAACAACTTTATCATCCTCCCTTTGCAAAATCTGGAACTGATCAGAGTTTAAAGCTGGAGCCACTTCAGTAGCCCTTGAGCTAGGACCATTTGGTCAGTTGACTCAGTAGCAACAACCTCCTTACCTTTCTTAGAAACCCTGACCCATTCCTGTTTTTGCTGCTGCTGATTTTCATTATTAACCATTTTTGGCGATGCCTTAGGACATTTAGCACTTGTATGGCCGAAGATATTGCAATGAACACATTTCTGGGGTATCCATTGGTATTCCACTTTCACAGTCCTTGAGGAACCATCATCAAGCTTGAGAGTGCGTTCTGATAAAAACTTAGAATTGACATCCATCTCAACACATAAACGAATAAACCCCAATCGTTTTTTGTCATCTGTCATTGCATCCATGTACAAGGGCGTGCCCAAAAGACTAGCAACAATGCTCAATGCTGGCCCATTCCAGAATTCAAAAGGAACACGAAAGAGTTTGACCCAAACAAGTACACATGTAATAACATCCTTATTAAGAGAAAGTCCAGGCTTCCATTTCTGTAAAATCAGAAGATGATTGGCAAAATGCCATGTAGTACCTTCAATAATGGCATCTCTTTGCATGGAGGAATTGAATTTGAATAAGAAAAAGGTGTTATCGATACTATGCACTGCAATCAATCCATGTTTACCCTAAAGATGCTTGGCAATCGATTCCACTGTCAAAAAAAGGAAGATGTTTGTCAAGAAAATGACCAATTAAGCAAGTGTTCCATTCCTCACAAGTAGCAACCTTTGATGGCATAATTGCCACTGTAGGCGAATCTTTATTTGGTTCCACATAATGAAGTTTCATCTTGCTTGCCTCAACACTCTTATGCAATCTCTGAGCCCATGTTTGTGACGGTAGAGGTAAAGTGGTAGTAGGACATGACCCAGATTCATTGCCCTCAACCTCTCCTTCGTGCAAAACTCTAGCAGATACAGTATTACCAGAAACTTCCACATTATTTACTATACTCTGTTGTTCTTTGTTCTTCTCTAGTATTGTACAGAACATCTCTTTTATGCTCACCAAGTCATGATCCTGTTGAGAAGACATTCCTTTGTCGTTGAGCCAAATCGTCGAACACCTAGAGTGCGTTGCAACTCTAGGTACAGATGATATTGGTTAAACTCTAAACCCCTCGTCGTTCTTCTAGATCAGAACAAGGCGCGATGAAGAATCGCCTCTACCAGATGTGACTCATCGTTCTACCACAAGTAAATAGGTGCGATAAAGGAATCGACCCCTATTCAGACTTCGGGTAGCAATAAATCTCCAGATCGACAAGATTCCTGCAAAAACAATGACCGAAGACGAACTAAAATCAGATTCAGATTCATCCCCAGTGCATAAATCTTCACTCGTGATCTTCAAGACACACAATCAGCTTCTTGATGCTTAGATGAAGAAGAAAATCGCCCAAAATCCAAAGAAAATTTTCTCCACAAAAGCATATTTTCCCACTTCCCAAACAGAATGAACATAAAGCAAAAGCACAAAAACACCTATAACTCGGATAGACTCAGTGAAAATGAAGTGTTTAAATCAGTCAAACTAGGTCAACCTTAGTTATCCTAGTTCCCAAACAGGACCCATTCTAGAGAGAAGTTGACAAATGCCAATACAACCAGTAGTTTTGCAATCTAAAAGCCATGTTCCATCACAAGAAAGAAAATTAGATTTTCAGCAGAATTTAAAAAGAAAATTGCGTCGTATCTTGGCCGTATCCTGGCCATATCCGAAATAAAAAAATTAATTAAAAAAAATGGACGTGTCCGGGTGTATCCTAGGAGTATCGGTGCTGGACACGTGTTCGATACAGCCACGGCGCCTCCGGAGAAGTGTCCGTGCTTTATAGGCTGAAATCAAGGACTACAATAAGCTGGAATCAAGGACTGAAATAGGAAGGAATCATTGCAATTTATTCAGGGAATAATTTTGATAAAATTGAATCGCAATCCCAGATTTTTAGGTGATTAATTTATCCAGAAAATCATTTATTTTATAAACTTTCAGTCACTGCCAACAAGATTATAGCTTCTATATGCTGTTTAATTATAGTTGTTTTGCTTACCAGGAACGGAATTCGTCAGATTACCATGCAAACACTTCTTTTGTTTTAAATGAATGAAAACTTACTCTGATATGCATGTAAAGGAGGGCACAGTAAGCAAGCTTCAGTGTCCAGATGCAAAATGTGGGGGTATGGTTCCACCTGGTTTATTGAAACAATTGCTTGGTGACGAGGAATTTGAACGTTGCAAGTCGTTAATGTTGCAGAAAACACTTGCTTCGTTGTCTGATGTGGCTTATTGCCCAAGATGTGAAACAGCCTGCAGAGAAGATGGTGAGCAACATGCACAATGCTCAAAATGTTTCTTTAGCTTTTGTACGCGTTGTAATGAATGACGGCATGTAGGGATTGCATGTATGTCATCAGAACTAAAGCTTTGTATCTTGGAGGTACAATTTGTACTCTTGTATCACTTGTTCAATTATTTAAGATGGCTATCTCGCGAATTGAAGGTTGCAACAAGATGTTATGCAAGAATTGTTGGCGTTCCTTCTGCTACTGCTATAACAAGGCGATTAGGGGATATGGTCACTTCTGGTTGGTTGTCTATTCAAACACTTGATCAACATACGTCTTTTGACTGTGTGACTGCACATTAGTATTTGTAAGCTAAAACTAATAACTGTGTTCTCATCAAAGGAATGGGAACTGTCTTTCCAACTAGATATGATTCAGCATTGGGGAGAGAGAAGGTGTGTTTGCTGATCGTGGTCATTCATGCCCTAATTGTGCTCAAATTAATGTGAAGGTGAGTAGGTTCCAGTTGGTTAGCAGGAGTTCTGTGGTACTCTGTGTGTGTGTGTGTGCGTTTCCTATTTGAAGCTCGCATACCCACCTGTCCCGGTGGGGACTTTGGAAGGTGAGGAAGTACGTTCCCAGATATGCCAGTATGAATCTTCGAAGACAACGAATACTTGTTCCTGCAATACAAGTAAAAAACCTCACTCACATTGTCAATATTAGTGTATATGTGTTGCCTTTTCTATTTTTTTCCTCATAAATACATGTTTGTGAATCAAATAATGTGATGGTAATCATGGTTTGAGAGAACCCCAGGTAAATATTTTCTGGTTGAAGAGTCATGGTCCCATGGAACATGTTGAATTGAATTGCATCATTATAATGCTATTGTTTGAATGTTTACTATACAGTTCTTGGTAGTGTTGTGACACCATGCATAAAACATGTGATAAATCTATTAATTGCACTTGTGTTGTGAATTAAAGAGAAACAGAAAAATATATGAAGAGAATAACAAGTGTAGTAGAAAGAGAGGGAAAACTCTTTAATTTCTTGCTGTATGTGGAATGAATGCAATACACACTTATATAAGTTTTCTCTACAGCTACATTAATTAATTTTTAGATAATCAAATGTAATAATTGAATGGGTTGAGAGTTTTTTAAGACTCTTTAAATTCACATTGGGTCTCCGAAAAAAATTTTAGACTACAAAATAAATTGAATTATTGACAAAAAAAAATTGGTTGAACTCGATTAAATCTCTCTTTAATTAAAATATATATATGACTAATCGAGCTTCAACTTATTTTATAAATATTTTAAGGAACACCGACAAACAATTTGTTCCACTATTTTTGTGAAATGCCCATTACTATTTCCAAACTCTTTTTTTCAATTTTTTTTTTAGTTTCAACTTATTTCCAATTTTAGTGAGCAAAACCAAAAGAGTCATGATCGAGTTCCACAAGTAATCCCCAAGCTAAAACCATGGCCCCATTTGGTAACCATCTTATTTTTGACATTTTGTTTTTTCGATTCGAAACAAAACAAAACATTTTTGTTATAAGATGTTTATGTGGGAATTGGAATCACTTATTTTCAATAGTTGAAAATGTAAAAGGTAACACTTAGGGTATGTTTAATAACACTTATTTATCATTCAAGTCTGAAAAAATTCAGTACTTATTCGGTTAAGTACGTTTGATAAAATATTTGAACACCACTTAAAACAATAAGTATCACTTAAAATGAGATAAAATTTTAAGTGACAGAATCACCACTTAACACTGAAGTTTTATGAAAACTAACCAAAATATTAGAAATATAATTTTTTTTAAGTATCACTTAAACATTCAAAACATAAAATTCAGATTTTAAAATTTTCAGTATTTAATTTTTAGTTTTACCAAACAGCCCCTAAGATGAAAATGTTTTGGTTGGGTGTTCTAGGTTGGGAAAAATATTCGGGGTACAACGCTAAATCAAATAGTGCTAAAACAACATTTAAATCAATTTCTTGTTTTTGGTTTTGAGCCTCTTTATAGAAGCATTTCCTTATTACTTGAAATAAAATAGTGTAAACCAAACATGTTGCATGTTATTTTTATGCTCCAGACTCCAGTTTAGTGTGGCAAAACAAAAACACCCAAAATAAAACACATGCCAAACAACTCCTACGTTAATATATCTCGAATATCTTCACCCAATGGATCCCTAAAATAAAAGTAAAATAATAATAATAATAATAATAATAATAATATGATACATATGTATAATAAATATATAATACAATTATACAAGTAATTTGGGTCCAAGTTCGACCCATTTTACCGTCATGTGCTTATGAGTCCAAGTCCGTGACAATAGGTTAGCCTGGCCCAATCTTCATCCCTGAACATACGCGCGCAGACAATGAGCATAGCCCGTTAACTCTGGTTCAAGCAAACACAAGCTTCTCTCTCTACACCCACTTTTCTCTCTCTCTCTCTCTCTCTCTCTCTCTCTCTCTCTCTCGGTGAGAAAAGTTACTACTCAAAGATTGGCGCAAGTTTCTCAGACTGAGGTACCCATTATTTTCAAAGTTCCATACTTTCTTTGGGTTTTTGTAAAATTTAATTTGGTATATAATTGGTGATACTATTTTGGGTATTCTTAGTCATAATCATCAGTCCCTTTGAATTGATTGAATTTGAGCTCCAAGGCATGTAGGCAACAATGGTGGAGCACTCAAAAGGGTTGGGATAGTTCCGGTTAGATTTGATTACTTTGAAATTTGTGTTTTTTGCTTCATGGGTATGTGCCTATTGTAAAGAAATTGGACATTAGGTTGAGTTAAGGAGTTTATTTGAATTGGGTTTAGTCCTAAATCAAATAATTTTCAGTAAAATATGGGATAGTTCAGGTTGGGTTTGATTACTTTGGAAGTTCTGTTTGTGCTTCATGGGTATTGGCTTAATATCGAAAAATTGGTCATTTAGTTTGAATTGTGTGAGTTTATTTGAATTGGGTTTAGTTGGAAATCGAATAATTCCCCAGAAAAGATTGTTTTGTAGACAATACCGTAGTGCTGCTTCAGCGTTGTTGCTGGATAACCAATTATATTATTCTAGTTCAGATGATGATGATGAAGTTGGTGTAGCAAATGAAATTGTTGTTCCGAGGAATAGGCCGTATATCTTTAAACAGCGCAACTTATGTCCGGTTGTGGTTAAGGTATTGAAAACTTTGAGCTGGGATGCTGCAAGAGGAATTCTGTTCTTGAGGGCTGTAACTGATTGTGGATTATCTCATTCCTGCACTGCATTTAGAATTCTTATACATATCTTCGCTCTGGCTGGAATGCATATGGAAGCATATGCCATGCTTAAAGAGATTGTTTTTTACTATAGAAGAGTTAAGTTGGATTTATTTGAGCTGTTACCGACTTTATTGGATTCACCTGATAATGTGGCCGGATCGCTTGTTGTATTTGATTTACTAATGAAGGTTTTTGCCGCAAATAAAATGCTAGAAAATGCAGTCGATGTGTTTGTACGGGTTAAGGACATGGGGCTCAAACCAAATATTTTGTCATGCAATTTCTTGCTTAAATGTTTGATGGAAGCAAATAGAGCAGAATTTTTGTTAGGTTTATTTGAAGAAATGAAGAACTCTGGCCCATCGCCTAATGTTTACACCTACAGCATTATTTTGAACTTTTACTGTAAAGGACCTACTAGAAAATATGTAGATATTGAAGCATCCGAAGCTATTCTGGAAGAAATGGCGAGAAGTGAGGAAAATCCGACTGTTGTAACATACAGTACATATATTCATGGACTTTGTAGGACTGGTCGTGTTCAGTGTGCATTAGACTATCTCAGGACGTTGAGAGATAATAATCAGCCTCTTAACAGTTACATTTACAATGCCATTATTTATGGGTTTTCCATAAAAGGTGAACTAGGTGAAGCTTTGAGGATGTTTAAAGAAATGAAGAGCTATGGAATTACACCAGACATATATAGCTATAGCATCTTGATTGAAGGGTTCTGTAAAAAACATAAAGAAGAAGAAGAGTCGATGAGATCTCAAAATTTTGAGAAAGGTCTTACTCTAATCGAGGAAATGAAAGCCAGTAACATAAAACCGTCCATGGCTACCTATACCTCCCTCTTCAAAGGTTTTTGTAAGACAGGTCTGATGTCACTGGAGATATTCCGTAATCTTGGGACTTCTGGTTATAAATATGACCAGGCTGCTTACAGCATATTGATAAATGGGCTTTGCATGCAGGGTGATTTGGGATCTGCCAATAAAATTTTGGAGGAGATGATCGGCAATAAATTGTCTCCTGATGCTTCAAATTTTACGAGTCTGGTTCATGGTTTATGCAAGGTGGGCTCCTTAGAAAGAGCCTTGGAAATATTCGGAACCATGATTGAAGGAGGTATTTTGCCTGATGTGTTCACTTGCAACTCTATTGTTCATTGTTTGTGCAGGGAAGGACGCCTGGAAAAAGCTTTGCAATTTATGGATGAAATGAAGGAGCAAGGGATTTTTCCCAATGTATTTACTTATGGTGCAGTTGTTGACAGGCTTTGCAAAGATGGGAAGTCAGAAAGAGCATGGGAAATTATCCCAGTGATGCTTAAGAGTAACATTTTACCTAGCATTGTTATTTACAGCACCCTTATAGATGATTTTGTTAGAAAGTCGTATTCAAAGAAGGCCTTGATGTTGTATGCAAGAATGTTAAGAGCGGGGGTTACTCCTGACACAGTTTCATATACCATTCTCATTAATCTACTTTGCACCAGGAGTAAAATGTCTGAAGCCTATAATTTATTCAAGGAAATGACTGAAAAGGGCTTTGAGCCAGACGTGAAATGTTACACATCAATTATCGCTGGGTTCTGCAGAACACGAGATATGAAGAAGGCTCGGAGATTGCTCAGTGAAATGCGGCAGAGAGGCCGTTCTCCCAGTGTTTTCACTTATACTAGTTTAATTGACGGATACTGCAAGATAGGTCAGATGGATATGGCCAATGTGCTGGTAGATGAAATGAAAAGCAAGAAAATATCTCTTGATGTTGTCACTTACAATGTTCTCTTGGCTGGATATCTGAGACTTAACCAACTGGATAGGGCTCATGAGGTTTATAAGGAAATGAGAGAACAAGAGATTTTCCCAGATAGTATTACCATGAAAATACTAGGGCTGGATGCTGGTCTGGTAGAGGTAAGGGAACGGACAAAATGATTCAGCAAAGACCTGATGGTATGGATTCAGACCCTTTTATACTTCTAGTTCCGGTGTTTCCATTTCTTAAATGCTATTTTACTACGTTCGATGTCCTTGCTTACCTAAACAGTCTAGTTTCCAAATAATTCTTTTATTTGTTTATATGACTGGCTGAAACCAATTTTATTTGCATAATTAGCTGTTCTGGTTTTTGCTCTTTGGTGTTTGTAATTCCATATGAACATGTGCATTTTCTTATCTTCTCTTCTTTCTCTATGGAAGTACATTTGAGCTTTGAGGACATTAGTCACACAACTGTCTGATAACTGCTAGTACTTCTGAGATTGTTTATGTTGTGATACATTTTTCTTCTAGGAAGCTGTCAATAAACCATATACCCTCAGTCCCATAATTGTGTCTTCTTTGGACTGCCAACTTTGTAAAGCCTTGTCCCATATTGAAATTGGAAGATTATCCTTTAAGATATAATACTGTAGCGGGGACAAGATTTCGAAGTGGAGACGACTTTGAGAAGTATGTAATTTTCTTGAATGAGGGACAAGAATCTCGGGACATCCGAAAAGGGAAAGAACGTCAAGAATTATGGGACAAAGCCAATATTGTAGTATTCCTGCTTGAAACACCTCCGTTTTAACTGAAAAGCGTGATGTAATTCTGAGATTTTCGTGAGTTCCTGATTACGTTCTATGTTTTCATTATGAGAATAAAATTCCTGAATCTGCCCTTTGTTTTGCGACATCTTAATATATCAAATTGCTGATGCAATACGGAACTTGTGTAAGGATATTTATAGAATAGACACACTTCATGTCTCAGAACTTTTGTTAATTTGTAATTCGTAATTACTAATGGCTTCAACCTAGTCAAATTACTGTCTTTTAAATTATGTGGCGCTCAGTGTTCTAAAAAGCTATATATTGCAGCTGAAGGTCTTAATGTAGCAATTGTCATTTTAAAGTGGAAGTATCACAAATCTTCAAAACTTTTTTTTTCCCAATCTTCATGAACTTGTAACTTCTAATGTTTCGTATAGCAGGACTGGCTGCATCGATGTTGAAATGTATTGGAAGTTGATCTGATTGTTTTTCGTACAGTTTAAATGATCTTGTTATATGAAGTGGAGATGAGATGGCCACCTTGTGGAGCAGACCACTATATTCATTTTTCTTAGTTGGCAAATGAACACTGGTAATTTTTGGTTTAATATAGTCTGCAGAATTCGTTAACTGTGCCTTCTATAATATTTAAAGATAATAAAATGGCCACCTCTTTCATTGCTTATGACAGGCTCAGAGATCTGGATAGCATCTGAGGAGATTCGATGAAGTTATATTGGCAAATAATTTGAATACTGATAAGTGATAACCTTTGTTGCTTGCATATTGGATGGCTTCAGGAAGTACGCAAATGATGGTCCGAAACCACCCTGGTATTCAACCTGATATATGTTTGTATTGTTTAAATATTGTGCTCTCCTATGCAAGCATCCACATTTGCATATCAGATAATTCTGCTTAATTGCTTGCGGGGAAAGAAAATGGCTAACAAAGCTTACTCGTTTGCATGTTTCATTGGAATATCTAGATACTAATGCCGCTATGGTGTCTTTCGTTGCTTCATTGGTTAGGGCTTTTGATGTTTTGCATAATCTTTGGGTGTTTTACTCTCATTCAAAAAGTAGAGTATTCAAACTTTAGACTATTCGGATACACCCAGCATGAGACACTACAAAAAAATATGCTTA
Source organism: Cornus suecica (assembly GCA_963922005.1). Lineage (NCBI taxonomy): Eukaryota > Viridiplantae > Streptophyta > Magnoliopsida > Cornales > Cornaceae > Cornus > Cornus suecica. The sequence continues at coordinate 15,782,202 of OY998245.1, forward strand.
TAGTGACAACAATAGTGACAGACCCGATTTATTTGTCACTATATCCTTATTTTTTTAATACTTTTAAAAAAATTATCTATGACAATAATTAGTGACAGACCTAATATGTCTGCCACTATATTCTTATTTATTCATTTTATAATAACATATATACCTTATATGTATCTAATTGTTATATTTTATTCAGTAGAAATTTAACAATACACTCTCACTCTCCACTCACGACAGAACACTCCAGACCCTTTCTCTCTCTAGAACACTCCACCTTTCACTCGTGTATCTCCAGACCCTTTCACTGTATCTCTTTCCCTCGGATCTCCTCTCTCTCTATCGAGCCTCGATCTCTTTCATCAAATGGATTGTAGTTGATTTTGCTTTCAATATTTTTGGCTGATACAGGTAATTTATTAGGGTTTCTATTTATTATTCCACCATCAATGATTTCTATTATATATATATGTATCTATATGTTTAATGGTCTGTTAGCTTCTAGATCTGGAGTGTTTGATAATTTTTGTATGCATATTTTTTATGAATGCGCCGACAATTTTGCTCCTCGAGAAGTTCTTCGCCGAAGTCAGTGAGGTTGAGCGCGGCAACAAAATCCTCAGGTCTCCCCTCTCTTTCTCTTTCTCTCTCTTATACATATATATCTATATACGTGTGTATATGTCGATATATTTGGATTATGTCGATTGAAGTCATAGCTCTTCAATGGCTGCCATTTTCCAAGGAATCGGAGCAACCACAGCTCTCCCCTCCCTCAATTCCTCTGATTCCAAGTAATGTCCCATTCTTAAACATGGTCCAATTGTGCAGTCCTCTGTTTCTTTTGTTATTTTAAACACCAATATCTTGAACCTAGAAACAATTATACTATAGCTCTATTGAATCATTAATGGAGTTTTTGTTGTAACAAATTTAATAAGGTGAAACATAATAATTATTGGCTAATTTTTTCCAAACATTAGGTAATACCCTTGTATTTAGCCATCCAGGATTGAGTTCTCTGAAGATGGTGCATTAGCCTTCAAAAACATTGTATTTATCCTTTAAATAGTTTTTTTCCCTTCTTATTTCTCTCTCTTTCTCCATTATGTAGGCATCAAAGAATATTGAATTTAAGGCCTAGCAAAATGTTGTTCGATAAAAGTTAACAGCCTCGTTTTGAATGACCGCTGCCAATGCGAAAGGGGCATCAAAATGCCCCTTTCGTATCACAACGAATATGATTTTGAATGTGAATTGAAATTTGGGCACTCTGATCTTCCTATTGATTTTGGTAAAGATGGAATAGAAGAAAGAAGAAGAAAGCAAAATGCTTGAGAGTTTTTGTCATTGTTAAGCATTTGTTAGTCAATTTCCTTTTTCTCATTGTTTATACTTCCAAGCAGATCCTCATATATTGAAAGAAACAAAACTAGTTTTACATTCAAATCTTGCTCATCGTATTCTAACTTCAAATGACATCACCTTTTTATGATGCGTGCTATTAATCCCCTACCAATCATGATATAAACTTCATTACCTGCAATCTGATGGCTATATATCAATACTGATCATGTGCTTAAGTAGAAACTTGCAAACTAATTTGGCCCCACTCTATTAGTAGATGATGGCTTAAACGCTTTCATTTCATTTTCTTATCTTAAAAGTTTCATTTATTTGCTGTGGCAGACCGATTGGGTTTGATCGAGAGGATAACTTTTGGCAGCTCTATGGTGACCTTTTGCTAAGTGTTGATCAGTGCACTAACCTGCTTCTTGCTATAGAGGTGTGTGCATATTGTAGTGATACAGTTTGATTCTCTGCTTATAGTTAATGAGATTCAAGCTTTTGTTTTTGGTTTTGATGCTTTCTCTATTTCTCTTCAACAATTTGAAGGGTTAGTGATAATTTTTCTGATTTGTTTTGTTGTTCTTGAAATTGTCAAATCAATGGTTTGCAAATTGGGTGTTTAATGCTTCTAAAAATAAAAATAAAATTGGGTGTTTAATTCCTTTGCCAAAAAAAGAGAGAGATGAATAGAAATTGATTGTGGTTTGTTTTTTCTCACTCATTTAAATAAAGTGTGGGAATAGGAACAGTCGAGACATTGCCTGCACTGATTATATTTTTCTCAATTCTTTCTTGTGTTATGTTCTTTTGTGGCTAAAGTTTGAGGTGCACAAGTATGATAAAATGAAAAGACAGAGTTGATGGAAACCACAGAGATATGGGTCCTCTGTTGTCACAAATACTATTGATGGTTGTGGCAGAGTAGTAGTTGAGAGAGGCATCCCAACACAGAGATGGGGCACATTTAATTGCAGTAGTAAATACTCCTACACCACTACTTTACATGTTAGTCAATGCCATTCCTCACTATGTACATACATATTTACATTTATGATATGCAATTAGTTTTGCTGCCAAAGATTTGATCCGAGGTTTGCTTGTGAAGGACCCTCAAAAAAGACTTGGGTACAAGAGAGGTGCTACAGAGATAAAGCAGCATCCTTTCTTCGAAAGTATTAATTGGGCTCTCATTCGCAGTACTCACCCTCCAGTAGGGCTGTAAATGAGCCATGCCTCTATTTGTAATTTTCAGTCTTTTTCATTCTTTTAGCTGTCATAAACTGAGAGTGTGTCCATGCCTCATTTTTCACTCTGATTACCCTATTAGAAACCAGCTCTATTTGGTTGGCAATTCATTAATTTGAAAGTTCATGTCTAATGCCAATTTAGCCTTACCCTATTGTTTTTTGGGTTAAATTAAATGTCTGTACTGACCATATATATTAATGATCATGGGCATTGCAGGAGCAATGAGCAATTACCAGGTCAATGGCATGGCAGAGCCTTCATCACCCGACAATAACTGCTACACAAGTATGCTATAGCTATACCTAAAATTATTATATTATCTTTATCTCATTGTAGTGTTCGGTGCTGTGATAGAAATTTCAACTTCTTAGAAATGTGACATATGCTTGTTTCAATATGAGGGAAAAAAAACATTTTCAGTTGTTCGTATTTGGTTCTTTTTGACAAGTAATCATTTATTTCAGAAAATTACCCTAACCTAAAATTATTATATTGTCTTTATCTCATTGTAGTGTTCGGTGCTGTGATAGAAATTTCAATTTCTTAGAAATGTGACATATGCTTGTTTCAATATGAGGGAAACAAACAATGTCAGTTGTTCGGACATGGAACAATTGTAGGAGATGTGTCTAAACCTCACGTGGTTTCTTCTCATAGGCACAAGTTCGAAACAAAATATGGATAAGAGTTGGTTAAAGAAGCCAAGGTGCCTATATCAAAATTAACTTTATCCCATTTAATATTTGTAATATAAAATCTGAAGTTTCTGTCTAATTATTTTATATGGTTTTGTTTCAGCAGCCGTATTTTGCATCCTTCAATTCATCTACCATCAGCCCTACTCAATAACTCTTGATCTCATGATTCTGTTTGAAATTTTCAGGATCCATGAAGCGTGTTAAAAAGGCATTTAAACAGCCCTTGTTACACTCCTTACCCATCCATCCATATAGAAGTTCTTGTGATAATGAGCTTAACTCTGGTCATGGTGATACAGGTATGAAGCTGATTCTTTTTTTTTTCTTTTTTTTTTTGTAACACATTTTGTAGAATAAGCTTGGCTCCTATGTGGTGCATGATTGGTTCCAAATTTCAATTGGGGAAAAGGTAAAAAATAGGTATATACTCTTGATGCTTTCTTTTGGACCAACCATACACTGATTTGCTTTGATTCCATATTGTGCATGTTCTCCTAATGTGGTTTTAGAAGACTAGAACCAACCTTTTTTTACTGGTCTCAGTACATATTACAGGCTATGGCATTGAAACTAGAATAGAGTATATACCAAATAAGTTTGCATATATAGTTTTGTATGCTCTACTAGTTTGAGGATATGATTTGGATAGAACTCTGGTAGAAACATACTGCGAGTTGTCAAGTGGACAGTGGACAAGGACTTGAATTCATTGTAAAACATCTCTTTCACTTGTATGTGTGTGTTTGAGTTCTTGCAGTTACTATAGAGTTTGTTCCTGTTCTTGCTTTTTCTATGTTTTTTTTGCTAGAAAATGCACCAAAGAACTCTCTAGAATGCTGGACAAAGTAACAGTTTACTACAGGATTTACCTTCTTTTTACTTTTGTTTAGCCAACAGGAATGAACTTGAATCCTTCTCTTTCTTTTAACTGGACTATACTTGGAGTGGTTGGTTAATCTTATAGTCATATTATTTTTCTATTGGTTAATAACTAATGTTTATTTGACCAATAAATCGTCATTGATTGTTTGTAGAATTGTATCTTACTTTTTTCATTGCCTTAATTAGATCGTTTGAGGAAGAAAAGAAAGAATGTTGGAGGAACACAACATCCAAGTTCCCACTATATGAAATCTCCACCAACACTTACTCCACAAAATGAGGAGGAATGTAGCTACCAACATGCTAGCCCACCTCAACATCCTAGTCCTAGTGCTGTAGGTATGGTGCTAGGTTTATATTATGAGAAATATTTGTCACTTTGCTCATTTTTCTAAATCTGAAATTTAATTACTTTTCTTACTTTTTTCATTGTCATAATTAGATCGTTTGAGGAAGGGAAAAAACAAATCTGAACACAACATCCAAGTTCCCACTATATGAAATCTCAACCAGCTCCAGGGAATGAGGCAGAATGTAGCTACCAACATCCTAGCCCACCTCAACATGCTGGTCCTAGTGTTGCAGGTATGGAACTACATCCAATTTTTTGTTGGTATGTACTTAAATGTATGAAACACAATGTTGAATTCGAATTTTCAAAAACATAATTTTACTTGTTTTTTGCTTGTCATTTAGATTCACGTAGTAAAAAAATGAAGACACGTGCCGGTACAATGTGCCTCGATATATGGGGCATGAAAGAGGGAGAACGTATTGTAGTTGCTTTCGATGAACAGGGGCAGCCAATAGGCCCAGAGGGCGGGATTTTGGCTCTGTTTCTTGGTACCGTAGCTCGAAAAGGTGATATGTTGCCACTAACTTACTCCAGTTGGTGCAGCATACCCTATACATCATTGGAGATGATTTGGAAAGTAGTTCTGGTACGAACATAATAATTCGTATTATATTACATATTTATAGCATCATGTTAGAAGTATATGACGATTTATATATTTTGTGGTGTAGGAGAAGTTTGACCTTCCACCATCAGCTAGAGATTGGGTGTTACTATCTACAGCATCAAAGTGGAGGAATTGGAAGGCAGAGTTGAAGCGGAAACATTTCATTATCCACCGGAATGATGAAGAACGTTTAGCAGATCGGGATCCTCGAGTTCACTTTTGGAACTCAATTGAGGGACAGGCATGTTCTCTTGATTAGTGGTTGCATGGAACTTTTGTTTGGGTTATTAATTTGGAGGTTGAACTTGTCTTTAAAGAGGAGAACCTTTGCTGTTGTTTATGCAGACTGTTAGTTCTAGGAATAAGGCAAATCGCTCCAAGAAGCCCACTAAACATACCGCTGGACCAAAAAGCTTTGCACGAGTGCGTGACGATGAGGTAATAGTTTATTTCTTACTACTGTGTGCTGTTATGGATTCCAGTTTAAAGAAGTTTAATACTTTCTATTTATTTGATGGTAGTCTAAAAAGAGGCCTCCTGGAGATATTATAAGCCGGGCAGGTATGTACATAATCACTCATACAAGGAATAATGGCGAGCCTATAGATGATGAATCTGCAGCTATCATTGTAAGTTAACACTTTACTTCTTTCTTTGCTGAACAACCCTTACACTTCTAATAGCTTTCTGTCTTTCTTTTCACTTATGGAGAGAGTATGAAAAAGGTCAAGATGGTTTGTCTAAAGTACAAGGCATAGTAGAGAATGCATCGAGTAGGGAATGCATTAAGTAATTGTTGTTCTCTGGTCCACATATATGATTTATGCTGTATTTGTCAATCTTATTTTTGTGTAGATTATTGAGAGTCATCTAATAATGCAGAATCAGTTCAAAGAACGAGCAAGCAAGTATCCATTACAACCTGCTATCTCCAAGGATGACTTATTCTCTCAAGTTATGGGAGAAGAAAGACGTGGTAGAGTTCGAACAATTGGGTTGGGTCTGACTCCATCAACTTTTTGGGGCAAAAGACCTAGTCGCATTCAGATAATGAGGGAAGCTTCCGAAGCTAGAAGAGAATCCGAGGAAGAATTACTTGTGATAAAAGAGCACATGCAGACGGTGTTTACGAGACTTTATAATTGGAGGGGAGAAAGAACAGTGATAACTTGGACCAACAAGCTCCTACTAAATCATATCATCGTCCTAAATTTTCAGATTCGCAACAGGTAACTTGAGCAATTGACTAGTATGACTTCAGACTATTCTCTCTTCTGATTAACTGAAATGTTGCAGGAGATCATACCAGGACTAGATGCAAGTCGGCCACAAACACGGCCAGAAACAGTGGTGAAAAAGCAGCTGAAGAAGCAAGAGGTGGAGAGCCTTCTTCTTCTTCTTCTTTTCTTTTGCCTTTTAATTAATTGAAATATTGCAGGAGATCATACAAGGAGCAGATGCAACTCGGCCAGAAACAGTGGTGAAAAAACACTTGAAGAAGCAAGAGGTAGAGAATCTCCTCAATACACTCTGTGAGAGAGAAGCTAACACTTTCCAAGAAAATCCTAACGTTTGATTTCTTATTCTAACCAGGTTTGTCACCATATTGGAATGAATTCAGCACCGAAAAATGCAAGATCTTCCTCCTCTTCAAGTGCAGGTCTCGTTCCATCTTCAAAGGTATATACTCTACATCGTTGATTAAATCCAAATACACAGTTTATATATTCTGATTGGGATGTAACTAATTGAAAATAATTCAGTTTATATATTATAATAGAGAAACTTTACAATTCTAAAGGTGTTACTATTAGTTAGAGGGTACAACTAAGATAAAATAAGGATTCTAATCATGTTTGGCAAGTATTTGACTTGAACTGTATATCTGGAACTTCGAATAAATAAAAACATTTTTGCTGTGCTACTTGATGATTAGATGCGAACTGAATGATAAAAATAGAAGATCTTGAACTCCTTGACCAACCAAGGGAACATGATAAGGTTAAGTGAAAAAGGCAGACTGCTACTAGGAAGATTCAATTAACTGTATAGTTGGAAGACCATATAGAGAAATGTAATGTGATTTAAAGAATACGTTTTCAAGTCTGTCAGTTGTTCTCTTGTATTCCTTTAAGTTCATTCAGTCTCCCACTATATTGCTTCATTATGTCTTGCATAGAAATGTCATCATCAGATCTCTGTTTGTGCTTTCTTTGTCCTATTATAGACTCAATCTTGTTTTTATTTAAGAATGAGTTCAATTTGAATTTATAACAAATTGAAGTTTGTTTCCAATTTCCCTGTATGTAGAATCTTCTACATTGTGACAATTGACTATACTACATCAGCTGCCTTCTTCGATAAAAATAAGCAAAAGCATATGAAAGAGTTATTGGAAATTTAGTTTAGTTGGTGATTCAAGGCATGATCGAAGTTGTTTGATTTATTGATTGATATGTGCTTTTTATATCACCAGGTTCAAGGCCTGATCGAAGTTGTTTTATTGGGTTCCGGAACATCTCTTCCTATTGTGACGAAAGGGATTATCTTAAGCAAGAATCCAATGGCTAAAGTAAGGGGCATGGAATTGGGACCTGACTATTGGGAGTGAATATTTTGGCACCGATAGTGCGAAATGAGCCTTTACCAAGACCGGAAATGCGCATGAAAGTAGTTGGGGATGCTGCTGGAGCAAATGTTGCATGGCCATCTTCTCGAGTAAGTGATTAAAATTTGATCTTGCTTGAATTGGCTGCATTAAATTGTATTTACTTTGCAAATGGTATGTCGATAAGTTATTTGGAATTGATACCTTATCTCCGGTTTTGGCTAACCATCTATTGGGATTGATACCTTATCTACCGTTGAATTGCATTTCGCTTATTGAAATTCATGGATTGATGTTAGTGGTTATTGTTTATGCTTTTCAAGCCTGGAATGCAGGAATCTGCAATATACAGGTGTGTGTGTCAGTGTGTATTAATAGATATGGGCACGCCCAATTTCTGCAGTTTGGATACAGGGAAAATTGAGCAGGAAAATCATAGGGTTATGATCCTTGTGAGAAGTTTTTCTGCAATCCAAAAATTTTTAAAAAGAAGAAGAAAATCAACCTATTATGGTGTAATAAATCAATTAGATTAAGTTAAGTGAAATTTTGTTGTTTGAAGTCACCAGAATTATATTTGAAATGTAATTGATTTGATATTCGTATGCTTTATAGATTGTCTAGAATAGCTTGATCATTTTTGGTGTTCTAGCAATTTTTTCTTTTGTTATATTGTTTTCTTTTTGTAGGTTCTGACTTGGGCATTAGAAGGACTTGGACATTTATTTTCTTATTAGTTTTTGTAATAGTGAATGATTGATTTACGAAGACATTTATTGTAAAGAAATATTCTTTTATTGTAATGAATTAGATTGATGTTGAATAATATTTTTTTCAATATTTAAATAGTGGATGTATATGTTATATTGTAGGTCACCAAGTTCACCAATGAAGCTGTAAAAAATAAAAAAAATTCTCATATCAGCTTATTGTTAAACTACTCAAGTTCATTCATGTAGCACCTGAAATTTGTATAGGAGAAAACTGGGTCACCTCTAAAAAATCGTTACAGAATGTTTTCTAGATCCGATTGGTACTGTTTTTGAGAAGGATGCTTTAATCGGTTTATTCTTACATGGTGTCGCTTGTTCAAGAAGGAGGTGGAATTTGTTGATGACTTTTTTTTTTTTGTTTTTGAATGGTAAGAAATGTACACACCCACACATGAGCCCCATGGGATTCGAACCCCTCACCTCCCCTTTGGTGAAGAAAGATGATACCATCAAGCTACAAGCCTTTGGTATTCGTTGATGACTTGAGCCTTCATTACTGGGTGTGCACATCTTCTCGTGGGGCTTATTTATTGTTTGAGATGTTTTACAAAGTCTGTGTGTATTTTATTTTTTTCAGTTTTAAGTTGAGGAAACTTGGTAGAGAAAAAATTGAAGCGTCTATGAAGTGTCCTGCATTATTCTTTGATTGGACGGAGCAGATTAGAAGCACTCCATCAGAAGAAGAAGATTGAAGACCTACTGGCCAAGGAACAGTCTGAGATAATATGTCATATATACATTTACAAGAACTTGTAAAAATACGAATTAAATAACATTCTGTTTGTATATAAATAAATAAAAATTAGAATAGAATTCTAAATAGAACAAATAAAATAGAAAAACATCGTGTAGAAAGAGATATTGAAAAAATTAAAGAAATAACAACGAAAAAGAATTTGTTGTCATTCTATATAGGTAATAAATAAATTAAGTGAATAATAAGTATTTAATTTGATCAGTTATTAATTACTTAAATATTATATAACTCATCTGGGAGACTTCTTTGTCCTACTCTCAAGCACCATAACTTTTCTGCCCAGTTTAAAGAGTGTTTTAGTTACAACTGACCGAGAATTGAAATATAATGTAGAAATTAAAAAGTATAAAATATAAAAAATATAATTGGAATTAGTGTGATTGAATTAAATTACAATTCGTTTGGAGTTCAAATACAGAATAAAAAAAATAAATAACATATAATATAAGAAGTTAAATTAAATTGCAATTGGGTCACAGTGAGCAAGGGCAGTCAGAATCGGGATTGTAGGAATCATAAGATTCTAACAATTTGTATTAATTATTTTTTAAAAATATTAATAATTAAATATTTAATTTAAAAGTCTAAATCATATTAAAATTTTTAATTTTTTTTAATACATTGGCCCTTTAAATATTTTCTCATAAATTTAGGCCATATATTGGGATATTGGACTAAATCATAAAAATTTTGAGCATTTCATATGAAGGACGAAACCGTCAAATTATTAAAAAAACGTAATAGAATCGTAGTAAAATCGTACAAAATCGTATTAAATCGTAAAATTTTACCAAATAGAATCGGATTCTGACTACCTTGATAGTGAGGACGTTAAAGTACAACTTGATCTTGAAACAAAATATAACCAAAAAAATTAAATTTAAAACTAATATTCAAATAATAAATCACTGCCTTCTTTTTCCAACTCTCAAACACCACGCCTTAAAATATAGGGTAATTTGCAGTCACATCCCTTGAGGTTTGGATTTATTGCAGCCAGATATAAGGTTTTGCTTTTTCGGTCCCATAGCCCCCTGAGGTTTCAATTTCGTTGCAATGACACCCCCTGGACTGGTGAAATGATTATAATGCCCATTTAATTGTTTCACTTATTATATTAGAGTAATATATAAAATGTGAAATTACCCATATGCCCAAACACTTCACCCCTCTGAAATTATTAATTATACTTCCACCCCTTATTACAATATATATATATATATATATATATATTACGAAAATTACAATTTAATTTTTTTTCTTTATAAAATTCTAAATAGACACATAAAATTAGAAACAAACATATAAAATTCGAAAAAAATATATATAATTTGTAAAAAATATATAAAATTTGAAACAATATATAAAATTCGAAAAACATATAAAATTTTAAAAAATATATATAAAATTCAAATATATATATATATATATATATATAAAGTGTGACTGAAGTTTAAGTGGACAAGTCTCGGAGTCATTAGTCAAGGTAACGGATCCTCTCCAGCTCTCTGCGGAGTTATTTCAATGGCCACGATGGTGACACATGCCCCACGATGGTGATCGAAATCGGAATCGAACCGATACTTTATTAAAATATTTTAATCAAAATTAAATATATTAATATTTAGATCAAAATTAGCGGTTGGTTCCGATTCTCATTTTATAATAACCGAAATGAGAATTATGCCCAACTGCATCCTGTATCTTCATATTTTTATAGCAGCATCTAGTGGTTGCTCGATAATTATTACAATAACCCTGTATAACAGAATCAATTAATTTGTAGGTATAGCTGCTTATCATGAAAAACATCAATCATCAGGGTTTGGCGGAGCAGGATTCCCCCGAGATATTTCCATCCCTTTTCAAATTTATAAGTGCACATGAAGTTGGCCGGATTTGATAGTGTTGAAGGACAGATTAGTGCGAAGGATCAAGCAAATGGCTTCCATTCTTTCCACCACTCAGCTGCTGTAAGTTTTGAAATTTAGCGTATCTATGTAAACATTCGTGTCCATACAGGTTTTTCGGATATGGTAGGTTTGTGCTTAGACATGCTTTCTTGAGGATATCCTTTCCATTTAGGGTGGTACAGAAGCTGAGCTACCTGAGTAGCTCTTGGGTGCATCTTGAGTGAACTTGAGATATCTTGTCAGCCAAAAGTAATTTTTATGTTTATGGCAAACTCATTCGATTACATTGGTGTGGACTTTCGTATAGTGCTTAGCATGGTTTATGCTTGGTATTTAGCATATGCAAGTTGTAGTAGTCACTAACAATCAGCTCTAATATTTGGTCGCCACTTTTTTTTTCTCATGTTTCGCATCATCGCGAACTCTTATACCGTTCCCTTTACATTTGTAAATGGCAACAGGGTGGTTTCAAATTTCTAATGCTTTGTTCTTAGATACATTACCTCATGCTAGTGTTTTTAAAACCTAAAACAAAAAGTAGATACAATCTGTTCCACACAAAACAAGACCAAGTTGTAAAACTCTTGACCTTTGTGAGTGAGACTTTCGGAACTAATTCCGATTCTACGATCCCAAACAATTCTACCCAGAATCTTGATTCTGACTGCCTTGCGTACAATTGGACCCCAAAATAAAATAAACATTAAATTTAAAAAACAAATATCGAAACGGTGAAATAGTAGCACAAATAGATTTATATACGACAGATTTAATTGGACGCGTGGTATCAAAGTAGCATATCTATTTTGGGTCTGATATTATATCGTTAACAGATATATATATATATAGAAGATATCGTAATTCTAACAAAGGGATCCGTGGCGCAATGGTAGCGCGTCTGACTCCAGATCAGAAGGTTGCGTGTTCGATTCACGTCGGGTTCAAACCCCCTCATCCCATAAACAGTTTTTAGACATCTATTTTCCTTTCCCTTCCTGCCTCTTATCTTTTCTTTCATCCCAAACAGACCATTAGCAATATAACATGCAATGCCAAGGCCTTCACTGTCTGCCTATGGACCATTGATTAGCCAACATAGCTTATGTGCAACCATTTTCTAAAGTTAAAGTTGATACAAATTGTGAAGAACCAAAACTTGTAGTACTAACCAATTTGAACAAAACATGTAGTATGTCTTATGATACAAATGCCAATAACCAAACATATTCTATTCTCTAGAAGACCCCATAAGCGAATCACTTACTTTGTTTACCCCTTACATGCAAGAATAAGAAACTTCATGTCACCCGAATGTAAACTCATGAATCATTTGCTGTATCTTCATCTACCTCTGGCTTGACGAAGAATTCGATATAAGCAATACGGCTGGGTTGCTGATAGCCAGCAGAATCGATGTGTGAAGCAGATGGTCTTGCGACTGAAACCAGGTGCTGAACTTTTAGCATCCCACCTCTCCCAATGGTCAACTTGCTTCCTCGATTGTCTTTGATGACGCTGCTAGGCATGTTAGATGTCATTGCATGGAGGAACTTATACTTGTACCTGTCCATGTCGAGGAAATAATCATATCCATAAGCACTGGAATCAAAACAGTCGGGCTGGATGTTATGCATCAGAAGGTACCGAGAGGTACCTGTAAGAAACTTGTCGATCACAATGGAATGCAATCAGCAGATCAGTGTTCACATAGTACATGAAGTCTATCTGCAAGAGAGACAAGGGTCTGAACATGTGAAGAGGATCAAAATCCAGAAATAATTCCAGCAAATGGTTCCTCGTAAGCGAAAAAATCTAGCTGCACCTGTAAGTCACCGTGGCCTTCCCCTCTAAAGGTAACTGAAGGAGGAGATGGTTGTAGAATTATTTGGATGCTTGATCCCGGCCACTCTAGATCATCAATAGCTTCCTTCAAAGCTGCAGACTGGGAACGAATACCATGATTTTGAAGAGGTTAGGTTTCATCACACTAATAAGTAATAACAAAAGAATCCAGCAATAATCATAGTGGAATCAAAACTGAAATGGAAAACCGGACCAGGAAAGGTAGATAAACAAAATTATAAGCATCATTAGATCGAAAGTACTACGAAGATGAGGATATATTGTGCAGAAGTAGATTTACTCGTTAATAATATGAAGGCATATCGTTTCCAACTTCATCCTAACCACCTAGCACAATAGGCCAAGAAAGCTTCCAGTTGTTATGCCCAAAAGGTAGACTTGCCATTTTCCACCCTGCCGAAATAGGGTTTTTGTTATTTCACCTTCAACTTCCATTGGCTGTATTTTCCATAACCTAGCTACAGTCATTTAAAGGCTTCGGATTCCAATATATTGATACTAATATTCTGAATCTAAGTAACCCACTGAGAAGATTTGTAACCAAGGCCTAAATGTATCTCATAGTAGCAGTTACATTTCAATCCCCCAACCTCATTTAATTTAATTTCTCTCTCATGAAGAAATCATCAAAGGTCAGCAAGGCCTCTCTCACCTTAGAAATATCCTTCCAAAGTTCCATTCACTTTGACATATATTTGCGGTGTAGAAAACCCCAATTATAAATTTCAAAGGAAATCCCGAACTGAAATGATATAACGAAATAATAGAATAAAAATCCTAACACTGCATATGTCTTCCATAACAAGTTTTATAGTACACCTTGGAGTTGGAGTATAGACCTGCTATAATAATCTCCAAGGAATTCTTGTACAAACAAAACATTTTCAAGTATCTTTTTACTACTGCTGAAGAAAATGCTCTGTGAGCCTCATTAACCAGTTTAAAACATGTGCTTTAACGTCTCTGAACTCACGTTAGCAATACACATGTACGGCACATCACAAGAGGAATTCAGTGAAATTAATTTAGCATTGTTGGATAACCACCTTTGGAATTAGTGATATGCCAATGCAACTAATCTGCCTAAACATTTTATTTGAGATGAAAAAGTTTCTGCACAGTTTCAAAATAGGATAAGCTGCTCCCTAAACCAAAAGAGACTCCATTTGTAGGTCTATGTAATAGCAGCTTTTGAGACACCCACCCACTACCTCTAGACTTCATCTTTTACAGCAGGCAAGAACCTACCGCCTAAACAAAAAAATAAAATAAAAAAACAATAAAGAAACTTATTTCCAAAACCTTTGGCATGTGTCTTAACCTTCTACACTCGATTTTTAGCCCATTAAAAGGAGGAGAGTTGTATTTTTTCTTTTTCCCCTAAATGAGGAGAGGGAGAGGAGAGTTGTAATCAGCATAGACCTTTTTGTCAGAACCAATATGACCATATAGTTTCCAAACCAGTTGCTATCTAACATGGTGACAAGGATTGGCTTCTATAATCAGAAAGACCTAGCACAAGCCATCAGCTTCAAAAGCATTGCATCCCCAAACCCCATGTTTCCCAACCTGGTTGTAAATCCAAGAGTATTTACAACCTCTGGTCTTTAAATCAGCCTAAGCAAGTACTCTCTAAAAGAGTTAAGGCTCACCAATATCTACAGAATAACTACCTCAATGGTGTTAACATTCCCTAACGGAATGCTACACACTGCGCAAGACTAACATACCAGGAAAAGATTATTCCGCAGGAGAAAGGCATCAAAACTCAAAGGCAGATTGGCTTCTATAATCAGAAAGACCTAGCACAAGCCATCAGCTTCAAAAGCATTGCATCCCCAAACCCCATGTTTCCCAACCTGGTTGTAAATCCAAGAGTATTTACAACCTCTGGTCTTTAAATCAGCCTAAGCAAGTACTCTCTAAAAGAGTTAAGGCTCACCAATATCTACAGAATAACTACCTCAATGGTGTTAACATTCCCTAACGGAATGCTACACACTGCGCAAGACTAACATACCAGGAAAAGATTATTCCGCAGGAGAAAGGCATCAAAACTCAAAGGCAGATTGGCTTCTATAATCACAAAGACCTAGCACAAGCCATCAGCTTCAAAAGCATTGCATCCCCAAACCCCATGTTTCCCAACCTGGTTGTAAATCCAAGAGTATTTACAACCTCTGGTCTTTAAATCAGCCTAAGCAAGTACTCTCTAAAAGAGTTAAGGCTCACCAATATCTACAGAATAACTACCTCAATGGTGTTAACATTCCCTAACGGAATGCTACACACTGCGCAAGACTAACATGCCAGGAAAAGATTATTCCGCAGGAGAAAGGCATCAAAACTCAAAGGCAGAGCAAGACCTGACTTTCAATCTTGATTACTATTACCTTCAGAATCATCGAAACCTTCTCATATTGAAGAAAATCGGCAATTATTTGAGCTTTTTCCGATCTCTACAGCAAGCCTGAACTCTAATTTCATTAATATCTGATAAACCTGATCTTACACTTTTTCATAAATCTACTTACCTCAATGTGCTTCAAGGGGCATTAACGCTCCTCATATTCCAAACTGATAGATCAACCAATATAAAAATCCTAGATAAACCCTACCTTCAATATCTAACCATCTTACAACGACAGAATACCATAGAGAATTGACCTTTGATAGTGCCATTCTTCCTCACACCTCTGCCCTTTTTCTTGCCTTTATCAACTTTGGAGATCATACCCCAACTACACGCCCGGATTAACTATTGATTTCTCTTTGGGTTCAAAACATTAAGACTAAACTGTGTTGGGATTATGCAGTGTAACCATGGAGTGTAAACTCAGCAGTAGCATCATCAGCAGAGTCAGCATCTTCTACCTTACTGGTAGCAAAGCGAAAATCTGTAATCAATTCTGGAGATTGCCCCATATCAACCTTTTTCCAGTGTTGCACTGAAATTTTAACAGCCTCTAAAGGAATGCCAATCTATGCTATACCAAATAAAAATTTATGGGATTTCCAGGAAAAAAGTGGTAGCACAATGATCTTGTGGTCTTTCTAACGCTAGTGATGCCAAAGGCGGCTCGACTTTATTTTTCCATCACCTTTCATTTGGAGTAAGGAACATGCTTGCTATGATATGCCCAAACAAGAAACACTTATCATAACCAAAGGTTGTTGCCTAGTCGTACATCGTCGCTTTCCAAAGTGGAAGTACAAGGGTTCAAGTCTCCAAAGGGGCAAGTAGGTGAGTGTGTTTCTAGCCAAGGTGAAAAGGGAAACTCTCATTATAGGCAATTGCTTTATTCTCTGGCTGAAAACAATGTCATTAGGCACCTGGATTTGAACAGATTTTAACAACTATCTAGCCACAACCTCAACACACTATACATATGCAAATAAAATAAGTAAAATTAAATAGGTGTTTGAGTAAACATGACTCATTAAAGGGAATGGTTCATTTGAGTAAATTTACATAATTGGAGAAAGACTAACCAATAGCAATGGGAACATGGAAATAACATATTAAGTTATTAACCAAGTTGAACATGAAATGATCCATTCAGTATTGTGTTAACTTCAAGACTAAAGAAGATATAGTCAATAACTTCAGGTTCCCTAATCGAACTGTGATAAATATCTCAACTCTACTCGCCAAAGACATATATCTCAACTACAAGTATTGACCTGTTCATCATTATTTTCTACGCTGAATGAGTACATATATTTTAAAAATAGAAGAATGTATGTACTGATGCACTCTAACCTGCAATACACTAAACATAAATCAGGGACCCATGTTGTATTGTCACATAAACAGAAATTAAGAGTTATTTGTCTTAAAAAATCATTTGTACAGTAGCCAAAACCATAAATGTTGTTCCAAAAAAAAATTAGTACCTTAACAGTAAAGCTAAGTGGAGTGCTTCCTGCAGGCTCAAAGTTATAATCCCAGGAAATGACATCTGGGATCCTTGTTCTGATCTCAGCATAAATGCAAGCATCCAAGGAGTCAACAGATCTAATAAATTTGCACAATTTTCCGAATTAAAATGACAGTGTCTCGCAATTGCAGATGTCAAATGTATGAATGAGGCTACAGAAATTAGGGAGTGGCTTACCTTTCCCCCATATTCAAATAAAAGTGAATCCAAAAACATGTTTTCGTAACATTTTACATATAAGAAACATATGTTATTTGTTTGCCTTCTGTTATTACCTTTCCCCAGCAAGATGTTTTTTCCCGTTCAACAGAAGTATTTGCCATTATTCTTGTTGTTCATTACATTTCAGTAAGAATAGACTTACCTTTTCTAGTTCAAATGTGTTCACTGCAGAGGGCTTGAGGTCAGTGATATTTATATTGTATTGACTTGCGTTATCCAAAAATATATACACATATTATCTTTTGTAACTATCCAAAAGTCTATATATACTTTAGCATCTGAAAATAACTACGTGGCTACTCCACATGTCAAGGAGACCAATCTTACCAGGGAAGAAAATGATCTGCCCCCACAACATTTGGAGAATGATATATCATATAATGAAGATGAGATTATCAAACTATCCATTAGCATTGCACACCCTTTGCTACTCTCAATAAAAGACTCGAGTGACTTCCTAATGGAAAGATGATTTCTTTTTTTATTTTAGAGAAACCTCAACCTCCCCACAAGTGCTACCGCAAAGTAACTTCTCACCCTAATGCACTAGTGCTACCGCAAAGAAAAATGACACTCCATTTCTTCCAAATAAGTGTGCACTTTTCATTTTTGATTTCGGCGTCCCACTTCAGAATCAAATGCACCACTTTTTTAACATTTCTAATTTATTCATCATTGTAGACCCACCATGAAAATAAAAACACATGAAACATGACATTGCTCTCCACTATAGAAGGTCAGATTGGAAAATTTTCTCGCTACCAATAAGAAATCTTTAAAAGTTACATCCTTAAATTGTTAAGCTCCCAAAAAAAATGAATTTTTCTTGGGGTGGGGAATAGGGAGTAGAAATTTGAAAGCAAATTAAATTAGGATGATAATTAGAATCAACAGATGCAGTTTAGTGTAGAACTATCAACTTCAATGCACAAAATTTCAAACAGAATTCCTACACAAACAGAAAGAAGAAAGCAAATGCAAACATACTTGAGAAGGAGCTGCATGTCAGGCCCTGGATATCGAATTTCAATCGTGTTCGAATGCCCAGGAGAAGAAAATGTGTTGAGGCAATCAACCAAAATGCCCAAGCTCATTCCGAATCGAGGCCTCCCTTGAGCACAATAATCATAATGAATAAAAAGCTGCAAATAAAATCCAAACCAGTGACTAATTTCCCTTAATTTTTGCATATCCCCAGTGAAGAAAATTTCAATTTCCCTATCCAAAATTTTCCCAGCAACCAAACACAGTCTTTACCAACCAAATTAATACCTCACGTTGTAGATACACTTTGGCTTGAAGACAACCTGTTTCCTCAAGAATCACCACGATCCCATGCTCCGACAATTCCACAACTGCGTCCTGATAAATTGCATAAACCCTAGATTCGATTCAGTATCCTCAAAACCCTAGCGCTCTGTTCCACTGATTGTTTCTTAGGGAACAATAAAATCAAAGTATGTAAATACAATACATATATATATATATATATGAATCTATAAAGAGAGAGAGAGAGAGTTTGATTTTATGTGAGTGAAGAGAACGGGTTATGATGTAGAGAGAGAAAGTGAGGATTTGGAAGAAGAGAAGAGTACCTGGTGGCGCTTCCATCGGACGGAGGTGAGGGCGTCGACTATACCTTGGACGTTGTCCAGCTGACACACTAGATCAGGTGCTTCTGCCTCCATTGCCGACGATCCCAGCTTCTTTCCCGCCACAAATGCCACTACAAACTTTACTTGTTTGTGTGCGTATATATAATATATACAGGGTTAACTTCATTAACACCCATGGGGTTTGCTTTAACTTTAATAACACCCTCTCAGGTTTGAGATTCTCATCATTTACACCCCTGACTACTTTTGAGACTATAATACCCTTACCCAAACACCCAGTATCCTTATTCCTAAAAATATATATATAATTCGAAATATATATATATATATAATTCAAAAATAATATATAAAATTCAAAAATATATATATAAAATTCGAAAAAAATATATAAAATTTGAAATATATATATAAAATTCGAAAAAAATATATAAAATTTGAAATATATATATATAATTCAATATATATATATATATATATATATAATTCGAAAAATATATATATAATTCAAAAATAATATATAAAATTTGAAAAATATATAAAATTAGAAAATAATATATAAAATTCGAAATATATATATATATATATAATGTTTTCAAAAAAATAAATGGTGAGGGTATACAAGACGCAATAGAAAAAGGAAGTGTGAGGCTACAACACTTAAGTTCCAACCAATGGTGTCAGGTGCACATATAAACCATAGAGGTTTTGATTCTTTGAAGACAAATGATGCAGTTATCCTTCAACTACCTTTATTTCAGTACAATATCAAACAAGCACATAAGATATATTGACAATCTAAATGGTCTAGATTGAACTTCTCAAGTGGCACCGTCATGTGTTTCCCATGATCCCCATGATGGCTTGGAAAAATAATATATATATAAAATTATTTTCGAAAAAAAAATTTATATATATATATTTGAATTTTATATATTTTTTGAATTTTATATATTATTTTCGAATTTTATATATTATTTTTGAATTTTATATATATATTTGAATTTTATATATTATTTTTGAATTTTATATATTTTTCAAATTTTATATATATTTTTTTAATTTTATAAATATTTTGATGTCATCGTTAAGGGGGTGTAAATGATGAGAATCTCAAATATGAGGGGGTGTAATTGAAGATATTCAAACCTGGGGGAGTGTGATTGAAGTTAAAGCAAACCTTAGGGGATGTAAATGAAGTTAACCCATATATATACAAGAAAAACAAATAGTAAAAATAAAATAGTAAAATATAAGAATCGGTTCGATTTCAAATTTGTCAAAAAGAAAATCCGAATAGGTACATTCTTTTATTTTCTGAATCAAAGTAAGAACTAAACTGAATGAATCGGTTTAGATTTATAGTAAGATTAAAGTGTAACTGAGTAATTTTATATAGATTTTAGTGAGTTACGTGGAGAAATTGTGTAAATTATGCCAGATTTATAAGTTATGAAGTATAAATATTTTGTCCATAAATGTTGACACGACTTAAGTTTGTGTCAAATATTGCTAGATGTGTTCTGAAATTAAGTATTTTAGGGTACTACACCGAGATATCATGGACAGACTCCTAAAATCATAGTGAAGTAGAAAAAAAATTCTTGTAAGAAATAAAATTTGATATAATTTAAAAAAATTTAAAGTGGTGAAACTGTAAATATTAAAAGAAGAAGGGATTCATGATGATTTAGCATCTCTCAGGGGTAATTATTCCATTAAAATTTAGGGTAAATTAAAGGAATCTCCCCTGTGGTTTAATCACATTAAACGGACCTCCCCTATAGTTTGATTTATTACAGGCACCTCTCTTAAATTTGAACTCCTATTTCACAGACCTCCCAAATTCACAGTCAATGGCAGTTGTATATGCGAATTTTTACACCTCACTCAATAATCTTATTAATGTACTCTTGGTCATATTTATACAAAAGATAATGGACTTTTTGGCCCATCTGATTTGTAATCAAATCCCTCAATCATTGGGATTTATATTCCTTCCTTCTTGATCCTAATATTCCCTTCTTTAATTGAGATTTTAACTTGATCCTGAAGAAATTCTAGAACCCTCCGTTTTGTGGGCTGGGACTTATGAGCAAACCCATAAATACTTGAATAAACTGGGCCTGAATTTTCTGGCCCTTACACTGGCCCCTTCGGATCCGACGCATCTTGATAAATAATGGTTGGATTCGAATGTGAATTGTCCGATCTTTTTCTTTCTGTTGAAGTTCTCTTATAGTTCCACTTGGGCTCGAACACATGCGAGTATTTTCCTACATTAAAATTTTCCATCATAAGAATTCTTAGGCCCACTTTCGGCCCATATATTCATGATTTCTTGTACTTAGATATATATATTTTTTTCTTCTTGCATACTAAGCAAAAATCAATAAATTAAATTAATTTTGTTTGCTTTAATCTTGGCAGCTAACTTTCTTCGTGTCTCTCGTCTTAATCTTGACGATTATCTTTCTTTATGCCTTTTGCTTTGATTTTTGGCGATTGGCTTTTCTATGCCAGTTGCCCTTTTGTATCTTAGCAATCGACACTCAGTAGTAGTTTGCCACTTTGATTTTAGTAGTAGGCATTTAGATGTGTTTTGTCACTATTCTGATTTAGCAAAATTATATTTTAAGTATACACGTAGAACACGTTATACTTTTGGTTTTGTAAATAAATTCATCAGAGGGATATCATCATCGTCCATTGGAATGTCAACTAGTATATTTTATAATATTATATTTTGTATATAAAAAATAATAAATAAAATACTTATCTGTAATATTGGTTTTGTAATTGGATGATCTTGCAGCATCTCCCATCACGTGGTAGTTCTCTGCCTTTGCAAACTCAACTTTATATGGATTGACAAAACGTGCATGCATGGAATTCCATGTTGCCATTTTTAGAGTATAGATTGAAGCATTTGTGAGCGTCAATTCATTACAATTCGGGTTGGGTTTGTAGACGGCCCCAACAATCCATCACTCTTCTTGATATTGGTGTTACTGGCCATGTCATTCATAACCTACCAAAAGGGGATGATAATAAAATATTAACTTAAAAAGAATATATGCATGAATTGGTGGACTATGGTACTCCCGTTATAAATAACCTTTTACCCACCGAATAGATAATAAAATATTAATAGATAAATGGTTTCGATAAGATATCCCTGAATTGGTGGTTTTATCCACTGAAAATACCATTCGTCAAAACTATTTTTTTTAGTTGTTATCTGGTCTTCAAGTTTAATGTTTTATCGCATCCTAATATTCAAAATAGCTCTATTGTGATAAAGATAGAGCATAGTAAAGAAATTAAAACTTATCTGCAAGATAAGGTCGATTATCACGTCGCGGCCGAGTTGCAGGGTATTATTAGTCAATTGCATAGAGCATGAACTTTGCTTCCTCAATTCAAAATGGGAATTTGAGCCTTACCACCGCTAGTCATGGCTCTGAATCAGCAAAGACGAATCGAAAATTGCGCGAAAAGGAAGAGACCCAAATAGAGGGATAAATCAAGAATCCAAAATTATGGCTTGCAAGATACGATTGTGTTAGGTTTGTGGAGTCAAAGACGGTGCCTAAGTTTGGCACTGCACAAGATTAAACATAGCCAAATTTTGACGGCCGAAAAAGGAAGAAAATTTGGCACCGACAGGAAGAAAAATGGGCAGATCATTTTGGTTACATCTTATCATTTACTACTATAAATAAAGACATGATTTGTGTATTCAAGTAAGCACATAAAACATAAATGTGAGAAAAGATGTAGACGGGTAAGAGATAAGAGAAGGGTGGTATCGATTGATACACCCTTGAGACTCTTGTGATTTGTAATTCCTTCTATACTAGTGAAATTGGTGTGTGCTCGGTGGATATAGGTCGATTCTTGGACCGAACCACGTATAATTCTCTCGTGCCCCTTTGTGTGTGTGATTTGCAGTGTGTGAGTAACAAACTGAAATCCCTAGATCTTAACAATTGGTATCAGACTTTGGTTCCTTGGTGTACTTTTAGTGGTGGATCCCGATGATCCAAAGAAGCCAGTTTCGAAGTACAGAAGTAGATATGTCAAAATGTTGTTTCAAACTCCGTCGAGTTTGAGGTGGAGAAATTTTATGGGTAGATTGATATTGGCTTGTGGCGAATAAAGTCAATGATAGTCAATCCGGTTTACACTTGGATTTGAAGGTGTGGGCAATCTTGGTACCTGAAGAAAAATTGTCGATGGAGCGGGTTCGGCAAATTATTTCAAAATTAATAAATGGAGATGTTGATATTGTCACCGGTAGTGGATCTCTTTTCTCTATAAGAGACTGTAGTGGTCTTTTTGGCATGTTATTAATCTCCGAGTTGCCATAGAAGAGGACATGTTACTACTAGCGGGTCCACAAATCTGCACACGGGCATTGGTTGGCATTGATGCAAGGTGTGTGCTGGAATTGATGTTGATGGCTGATGAACTTCTTGGAAAGTCAATGTGGAAGCTGCACCATAATATTTTAGCGGATAAGTTCGATATGTGCCGAGAAAAATTCTTATAATGGTTGATTCTAAGTGTGTACTCTTTATGGTGGAGTATGATAATTATCTGTGTTGAGAATTATGATTGTTGGTGAATACAGTGTTTGTAGCAGAAGCTATGAAGTTATTCTTTTGCATCAAGGTGGA
Organism: Cornus suecica; assembly: GCA_963922005.1. Lineage (NCBI taxonomy): Eukaryota > Viridiplantae > Streptophyta > Magnoliopsida > Cornales > Cornaceae > Cornus > Cornus suecica. The sequence continues at coordinate 15,805,702 of OY998245.1, forward strand.
GCAATAGAGGTGAGGAACTTTTGCCAAAATTCCATTTACTAGTGTGATATGATTTTGCTAGTCAAAGAAAGACAATTTGGTGGATTTGGCAAAATTAGGTGAAGACTTTGAAAATTAGCTAAGTTAGGTGGCTAGTTTGGTATGGACTTTGAAAATCATACTAGGAAATGAGCTATATATAGATGCATGGTAAAAAGAAAAAAACACACACCAAAATGTAATCTCAAAAAAGAGAAAAAGACTTAGAGATATGCTTTGTGAGGGAGAGAATTTTGTGGGAAAATTCTCTTGGGATTGTACTTGTTCTTGTGGGTTTTTAGGGTGAGAGAAAATTATTAAGAGTGTGGTTGTAACAATTTTCCACATAGTGAATTTTTGTCTGATTGTCTTTGACAACAATAGTGTTTTTTTCCTGGTTTGGAGTTTTTCACTATAAATCTTTGTGTTGTATTTTCTATTTCTTGATTATTTGATATTCTGCAAAGGAGGATCCTGAGATAGGGAATTTGTGATTGATACCAATTATTATGATTTGGCAATAAAATCCCTTGATGATGCATACAATGGTGGCTGATTTGCTAGTATTCATTTGGTGGTTGTTAAAAGTCTTTAATGGTGGGTGATTTGGATTTGAATTAATCACCCTGTGCATGTGAATTATTGAAGAGGTAGGTTGCCAAACAAATGAAATGGTAGGCAACCAAACTTGTCTAACTTTGAATGTTCAAACCAACCATCCAGACATGTATTTTAGGAGCCTATAAATAAGGTGTTGGAAATGAAGCAATACACACCAAAATGTAATCTCAAAGAAGAGAAAAAACTTTAGAGATAAGCATTGTGAGGGAGAGAATTTTGTGAGAAAATTCTCTTAGGCTTGTATTTGTTCTTGTGACTTTTTGGGGTGAGAGAAAATTACTGAGAGTGTGGTTGTAACAATTTTTTACATAGTGAATTTTTCTCTAGTTGTCTTTGACAACGGTAGTGGTTTTTCTCCAGTTTGGAGTTTTTCACTATAAATCTTTGTGTTATATTTTCTATTTCTCTGTTATTTGATATTCTGCAAAGGAGGATCCTGAGTTAGAGAACTTGTGATTGTCCAAATTGATCCAAATTTCCTAACAATTGGTATCAGAACTTTGGTTCCTTGGTGTACTTTTGGTGGTGGATCCCGATGATCCAAAGAAGCCAGTTTCGAAGTACAGAAGTAGATATGTCAAGATGTTGTTTCAAACTCCGTCGAGTTTGAGGTGGAAAAATTTGATGGGTAGATTGATATTGGCTTGTGACGAATAAAGTCAATGATAGTCAATCCGGTTTACACTTGGATTTGAAGGTGTGGGCAATCTTGGTACCTGAAGAAAAATTATCGATGGAGCGGGTTCGACAAATTATTTCAAAATCAATAAATGGAGATGTTGATATTGTCACCGGTAGTGGATCTCTTTTCTCTATAAGAGACTGTAGTGGTCTTTTTGGCATGTTATTAATCTTCGAGTTGCCATGGAAGAGGACGTGTTATTGCTAGCGAGTCCACAAATCTGCACACGGGCATTGGTTGGCATTGATGCAAGGTGTGTGCTGGAATTGATGTCGATGGCTGATGAACTTTCTGGAAAGTCAATGTGGAAGTTGCACCATAATATTTTAGCGGATAAGTTCGATATGTGCCGAGAAAAATTCTTAAAATGGTTGATTATAAGTGTGTGTACTCTTTATGGTGGAGTATGATAATTCTCTGTGTTGAGAATTATGATTGTTGGTGAAGACAGTATTTGTAGTAGAAGCTATGATGTTTGGATCAATGTGGAACAATAAAGGTGAGGAATTTTTTGCTAAAGGTGGAGATTGTTAAAATTTGGCAATAAAATCCCTTGATGATGCATACAATGGTGGCTGATTTGCTAGTCTTCATTTGGTGGCTATTGAAAGTCTTCAATGGTGGGAGATTTGGACTTGAATTAATCACCATGTGCATGTGAATTATTGAAGAGGTAGGCTGACAAACAAATGAAATGATAGACAACCAAACTTGCCTAACTTTGAATGTTCAAACCAACCATCCAAACATGTATTTTAGGAGCCTATAAATAGAGGTGTTGGAAATGAAGCAATACATACCAAAATGTAATCCCAAATAAGAGAAAAAGCTTTAGAGATAAGCTTTGTGAGGGAAAGAATTTTGTGGGAAAATTATCTTGAGCTTGTATTTGTTCTTGTGGGTTTTTTGGGTGAGAGAAAAATTACTGAGAGTGTGGTTATAATAATTTTTCACATAGTGAATTTTTCTCTGGTTGTCTTTGACAGCGATAGTGGTTTTTCTCCAGTTTGGAGTTTTCCACTATAAATCTTTGTGTTGTATTTTCTATTTATTGATTCTTTGATATTCTGCAAAAAAGGATCCTGAGATAGAGAACCTGTGATTGTCCAAATTGATCCAAATTTGCCTCTTTCCCCAAAAAACCCAAATACAACTCCAAAAGAATTTTTCCACAACAATCCTCTCTCTTAAAAAGCTTATCTCTCATGGGACTACATTTTGGTGTGTATTTCTTCTTTAACATGCATGTCTATTTATAGTGATGATGGCAAATTGGATTTGTACCAAAAAACTTCAAAGTCTTCATTTGTTAGCAACCTACCATTCACAAAGTCTTCCTTGGTTCTACCAAATTCAACTCCACATGTACCACATGCTTGAATTGATGTTGAAACCAATTTGTACTTTCAAGAATTTTTGTCAAATCCCAACAATCTCCACATTTGGCAAAAAATTCCCACATCTATTGCTCCACCTTGATACAAAAGAAGAACATCATACTTCTGCTACAGACATTGTCTTTACCAACAGTCATAATGAGTACACACGCTTAGAATCAACCATTCTAAGAATTTTACATCGGCACATGTCGAACTAACTTGCTGAAATATTATGGTGCAACTTCCACATTGGCTTTCCTAGAAGTTCATCAGCCATCAACATCAACTCCATCACACACCTTGCATCAACGACAACCAATGCCCGTGTGCAAATTTGTGGACCCGCTAGCAATAACATGTCCTCTTTCATGGCAATCTGGAGATCAATAACATGCCAAAAGGACCACCACGGTATTTTAGGAGCCTATAAATAGAGGTATTGGAAATGAAACAATACACACCAAAATGTAATCCCATGAGAGATAAACTTTGTAAGAGAAAGAATTTTCAATTTTGTGGGAAAATTCTTTTGAACTTGTATTTGGGTTTTTTGTGATGAGAGGAAAATTACTGAGAGTATGGTTGTAATAATTTTTCATATAGTGATATTTCTCTGGTTGTCTTTGACAACGATAGTGGTTTTTCTCCGATTTGGAGTTTTCCACTATAAATCTTTGTGTTGTATTTTATATTTCTCGATTCTTTGATATTCTGCAAATGAGGATCCTAGGATAGGGAATTTGTGATTGTCCAAATGATCCAAATTTCCTAACAATTGATCATTTGGACAATCACAAATTCCCTATCTCAGGATCCTCCTTTGTAGAATATCAAAGAATCTAGAAATAGAAAATTCAACACAAAGATTTATAGTGGAAAACTCCAAACCGGAGAAAAACCACTGTCATTGTCAAAGACTACCAGAAAAAATTCACTATGTGGAAAATTGTTACAACCACACTCTCAATAATTTTTCTCTCACCCCAAAAACCCACAAGAACAAATACAAGCCCAAGAGAATTTTCTCACAAAATTCTCTCCCTCACAAAGCTTATCTCTAAAGCTTTTTCTCTTCTTTGAGATTACATTTTGGTGTGTCTTTCCTTCATGTAGCATCCTTTATTTATAGGTTGTAGGATGAAGAAAAAAATCCAAGTTTGGCACGGTTGACATGTTAGGCCATGGTTGGCAAGGTCCCAATTAGCAAAGATTTCTTGTCAAACTTTGTCACCTCTATTTTTGAATTAAAGAGCACAAGTTTGGCACCTCCAAACTTGACTTCCATGGTATTGACCTTTCAATTCTGACACCTAACATTTGACAACCTATCATCAAATTTTAGTCAATCCTAACTGAAATAACCCTAATTTATATATTAAATTGAATTGGTATTTATGATGTGGGTATATATGCAATTTAAAAATTTTAATGTGTAATTTGTAATTTAGAAATTTTGGTATGTAAATTAGTAATTGTGATATGTGTAATTGTGTGTAAATATATATATATATATATATATATATATGTGAATCGGATATGTGTAAATGATAAATTAATGGTATTTATTTAATATAAAAGAAAAGACAAAAAAAAAAGGAGAATGATTAATGTTAAAGTGAGTTAGGTGTTGACTTGAGGTGTAAAGAGGAAGAAATTGGGTAAATGTGGAGACAAAGTCTTATAGGTGAGGGCCCAATGTTTTAAAAATATATATATAATTTCTTTTAGATTTATTAAAATAAGGTCTTGTATTCATAATAAAGGTCTTTCATTTTGAGTACATGTTTTATGTTTTGAGAGAGAAATGACATAAGTGTTCTTGGAGAGAATATAGACAGTTCTTGGAGAGGAGGTGATGATCTTGGATGGATTTTGGGCTTGAAAATATAAATCAAAGCCGGATAATTTAAGGCAAGTTACAACTCTATTCTACCCCTTTGGATTTATAAATCCAAGACTTTTGTGAATTAATATGTATAAATAGATATATATTTTTTATACATAGTTAATTTTTTATAAAAATAATTATATAAGTGTTATCATGTATATAAATGCATATATATATGGATAGATGAATGTTTAATGATTATTATCATATATTTCATATTATCTTTAAATTGTATTTTAATTATAAAATACATCTATAATCATGGAATTTATCATCAAATACTAGTTAAGAAGCTTTATTAATATTTAAAATTATTTAAATAGGCTTCTTGAATTTTCTAGGAATTTTAAGAATTATTGTGACAATTTTCAAAAATTATATAAATCTGGAAATCTAGTGTGTCTGATTGTATGTTATTATGGTATACTTGTTTTTTTAATCATAGGATTATATGAACTTTTAATCCAAGCCCTTGATTTAATTATATAAAAGTACTGGAATCTCGTGTGAAAGGATATAGATTACTATGATGTATTCATTTTTGTAACCATAGGATTAGATGGAATATTTCATCCTTACCATTGAAATAAACTATAGTTATTGGGTATAATCTCATGTAGATGTGCACACACTAAGCATAATTTTGACTAATTAAAATCATCCAAATATATGAGAAATGATCTGGTGTAAATGCGCACACCTTAAGCATGTGAAATTCACTGAAATTATATTCAAACCCCTGAATATTACTATAATTATGGATATACTCCTGGACATTATTGTAATTACATTTTAACCCCTAATTATATTACGGTTTAACCCTCTAGGTTTATACTAATTACAGTATGACCCCTATAATTTACGGACATTACAGATTAGTCCCCATAACGTTTCTGAAGTTACAGTAGGATCCCTGTACTGCACTCTAATTACAGTTTGACCCCAAATCTTTCTTAAAAATATATTTGGAATCCCTATACTTTAAATAAGTAATATTGTGATTTCGGATCTCATTATTAACCTATCATAAAATATGTTAAGGTTATAATGGTGTTAAATATATTCATTAGAATGGTTTATCAATGATTATACTATGGAAGTTGGTATTTGTTGTTTATTGGATATAATAGTTTATTTTGTTCTTATAAATCATTATGTATGGTTTCGTACATATGTGTAGCATGTGATATACAGTGATGCGTAGGATATTCACCTTTATTATGCTAATAGGCATATTTGTGTGCGGTGATGTATGAAATGAAATAAATAATGAAAGGAAATTGATAAATTCGTAAATCATAATATTTAATTAAATAAATATGGATTGAGGATGTTTAAGGAACCACTTGGAGGCTGACTATTAACGCAGTCTCATGAGTATCACGAGACATGGTTGAGTTATCACGACATGAGTGAATTGTCGGGTACGTGGTTAAAATAAGGTTTGGATAAGTTGTCTATTGGCATAAGAAAATGATTATGAATATTAATAGGTTCATTTATATGATATTGGTGAGGCATGGTATGCATGGGTTATTTATCCTAAAATGGATAATTATACATTTTTATTTGATTATGAAAATATATCAATGCACAGATTTCATTGGTTATTTATTTTAAAAGGTATAATTATATATCTTTTAATTGAGTATGTGAATATATTATAAAATATATTTATGCATGGATTGCATGGATTATTTATTTTAAAAGGTATAATAATATATCTTTTATTTGATTATGGAAAAAATATTATAAAATATGTTTATGCATGGGAGGCATGGGGTATTTCTTTTAAAATATATAATTATATATCTTTTATTCGATTATGTGAGATACATATTATAAAATATGTGTATGCATATGATGCATTGGTTATTTAAAAAAAAAAATATATATATATATTTATATATCTTTTATGTGATTATGAAAAGAAAAAAATATTCTAAAGGTTTTATGGAAAGTGAAAGATAAATCTTATTACATAGGGTCTATATATCCATGTTGTTTCGTTCAGAGATGTTGGCTTTATTGGTCCTCTGTTGGGTTGTAGTAGTAGTGGACTTGTTCGTGGGTTTAACCCACCTTGTTGTTATCATTTCAGGTCTGGGACAGTTCAGCCACCGGGTTAAGGTTTTGAGTCATCGCGTTTTCTTCGTGATCGTTTACTCCATTCCTACTTTCGGTTTACAGTGTATATTGGTTGTACAACTATTGTAAATTAGGCAAGGTTATTAAAAATGTAATTTTTTATTTAGGGGTCCTTTTTTAACAAGATTCCCAGATTGTATCTTAAAGTCTTTTGTAAGATTTGACGTTAGTGTTGCTTCTGCTATGATTTTTTTTATTTCACAAATTTCCTATTGTATTTTGTGTTTTTGTATATCAATTGCATGATATTTCCCGATCTTCGTGTGTGAGTCTGGCCAACTCACGTACGGAAATTGGGGGTATCGCACTAACAATCTCCACCTTGGCTAAAATTCTCCACTTCGCTCGGACTCATTCACAACTTTAATAGCTCTACCTTGATCCAAAGTTCATAGCTTCTACTACATCTACTGTCTTTAGCAATAGTCATAATTCTCAACACAGAGAATTATCATACTCCACCATAAAGAGTACACACACTTAAAATCAATCATTCTAAGAATTTCACCTCGGCTCATGTCGAGCTAACCTACTGAAATTATGGTGTAACTTCCACGTTGTCTTTTCAGGAAGTTCATCAGTCATCGACACCACATACCTTGCATCAACGCCAACCAATGCCCGTGTGCAAATTTGTGGACCCACTAGCAGTAACATGTCCTCTTCCATGGCAACCCGAAGATTAATAACATGCCAAAAGGACCACCACTGTCTCTTATGGAGAAAAGAGACCCACTGTTGGCGACAATATCAGCATATCCATTTACTAATTTTAAAGCAATTTGCCGAACCCGCTTCACCGACAATTTTTCTTCAGGTGCCAAGATTGCTCACACCTTTAAATCCCTATGTAAACTGGATTGACTATCATTGAATTAATTCGCCACAAGCCAATATCAATCTACCCATTAAGTTTCTCCACCTCAAACTCGACGGAGTTTGAAACAACCTCTTGATATATCTGTTTTCGTACTTCTAAATTGGCTTCTCTGGATCATCGGGATCCACCACCAAAAGTACACCAAAGAACCAAAACTCTGATACCAATTGGTAGGAAATTTGGATCATTTGGACAATCAGAAATTCCCTATCCACTTTTGGCAATAATTCATCACCTTTGTTGCTTCATCTTGATGCAAAAGAAGAATAGAAGCTCTGATACCAATTGTTAGGATAACTGGTGTACTTTTGGTGGTGGATCCCGATAATCCAGAGAAGCCAGTTTCAAAGTACGGAAGTAAATAAGTCAAGAAGTTGTTTCAATCTCTGTCGAGTTTGAGGTGGAGAAATTTGATGGGTAGATTGATATTGGCTTCTGGCGAATGAAGTCAATGGTAGTCAATCTGGTTTACACAGGGATTTGAAGGTGTGGGCAATCTTGGCACCTAAAGAAAAATTGTCGGTGGAGTGGGTTCGGCAAATTGCTCCGAAATCAATAAATGGAGATGCTGATATTGTCGCCAGCAGTGGGTCTCTTTTCTCCATAAGAGACTGTGGTGGTCCTTTTGGCATGTTATTGATCTCCGGGTTGCCATAAAAGAGAACGTGTTACTGCTAGCGGGTCCATAAATTTGCACACGGGCATTAGTTGGCATTAATGTAAGGTGTGTGGTGGAGTTAATGTCGATGGTTGATGAACTTCCAAGAAAGCCAACGTGGAAGTTGCACCATAATATTTTAGCGGGTTAGTTCGATATGAGCCGAGAAAAATTCTTAGAATGGTTGATTCTAAGTGTGTACTATTTATGGTGGAGTATGATAATTATCTGTGTTGAGAATTATGATTGTTGGTGAATACAATGTTTGTAGCAGAAGTTATGAAGTTCTTCTTTTGCATTAAGGTGGAGCAATAGAGGTGAGGAACTTTTGCCAAAGGTGAAGATTGTTAGAATTTGGCAAAATTTCATTTACTAGTGTGATATGATTTTGCTAGTCAAAGAAAGACAATTTGGTGGATTTGGCAAAATTAGGTGAAGACTTTGAAAATTAGCTAAGTTAGGTGGCTAGTTTGGTATGGACTTTGAAAATCATGCTAGGAAATGAGCTATATATAGATGCATGGTAAAAAGAAAAAGATACACACCGAAACTTGTTATTCCAAAGAAGAGAAAATCTTTAGAGATAAGCTTTGTGAGTGAGAGAATTTTGGGGGAAAATTCTCTTCGGCTTGTATTTGTTCTTGTGGGTTTTTTTTGGGGTGAGAGAAAATTACTGAGAGTGCGGTTATAATAATTTTTCACATAGTGAACTTTTCTCTGGTTGTCTTTGACAACGACAGTGGTTTTTCTCTGGTTTGGAGTTTTCCACTATAAATCTTTGTGTTATATTTTATATTTCTCTATTATTTGATATTCTGCAAAGAATGATCTTGGGATAGGGAATTTGTGATTGTCCAAATAATCCAAATTTCCTAACAATTGGTACCAGAGCCATATATATATGAGGAAATTTGGATCACCCCAAAAAACCGAAATACAAGCCCAAAAGAATTTTCTCACAAAATTATCTCTCTTACAAAGCTTATCTCTCATGGGATTACATTTTGGTGTATTTCTTCTATTTACTATGCATTAATATATAACACATTTCCTAGCATGATTTTCAAAGTCCATACCAAACTAACCACCTAACTTGGCTAATTTTCAAGGTTACCACTATCGTTGTCAAAGACAACCAGAGAAAAATTCACTATGTGAAAAATTGTTACAACCACACTCTCAGTAATTTTCTCTCACCCCAAAAACCCACAAGAACAAATATATATTACAATGCTCTTTTGGTGTACTTCGCACTGTCACAACCGGTGCTTAAAGCACCATCACATCTTTTCAATATCTATAAAACTTCTTCTGTTTTGATGTGTATCTCAACATATAAAATGCCTCTTATTTATAGGCACACATGAAAGAATCTACTAAAGTTTAAATTGTCATTTTACCTAATATTTGGTAGCCATCCTTTTTGCTTTCTCCACCATTAGTCAAAACCAAACCAACTAGTTTGACACCTTAAATTTGGCCAAACCCAACAAACTCCACCTTTGGCCAAATTTCTTCATAGTTTCTACTACAAACACTATCTTCACCAACAACCATAATTCTCAACACAGAGAATTATCATACTCCACCATAAAGAGTACACAGACTTAAAATCAACCATTCTAAAAATTTCACCTCGGCTCATGTCGAGCTAACCTGCTGAAATTATGGTGCAACTTCCACGTTGGCTTTCCAGGAAGTTCATCAATGATCGACATTAATTCCACCACATACCTTGCATCAACACCAACCAATGCCCGTGTGCAAATTTGTGGACCCGCTAGCAGTAACACGTCTTCTTCCATAGCAACCCGAAGATTAATAACTTTCCAAAAGGACCACCACAATCTCTTATGGAGAAAAGAGACCCACTGTTGGCGACAATATCAGCATCTCCATTTACTAATTTTGGAGCAATTTGCCGAACCCGCTCCACCGATAATTTTTCTTCAGGTGCCAAGATTGCCCACACTTTCAAATCCCTGTGTAAACCGGATTGACTTCATTCGCCACAAGCCAATATCAATCTATCCATCAAATTTCTCCACCTCAAACTCGACGAAGTTTGAAATAACCTCTTGACATATCTGCTTTCGTACTTCAAAACTGGCTTATCTGGATCATCGGGATCCACCACCAAAAGTACACCAATGAACCAAAGCTTTGATACCAATTGTTAGGAAATTTGGATCATTTGGACAATCACAAATTCCCTATCCCAGAATCCTCCTTTTAGAATATCAAATAATAGAGAAATAGAAAATACAACACAAAGATTTATAGTGAAAAACTCCAAACCGGAGAAAAACCACTGTCGTTGCCAAAGACAACCAAAGAAAAATTCACTATGCGGAAAATTGTTACAACCACACTTTCAGTAATTTTCTCTCACCCCAAAAACCCACAAGAACAAATATATATTACAATGCTCTCTTGATGTACTTCACACTATCACAACCTGTGTTCAAAACACCCTCACATCTTTTCAATATCTATAGGATTTCTTCTATTTTGGTGTGTATCTCAACATACAAAATGCCTCTTATTTATAGGCACACATGAAAGAATCTACCAAACTTTAAATTGTCATTTTACCTAATATATGGTAGCCATCCTTTTTGCTTTCTCCACCATTAGTCAAAACCAAACCAACTAGTTTGACAACCTAAATTTGGCCAAACCCAACAAATGTTAGGAAATTTGGATCATTTGGACAATTACAAATTCCCTATCCCAAGATCCTCATTTACAGAATATCAAATAACAGAGAAATATAAAATACAACACAAAGATTCGCTAATCACAGATGGAACGTCTTTGTCTCTAAGTGGGAGATTGTTGGGTTTGTGGAGTCAAAGACGGTGCCTAAGTTTGGCACCGCCCAAGACTAAACATGGCCAAATTTTGACGGCCGAAAAAGAAATAAAATTTGGCACTGACAGGAAGAAAAATGGGCAAATCATTTTGGCTACATCCTATCATTTACTACTATAAATAAATGCATGATTTGTGTATTCAAGTAAGCACAGAAAACACAAATGTGAGGAAAGATGTAGAGGGGTAAAAGATAAGAGAAGGGTGGTATCGATTGATACACCCTTGAGACTCTTTGAAATTGGTGTGTGCTCGGTGGACGTAGGTCGATTCTTGGACCAAACCACGTATAATTCTCTCGTGTCCCTTTGTGTGTGTGATTTACGGTATATGAGTAACAAACTGAAATCCCTATATCCTAACAGGTTGATCAGAGAAATGGGGGGTCTGGTCCTCCTCTTTCCACGATGGTGATTGGTGGTGGAGAAAGAGACGACTGTTGGTGGAAACTTTCGGACACATGCATTAAGTGGCGAAGCAATTATTATTATTTCGATGATATATATTGAAACAATTGTATGAGTTGATGAATTTGAGTCTTCTTTTTTTCACTGAATGTTAATATCAATCATTAATTTATATATATTGGTAGAGATGATATATATGTATATATTGGTAGAGAGGAAAAATAAGACATCAAGTTAAGATATGTGGGTTAGGGTTTAGGTGTATAAGGAATTGCAACACATAAACACATATTTCCCACAGACGGTGTCAAAGTGTAGATGCGATTTTTTACACCTCACTCGAATAATCTTATTAATGCATTCAAGGCCATATTTATACAAGAGATAATGAACTTTTTAGCCCATCTGATTTGTAATCAAATCCCTCAATCATTGGGATTTATATTCCTTCCTTCTTGATCCTAATTTTCCATTCTTTAATTGAGATTTTAACTTGATAAGAAATTCTAAAACACTCTGTTTCGTGGACTGGGCTTTATGAGCAAGCCCATTAATACTTGAACAAACTGGGCCTGAATTTTCTGGCCCTTATAACAGTCAAAGACAAAATTTGATGATGTCATATGTTAAATTTATATTAATACCCAGACTACCCTTCAACTTGTTAAATGTCATGTTCGTCCTTATATAGTACTTGTGTATTGATTTTTTTGCCCTCATCTTCCCTAATGTGACCGTTACAACCCTTTTTCTATAAATCAAACCCATTTGGAAATTTGTAATTGCAGTGGAACTTAAAAACTTGAAATTAAATATCATACTAGCAGCCCTTAAATTTGATTTATTACGGGGACCTCCCTTAAATTTGAATCCGTATTTCACGGACCTCCCAAATTAACAATTAATGGCAATCAACGACGAAATTTGCTGATGTCACATGTTAAATTTATATTAATGCCCAAATTACCATTCAACTTGTTAAATGTCAAGTTTGTCCTTGTATAGTACTTGTCTATTGAATTTTTTGCTCTCATCTTTCCTAATGTGACTGTTACAACCCATTTTCTATAAATCAAACCCAGTTGAAAGCTTGTTATTGCAGAGGTACTTAAAAACATGAAATTAAAAATTATACTAGCACCCTAAAAACATCAAAGTTGAAGAAGAAGAGCGCAGGACACGAGGTTGTGATTTAGGGCTCAAATTTGGGAGGTATTTGTGTTTGATTTCCTCTGTCACAATTTGGCTGAACAAAATCGTGGAATTTTCATTGTAACTAAAGTAATAAACAAAATCATAATATTCATTCAAAACTAGAATAAAAAAGAAAAAGCTAACAAGAAGAAGAAAAAAAAAAAGAACTCCCTACCTTGATTCTTGTTGGGGTTATCCCACATTAGTTATGGAAGGGGTTAGTGGTCAGTATATAAGTGTGAGGGAAAACCTCACCCTTTGAGCTAGCTTTTGGGGTAAGAGAGGTTCAAAACCACCCAACACTGGTATGAGAGCCCAGGTTACCAATAAGTCTCGACCCACTTCCGGGAGAAACGGGTTGTCTTTGCTCCGACCTAGGGTCCGATGTGTGAGGAGGAGATTGTTGGGGTTGTCCCCCATCGGTTATGGAATGGGCTGGTGGTCAGTATATAAATGTGAGAGAAAGCTTCACCCTTTGAGCTAGCTTTTGGGGTGAGTGATGTCAAAGACCACCCAACAATTCTCTCTATAACCCTACTTTCTCTCGACACTCCCTCTCTACCCCTTCTCTCTTTCTAGCTTTACCAATTGAGCTGTAACTTGCAAGTAGATATAACATCCCCATTATTTAATCAAGCCATGGTAGCCAAAGTGGTGGTGAAGCTATTGCTCTTTATGTTGATGTCTTTGTCTACGAGCACAGACAGAGATGCAACGTCACATTACAGACGGCTCTGGACTACGCGTTTAGTGCATGAACGACTGTATAAATTAGAAAGGATAAAATTTAAATTTTGCAACAAAAAGTAAGGGCACTTAAGTAACTTTGGTACGACCATTAAACAACTTGATGGTCCGTTACTCTAAAGGAAGGTTCGTGAAATATGGGTTCAAATTTAAGGGAGGTTCCTATAATAAATCTAACTACAGGGGAGGTTCGTGTAATTAGATCAAACCACGGGGGAGGTCCCTATAAATTACCCTAAAATTTAAACATTAAAACTTAAGTAAACAATAAAAAAAAATTATAATTCAATAATTGATTTTATTTTTATGATTGTATAAATAAAATTGTTGCAATTACCTTCCAAAAAAATAAAAATATTGCAATTTATTTATTTTTAAATAGTAATATTATTCCCTTGATAAATAGAAATATTTAGGCGCTTGCCTAGTTGGCTCAGTTGGTAGGATGCCCCTCCGTGGTTTGAGTTGGTTAGGATTCGACTCGCAGCGCATGCTAATTTAACAACTCACTTGCCAAGATAAAAAAAAATATAAATATTTAGGGTAAATTGCAATGACACCCCTTGAGGTTTTTTGCCAATTCCACCTAGAGGTTAGTCAACGCACTTTTTAACAGAGACACCCCTGAGTTTTGTAAAGTATTTGCAATGACATCCTTTGGAGGCATAAAATGACTTTACTGCCCTTAATTATTTTAATTTTCATGCAAATCTCTATATTACCCCCATGCCTAAACCCTACACCTCATCATACACTTATAATAAAAAAATCTACAAAAAATAAGTAAGATATACAATATTATATATAATATTATTTTAAATATAAAATATACTAAAAAATATATTTAAAAATAAAATTTACTACTAAAAATATTTTATCAATAATAAATTATATAAAATAATAATATAAATACAATGTTATTTAATTACTGCTTTCAATTCTAAATATATCTCTATAAATGTTTTACAAAAAAATAAAGAGTTATAACTAATAATCATTATAAGTATTACATACCTAATAACATATATATAAACTTCGGTTATCTTCATTTACACCCCCTGAGATTTGTTTTTACTTCAATTACATCCCCTCAGGTTTGCAAATCTTCAATCACACCCCCTCATGATATAAAATATCTAAAATACCCTTAAATCAAACACCCCTTAAATCAATTTAACCTCTAAACCAAACACCCCCCTTGAATTAATTTAACCCTCAAACCAATCACCCCAACCCCAACCGCCACCATTCGCCGCCACTACCACCACCACCACGAGCAACAACCGTCGGTGAAACAATTTTTTTGAAAATTGCGTGTTGGGGGTTGGAAACATGAGGCACATGGGTCGAAAATAAGGGGGGGGGGGGGGGGGGGGGGGCGACGGGGGAGGCGATGCGAGGGGGCCGGTGTGTAGATCTATATATATATATATGTGTGTGTGTGTGTGTGTGTATATGTGTGTGAAAGTGTGTGTGTGTGTGAGAGAGAGAGAGAGAGAAAAAGAGAGAATAATTAAATATTTATTTGTAAAAATTAGTTTTCAAAAAAATTAAATGTGTTTGTAAGAATTAAATATTTGGGATTGGGTTAGGGGTTTTAGGATTTAATTTTTATTCACAAATTAAAACAATTAGTTTCCAAAAAAATTAAATATTTGTTTGTGAATATTTGGGGTTAGTGTTGGGGGTTTTGAATTATATATATTTGTTTCGAATTTTATATGTTTTTTTTAATTTTATATTTATTTTCTAATTTTACAAAAAAAATTTCAAAATTTAATATATATTTTTGAATTTTATATTTATTTTCAAATTTTATAAAAAAAATTTCAAAATTTAATATATTTTTTTTTCAAATTTTATATATTTTTTTAATTTTATATATTTGTTTCTAATTTTTTATGTGTTTTGCGAATTTAATATATATTATTCGAATTTTATATGGTTTTTTTTAAATTTTATATATTTGTCTTGAATTTAATATGTTTTTTTAAATTTATATATTTTTTAGAATTTTATAATGATTTTCAAATTTTAATATATATTTTTTCAAATTATATATATATTAAAAATTTAATACAAATTAAATGATTAAATTATTGGAGGGGCCAAATTGATAAAATTACATATCTTTGTTTCCAAACAGCTCTAGGTTATCCCATTGAGGGTAATTTAGGTATTTACAAAAAAGGTTAGGATGATGTCATCGTTAAGGGGATGTAAGTGATGAGAATTTCAAACCTGAGGGAGTGTAATTGAAGATATTCAAATCTGAGAGAGTGTGATTGAAGTTAAAACAAACCTCAAGGAATGTAAATGAAGTTAATCCTGTAAACATTGATGAACGTATAGAGAAAAAAAAAATCATATTTCTATACTTTTGTCAATCAACAGTTTTAGTGAAATTTGAAAATAAAATTATATTTATTATTAAATACTTCATTCGTCCCAATTTAAGTGTTCACTTTCATGTTTTTATCCGTCCCAAAATAAATGTCCAACTTTGAAAAGTCAAAATACTTTATGTTGTCAATTTACTAATTTAACTTTCATGCATTAAAATAATAAAAACTTACACAACAACTCATCACATCATCATGAACCCCATTATGAATAAAGTTGTCAATTCATATACTATTCACACAATAAAAAATACTAAACATCATCCACTTAAAAAGTTAGATTCACTAAAGTGAACACTTAAAATGGGACCGAGGGAGTATGAATTAGTAATAATTACATAATTTTAGTAAAAAAAAGTTTTGTAACATTTAAGTATAAATATAAAATAAATAAATAGATATAATTATTTAAATAAGTACCAAGAGTAATCAAAAAAGAGAAAATAATATAGAAAAATAAATACTAGTGAAGTTTAGGATTTAGGCATGACTCAATTTAGACATTTGACATGCAAATTAATAAAATGAAAGACATTTATATCATTTTATGCCTTCAAGGAATGTTATTGCAATATTTTGCAAACATCAGGTGACTATGTCGAACAAACGCTGACCAGTCACTAAGTGAAAAACCTCAAGGGTGTCATTGCAATTTAACCAAATATTTATTACTTTTTAATAAGGGTAAATCAGACACTTCACAACCTCTTGTCGTTTAGCCAAAGAAATCAACCGGGTCGTGCCCGTTTCTTATCCTGTTATCAACCCACTTTGACCCCTCCGTGACCGTACAACCACCACCGCTTTCTCTCTCTACTACTCTCTCTCTCCTCTCCACACACAACAATCCCACTCTCTCTCTCTCTCAAATCAAGGGTTTTTCAATTTCAATCATCAATCTCACCCATTCTAAACCCCTCAAAACCCTAAAGTTCTCTTCACGTCGATGCCGTTCTCCGCCGCCACCGCTGATTGATTTCGCGGCGGCATGAGATCAGTCGACGGCTGTGACGCCGCCGCGGGAGGCGGAGCTCCGCCTCAGCCGCTCCCGCCTCCGAACGCGAATGCTCCGACGCCGTTCCTGTTGAAAACCTACGACATGGTGGACGACCCGGCCACCGATAAGATCGTTTCGTGGAGCTCCACCAATAACAGTTTCGTGGTTTGGGACCCTCCTTTGTTCGCCAGAGACCTCTTGCCCAAGTGCTTCAAGCACAACAACTTCGCCAGCTTTGTGCGCCAATTGAACACCTACGTACGAATTTCTTGCTCTCTGTTCTTTAATTCTTGGAGTTTTTTGTGATGATTTGGTGTTTTTTGAATTTTGGAATTTGCTATTGTGTGGAATTAGGGCTAGATTAAAGTTTTCTGTAAGGGATTAAATGTTTGGTTATCGAGAAAATGCAGGAAAGAGAAGTGGATTTATGTGTGCAACATTTACATAAAACATTTCAACTATTATTTTGTAATTTATTTGTTAAATAAATAGAATAACAAAGTTTATTAACTGATGAAGTTTATGAATGTTTATGTGAATTTTATGTCATGACTCATGAGTTACTTGGTGTATCAGTCTCTTGATGTAAAGGGTTTATTCCTACTTCCGTGTTTTGGCGCAGCTTGAGCTGTTCATGTTGAACCCATCCTTCATTATATATTAGCTATTAAAGGTTTTCTATGCAAGAAGGATGGGGAGTCCATTGATCACCTCCTTTTTCATTGTCCGATTGTCTATAATTGTTGGTGTCTTCTTTTCACTCTTTTCGGGATTCAGCGGGTGATGCCGGCCTCGGTTCGTGATGTTCTGGCCTCTTGGTGGAGTGCGCCGATTGAGTCTCATGCCAGATATGCTTGGAGGACAGCCCCTCTTTATCTTTGGTGGAGTTTTTGGTTGGAACGCAATAGGCATTGTTTTGAGGGAGTGGAGTCACCCTTGGGGGTTATCAAAGATGTTTTTATATCTAGTTTGTTTAGTTGAGTGGAAGGGCGAAATTGTAAATCTTTAGATAAGAGATGGAGTTTCTGGGTTCTCTTGGCCCTTAAGAGTTTTATGTTAAAGGGTTGCCTCCCCCGTTTTGGGTGCTTTTGTCTATAAAATACTTGCAAAAAAAAAAAGCTCTTAAGGTTTAACAAACAATATTAAGATCAGGACCCATCCTTCATTTTATATTAGCTCTTAAGGTTTAACAAACAATAGTAAGATCAGGGATTATCTGAATTTGAAATAAAAAGAACATGAGTGAAAATTAGAAGTGTTGGGTTTATGATCTTGGATAACTTAGGAGTGTTGGGTTACAATCATAGATAATTAGCCAAATGAATTTTGTTATCTAGTAATACTTTTAAGGTGTTACTTTAACTAGTCACACTGTTGGTAGTTGAATGGTTATCGCGATCTTCGACTTGTGAGACTTGTTATTCAGAGGGAATATCTTATGTTATAATTGTGAAGGCTTGAAAGGTCTCGATTTGGCATGCAAACGGTGAACCTAACATGTTGACCTAACTGTAGTGCTAGGGAGTTGGTGTAGGGCGCTAGGGCGAGATGTTGTTATACATTCACTTAATGGCGTAAATAAATAAATAGATTGTCCTTTCGATGGATCATGCAATTTTACTTCTATTGGACAATTTTTTCTACCATATTGCAAGTTTGAATGTGGTGGGGCAACCCTGTTGGGCTAAAAACTACGTCAGCAGTATAAGTTAATTCTTGTTCCTCACAATACGTAACTTTCTTTTTTTATAATTAAAATATATATTAGAAAGCCTTCAAAAGGGGAATGCATCGCAAGCGAACTACAAAAGAGCCAAACAAGATACATACCTACTTTTGTTTTCCTTGCTATATAACTGCCATTGTCAAAACGGAGGTGATTTTGATTTTTTATGTATGGGAACAGAAGGAGAGGAAACACAAAAGCTTCCAGCTCATCTCATGATTGGCATCATCATGATTAAACTTGCTTCCAGCATTGCTATCACCATCTGCTTTCTTCTTCCTCTCACATAATTAAGATTAGATAGATTATGGTGAAAATTGGTTGGAAGTCTGACAAGAAGTATGATTTTGGTAACATTACTTATGTGGGTCATGTTTAGAAAGGCATAGTGATAGTGCAGAATGTCTTTGTTAGTAAAATAGTAATGATTGGAATATTGTCTAGAAGAACGGCTTTGACAACATGACATATGTGCCTCATGTTTAGTAAAGCTTAATCATTGAGGGACGAGTTGCTATTGATTAGGAATGGACACGACTATGCGTGTGATCCCTAACATTTGGAGAGGTAGTCAAAAGACATGAATGGCTGTGTAAAGACGGACAAAATGGTAGAATGAATGTAAGAGGGGATACTTGAATTCAGAAACTCAAAGCTTTAGAGCACCAGTTAACTGAAACTTTTAGTTGTTTAGGATAGCTGAAACTTTTAAGTGGTTAAGGAGTGGGATTAATAATCTATTTGTCGTGCTCACAATTTATCTTTTGGTTCAATGGCCTTTGTTAGTAATGGGTTCCTTTTGGTAGGATTTTGATGTTGGGAAGAGGTTGATTGTCCAACCTTCTATTACGGTGGTCTCAGTCAACAGTCATTTGCTTTCCAAATTTTGAGTTTGATTGTGTGGCCCACCTCACTTCCCTTGCCATACTTCATTGGGCTGATGATGCGGTTAAGAGTTTAGATATGAGCAAATATTTGGTAGAAGTAGAAATAAAATTGCCTAAGAATGGATGAAACACAAGATACCAATTGCTAGCTTTGTTAAATTTAAGAAAGGGATAAAGAACGAGGTTTTCTAACAAGTGGTGCATGAAGGATTTCGACAAGTGCATCTAGAGTGGCACGTGATTTGTTTCCTCTCAAGTTAAAACTAGCTAATGGTACCTAAAGTCAAGAGTGGTGTGTGATTTTGTATTCCTCTCAAGCTAAAACTAGCTATGCTTTATGGTGCGTTCAAGAGTGGCGTGTGATTTTGTATGATGCTTTTAAAGTGATTGTAAATGCAAGTGATGCCACGTCGATGGCTGGCAAAACGAGAAAAAATAATATGAGAAATAAACGCTTTGATGAGATTTAGGAGTGACAACTGTTTGAAGGAAAGAGGCCAAAAAGATGATTTGGCCATGTGGAACAAAGCCCATGTAATACCTGTAGGGAGGAGTGATTTGGTTCTGGTGGAAGGGCACCATAAGGTACTAAATACAAAGAATTTAACTAACCAATCAGGTCAAGTTTATCGACCAAAAGGACACGAGGAAGGCTAAAAAGAATGTGGATTCAGCTACTTTAAATTTTCTATTTGCCAAGAATTTAATTAAAGAATATAGGTTTCTAAAGTTAGAAGAACAAACTATATAAGAAGGTAAACTAATTCTTTTTGTTGCCTTTAAAAGGTAATATTCGATGTGTCGATGGATGCTTGATAACAGTCTCACGGTGAGACATAAATGCATTGTTTCTTGTGTAGAAGAATTGGATATAAAATTATGTGAAATTTCCTAAGATTTTGAATTCTATTAGCTCAATCAACTGGGGGATGTTATTTGAATTGTTTCCAGATTCTAATGTTGTGGAAGCGTGATTATATCTTCGGGTGATGATTTTTAATTTGTACGTCGACATTTAACTTCAGAAACCTCTTTCACCTTGAGCAACGCCCCCCACCCCCCAACCAAAATAAAAATAGAATGGTTCCTCATTCTATGGTTCTACACTTGCCATCTTAGCTGATACCTCTAATCTCTTGGGGTTATTAGGAATATCACTCCAATTTTAGATACTTGCTTAGTATGTGACCACTGACCAGTCAAGTGCTAGATATTTGATTTTGAAAATTGTCGCCTCCTGGTCTAATTATCAATGAAAAATCTTCCTGAAATAAAGTTCAGAGTTTTTTTTCTTCCCCTCGCTTTTTTTTCTAAAGAAAATATCCTCTCTATCTTCTTTCGAGTAATGAAGATTTAGGCATTCATGTATAGCCAGGGATGGAATCCTCAACCTCATACTCCTTTTATTCAGTTCATGATTGCCCTCCTCGTGTATCCCTAAGAGGGATAGGAATGCTTGGATCTCTGTTGTTTCTGGGGATTAGAAATTGTTTTTCACCTAATTAATGCATTTTTTTCTCCTTGGGTTATTGTGGACAAACAGGGTTTCAGGAAGGTTGATCCGGATCGCTGGGAGTTTGCAAACGAGGGATTTCTTAGAGGTCAAAGGCACCTTCTCGGGAGCATCAATCGGCGGAAACCTGGCCATGGATTACCTCAGCAACCGCATGGGCAGAGTTCATCAGTGGGAGCATGTGTTGAGGTGGGGAAATTTGGGCTCGAGGAAGAGATTGAGAGGCTAAAAAGGGACAAAAATGTCCTTATGCAGGAGCTGGTAAGACTAAGGCAGCAGCAACAGGGCACCGATAATCAGTTGCAAACCATGGTGCAGCGCCTTCAAGGGATGGAACAGCGGCAACAACAGATGATGTCATTCCTGGCAAAGGCTGTACATAGCCCTGGCTTTTTGTCACAGTTTCTACAGCAGCAAAATGATAACAACAGGCTCATAACTGAAGGTAGCAAAAAACGGAGGCTCAGGCAGGACAGTCTTTTTGATGATCTCTCTGTTGGCCCTGTAGATGGCCAAATTGTTAAGTACCAGCCTTTGATGAATGAGGCAGCAAAAGCAATGCTAAGGCAGATCATAAAACTAGATCCTTCTTCTAGACTGGAAACTTTCAACAACTCCTCTGAGAAATTCCTAATTACTGATGCTCCATCATCATTCAATGCATTAGACTGTGAAAATACTTCAAGCAGTATCTTAGGGGTTACTCATCAGGAGGTCCCTACAACTTCTGGGCAATCTTATTTGCCAGTAGCCACAGGAATTTCTGGTCAAGGACCGTTGGCTGCCATACCAGAGGTTCAGTCTTCCCCTGTTGATCCAAGTTTTGATACTGTTACAGCCAGTCCGTTTTCAACAAAGGCCCCTTTGGTTGGATCTCGAAACGTTCCCCCATGCACCCTTCCCCAGACACACACACCTACACCTGAACTATCCCCATTACAAGAAATGGGGCCACAAAACAGTGTTGATATGTCCAGAGGAAGTTGCATGGGACCTGAAACAGAAAATGGTAGATTTATGGATCCGACCTCATCAGGAGAGAATGGGAATATGCCCTTGGATATCGAGAATTTCACTCCCGACATTGATTGGGAGAACTCCTTGCTAGATGAGATGCAAGACCTTCCTGGCATAAATGATCCCTTCTGGGAACAGTTTCTTCCGCACAGCCTACAACTTGTGGAGAATCAGGACATGGACTCAATAGAAGAAGGTTTTGTCAAAGGAAATGAAGTGAATCCGCATGAGAATGGATCACATGAAGGTCAACATATGGAACAGCTTACAGAACAGATGGAGCTTCTTACTTCGAATAACACTAAAGTTTGATCTTATAACATGATATGTACATTAGTGACGGACATAATCATCAGAGGTAAATATAGAAAATGACAATCACCATAGCACTCATCGTTGCCTTGCCTAGAGGAAGAACAACTGACACCCTTTATACCTTTCTGCACTAGCTTCATTTTGCACACGTCGGGTTTTTCCTTATTGTTGATGCAAAGCTGAATGGCCACAATGGAACAGGCATGGCGGTGTCAGTTTTTTATCCTTTCATAAGTTTCAGTTCTGCAGTGAATAATGCAGGTTTTGTTAGAAGAATTTCCAGTATAAGAGTATAGTAGATAGATAATGCAGGTATATTTTTGTCTATATACCTATCGGGCGCTTATGTTTATGTTAATGTGAATAGACAGATAGTTCAAGAAATTTACATGCATGTTCTGGAGGATATAGAAATTAGATGCACTCTAGATTCATATGCTTATTTTTGTTCAATGACTGGAATATCTGCTACTTCATGTTGCGATCTAGTTTGAATCTGTGAGCCGCAAAGGACTTTGTCTTCTTCAAATATTATTGGTTTATAGAAATGCAAGTATATAGAGATGTGAAATTGTGTGTATTAATGTATATAATGATCAATTTCAACTTTCGCCATATGTTACAGATAATATAGTAAGCATGTTCCCGCCAGGCATGTCAGTGTTTTTGTGGTTCTGCATTTTTTGCATTATGTAGGATATGGAATATCTAATGTTTTAATGGCTAGTTTAATAGAACCGCTGGTTAAAACCATGATGCCATAGCTTTACAAACAATGTGTATGGGTGTATCTTCATCTGGTTAAAACCATGATGCCATAGCTTTACAAACAATGTGTATGGGTGTATCTTCATCGTTTTGCACTAGTTACCATTGAGATGAAATGCATCTAATAGTACAAGAGCCATTTTTCAATCTTGCCTGGTTTGAAAGGGTCAACTTATAGTCAAGTAGAAATTCTGCTCTCCAATGGAGACTATATACATTGAATTATATGTCTATATACAAATAATCTATAGATATAGTTTATTATTTCATACTTCTTTCCACTTTTCCCAGTGAAATTTATATTCTCTCCTTTGCTATGTTTGGTTGGAGGAATGAATTGAGGAGGGAGGAAAAGGGGGAGGATAGTGTAATTAATTTTGTGTTTGGTTGGAGGGAAGGGAAGAGAGGAAGGAAACATGGAAGGATGAAGCATCCCTCCCTCCTTTACATTTTTCAATCCGCCAGAATTTGGGCGAAAGAGGAGAGAAAATAACTAACTTCTCTCAAACTATAGCAATTTATATTTTTAACCTTCCTAACAATTTGCTTATACAGTGTATTACATATATTGATGTTTTATTTGTAAATTTAATATAAAAATCATGAACCTCTTCCTTTCTACCAAACAAGAAGAAACTATTATTACATTCAACCTTTCTATTATCCGTTCCATTCAACCAAACACAAAATAAGAAAAACATCATCCATTTCCTAAGGATGTCTCATCCATCCCTCTTACTCTCCCTTCTGTCCACTATTCCATCCTCCCGACCAAACGAATCATTAATCTCCAAGGGGTCGTGCATATAAACCAGTTGTAGAGAAAGCACCTAATTCCCTTGTAATGAGACAATGGCACATTGCATTGATCTCCACATTTTAGAAGGCACAATGTATTGAATTCTCCCAGCAGGTCACACTGTAACATCTCTCTCTCTCTCTCTCTCTCTATATATATATATATATTGGTACCTTGGCAAGAAACTAAGCACACCCACAGCTAAACCCTCTATAAAGACTTGAAAGATCATACCTACTTCGAAGAGTGAGAAAGATCCATTACGATAAGGAAAATCTAATCTATGTTAGGTCTTCCGTATTAAGAAGTTGTAAGAAAATGATTCCAAGGAGGACTGAACACATTCAGGTATTGGCGAGAGGTTACCAAGTCCGATACAGAAAATAAATAAGCAACGAATAAATATAACACCGAAAGAATTATAAATTTTATTGACAGGAAAACAATACAAAAGGATTAAAGCCATTGTATAACAAACAGCGACACACAGTGAAATCCGAAATAGTGATATACAACAGACACCCAACCCCATCCGGCAGTACAATAACAATTTCATGTATGAATTGTATCATACTTATATAATACCACTCAGTTGCTCAATCCAGTAAGAACCTCTTACGTATCAAAAATCGACTCAAAACCAAGGACATCACTTCTTTTCCCAAGCACAAGTTCAGTGTTCGGTCTACTGGTTCAATTGAAACATTTCCGTATTAAGCCACTAGTACTATGATCACAATGAGAAGCACTACGCCAAATATCACCAAGAGCAAGCAGGCCTGCATCAAAGATGAAAAGATAACCAAAATATGAGACAACTCATGAACGATTCAGTAATATAAATGAAAAGAGAAGATGATATATGATGAGAGGTTTATATTGACAGACTTAGCTCGACCAATACAAACATGCAAGTGGCAATTTGAAGCCTACTGAATTACAAAGTAAAATAAGGATTTGTCGATAGATCATTAATACTAAGACAATGAAGCCAACCCCGCCCTTTGGTAATCTAAAAATAAATAAATGTCTATCACAAGACAATTTAAGGTGTCGAATCAATGCCCTGAGTGAATATAGTACCTCATAACCTTGCACAATTCCTGTAAAATCATAAGTTTAATGCCGGCATAAATTACCAGAAAATATGGTACAGGTCACTGAAGTTCAGTCGAGTCACTGACAAAATTATCTAAGGCAAATTCTCAATACCTAAATTTTGATAGATGATTAAATGCCTCCAATAAGCTCATTTAAGGAATGCAGAATAATTTAATCTCAAAAAGACTCTCACTTAAGACCGTTAAAGTGGGTCCTATTAAGCAGTGCCTGCAATTTACTTGTGCCTGATCCTTGCAATATATTCGTTAAAAGCATATATGTTTCAAAATCTAGAATTTGAACTTGTCATATATTACCAGGGACGAATTTGATCTTTGGGTCTTTGCTGCTTTGACAAGGTGGGATTTCCCCTGAGCTGTTGCAGCATGAGAGCCCTCGATATTTGAGCCAATATCATCTGAAAAACATAGCTTTCATTGGTTTTGGCAATCTGAACGAGAAAAACATAAAAACAAAGTACAAACAGTAGCAAGTTACGAGAGAAAAAAGCCTTACTTACCAATCATAGTTCCTTGCTCGTGGACCAGCACAGCGAGGTCTTTGAATATCTCGTTCACCTCCCCGATTTGTTGCTGGATTTCATGTATTCCCTGCTCTCTTTCATCAATAATTGCCTCATTAAAGGCGACCTCATTGTCCAACAGCACAACCTCCTGTCTACAGCACAGACAATAGGAGACTGAGGGAACCACATTTCACAAGACATGACTAACATGTAACATCTGAGTTCCTAAACAAAAAGCTTCTGGTTGAAGAGAAAATACTATTTGGTTATGATATTGTTTCTATTAATAAACTAAAAACTACATGGAAGGGAAAGAAAGAAAAGGACAAAGGAGACTTTTTTTCATATTTGGTCTTCTAATTCCTCACACAACAATTCTCTTCTCCTCTAGACGTGGGAGGATTTGAGAGAAAAGGTAAGGGAATGTAACGGTGTAACCTGTTTTGATTTGGGTAACAGGTTAGTTCCTCTTTTACTCTTACCATTCAAGTAACATAACATTCACTTTGTTATAACCCAACATACTATTTTCCTAATTTAACAATTAACACTATTATTTATTTCTCTCTGTTCTCTCCTAATTAATACTGTCCTTTATCCAAATGCAATGCAGAGCAGGAATCGATAGTACACTAGAGGACTACATTCATTCAAAACTACATGGCTTCAACGCGGCTTAAAAAGTAAGATTGACAGAGAACATAACATCTGCAAAACAAGGATATAAAGTGTTCAAAAGTAAGGTTAAAAAATGCCAAAAAGCAAACATTTTCATTACCTGGAGACAATTATTCCCAGAGAGGGAGACTTGCGATGGTGTTAATTTTATAACTAAACAAGATCGTTGAGTAAAGGTCAGTTTTAGCACACCCCTAATGCCCTCTGAAATCAGGAGGACATCTACGTCACCAGCAAGACTTTACCAGACAAGATGTTAGAAAACTAAGAATCAACAAATTCATGGATGAACATGGATGTGTGCCAAGTCAAGGGCAGACAATATTAGGATATCGTAAGATGGTGAAAGAATATTTCTGAAATAAAAGAGATAAAAGATGATATGTTGTAGCGAGACCTATAATTCCACCAATTACAATGGTTATCTCCACTCTTAGGGGTAAAGCTAGAGAAAGGGGCAGAAAAGTTAATGTTGAAAGTAACGCACCAAACCAATACGAAATCAAGACAGAAAATAAACACGGCACACAAATAACACAAAGATTTACAAGGTTCAGCACCAGTCGTGCCTAAGTCCTTGGGAGATCCGGCGGAAGTTTTCACTATGCAAGAAACAGAATATTACAAGTACAGACCCTCAAACCCTAGCTTTCTCTCTCTGCGAATTAGGGTTATTTTTTCCTCTCAACTTTTCCAAACCCTAATTTCCCTTATATTTATAATGGGCTACAAAAGAGACTACAGGCCCACGACCCATAACAATAGAACCGGTCAAAAAGCTCAATTTTCGAGTCAACAGAGTCACAACGCGACCCGAATCCAAATTCGGGCCATAAATATCACAATTAACACTGGCTGAGATACTAAAGTGAGATACATCAATTGAAATCACAACCTTAGATAGAACTATTTTGATAGGTGGGGGTGAAGCTTGTTTGATTCTATTTTCTTTAACCTAAGGAAAATCATAATTGGTCTACGCTAACCACCCAACTGCTCTAAAAGCTTAAGATATTAAAGAGGGTGTAACTTAAATATTATATCCTCAACACTCCCCCTCACATGTAGCCTTCTTTGGGTCCAACACGTGAAATAATAATTTTTTCAACAAAGGGTGACGATGAGGTTCGAACACAGGACTTCCTGCTCTGATACCATGTTGAAAAAGTAAGTTGAATTGTACATAGGGAGGAGAAGAGATGATTTTATTGTGTTTTGAAAGAGTGATTACAAGCTATATATATAATGCTCTCAATGGCACAAATAAGGACAATCCAAAATCTGCCTCTAATTAATACTATCATATCCCAAATTTTACTCCTAAACAAATCCCAGATTTGACCTCAATCAAAGAATGTCAAATCCCTTGATTAAGGGAAAGATGACTACAAGATCCAATTTCTTAATTAGGGAAAGTTGACTACTAATAATCTGTTAACATTCCCCCTCAAACTGGAGAGTAGATATCAACAACTCCCAGCTTGCGACAAATAAAATCCATAGCATGGTTTGGAAGAGTCTTGGTAAAGATATCAGTTAACTAATTCCGAGATGATACATATGAAGTCATAATTTATTTCGAAGTCACTTTAGAACCAATAAAATGACAGTCCACCTCAATATGTTTAGTTCGCTCATGAAAAACTAGGTTACTAGCAATGTGTATGCTGTTTGGTTATCGCAATAGAGAAGAGACGGGCCTTGAACTAGAAAAATTGAGCTCTTGTAACAGAGATCTCTACCAGGTTAGTTCACAAGAAGTGTGTGTCATTGTACGATACTCAGCTTCAGCATTGGACCGGGCTACAACTGACTGTTTCTTGCTTTTCCAAGTGACTAGATTGCCTCCAATGAAAGTGCAATAACCAGTTGTTGATCGCCTGTCTGAGGGAGAACCTGCCCAATCAACATTAGTATAACCCTCGATGCGTAGATGTCCAGACGATTAATAGAGAAGACCATAACCTAGAGCTCCTTTGAGATATTTCAAAATCCGTATCACTGCATCCAAGTGAGGAGCTTGTGGCCTGGCCATAAATTGACTCACAACACTGACTGCATAGGCAATGTCTGGTCGAGTAATAGTCAGATAAATCAGCTTGCCTACAAGTCGCCTATACATCTCCGGATCATCAACAAACTCACCATCATTAGGAAATAGTTTCAGATTAGTCTTCATAGGTGTTGTTACAGGTTTAGAGCCAAGATAACATGTATCCTTTAAGATATCAAAAGTATATTTTCTCAGTGATAGACAAATGTCTTTATTTGATCTAGCAACCTCAATACCAAGAAAATAATGAAGCTTACCCAAATCTTTAGTGAGAAAATTCGAACCCAAATGGTGGATTAAGGTTTGAATTCCATTCTTGTCAATCCTTGTGATGACAATATCATCCACATAGACCACTAAAATGACAATGCCAGACTTTATCTTTTTGTAGAAAACTGAATGATCAGTTTGGCTTCTAGTCATGCCATGAGCAACCACTACCTTGCTAAATTTATCAAACCATGCTCGAGATGACTGTTTGAGTCCATAAATAGACTTCCGAATGTGACAAACACACTCCCCCTTGGACTCAAAGCCAGGAGGTTGAGCCATGTATACCGTCTCATTAAGGTCGCCATGAAGAAAAACATTTTTGACATCAAGCTGATGGAGTGGCCAATCGAAATTGGCAGCAAGAGAGATAATTATGCAAATGGAATTCAACTTAGCAACGGAAGAGAAAGTCTCACTATAGTCAATACCATAAGTCTGAGTAAACCCCTAAGCAATAAGGCGAGGCTTTAAACAATTGACAGTGTCGTCCGGATTCTGTTTTACTGTGAAAACCCAACGACAACCAACAATATGAACACCTGCAGGCTTTGGAACTAGATCCCAAGTGTGATTCAATTGTAAGGCATACACTTCCTCTTTTATAGCTTTTCGCCAACCGGGATGGGAAAGAGCTTCCATATAAGACTTGGGAACAGAGACCGATGACAATGATAAAGAAAATGCTTGAAATGATGGCAATAAATGGTTATAAGACACAAAATTAGATATAGGATGATCTGTACAAATTCTTTTACTTTTGCAAAGGGCAATCGGAAGATCAAGATTAGACTCCGAAGGTTGACCAATCGGATCCATAGCCGCCGAGGAAGATAGTGGAGGATGCAAGGAAGGCTCTACATGTTCAACATCTTGAGTGAGTGGCACTAGAGGTTCACACTCTGCAGTGGCAAAATGAGGCGAGGTATTCTTGTAATGTCGCCCAGTATAAACCCGAAGAGCAAGAGGAATATCCGGAATAGGAAATGGCAGAGAAGTATTTTGATAAATGGATTCAGTTACTTGACTACTCTCTTGAGAATAGTAGGGAACATGCTAAAAAAATATCACATCAGCAAACAATATTTTCTCAGAGAAAGACTATAACACCTATATCCTTTTTGGGTGTGAGAATAGCCCAAAAATATACATTTGTGAGCTCGAGGGTCAAGTTTGTCCCATTTAGGATGTAGATTATGCACAAAACACACACACCCAAACACATTAGGAGGAACAAATGGGTCTATATCAGAAAACATCACTTGAAAAGGTGATTTTCCTTTAAGGACTCGAGATGGCATCCTATTCAATAAATACGATGTAGTTAGAACTGCATCACCCCAGAAGTGTTTAGGTACATTCATATGAATCATTAAGGCTCGGGCAATAACAAGAATAAGACCATTCTTTCTTTCAGCAATCCCATTTTGTTGGGGAGTATCAACACAAGAGGTTTAATGGATAATACCTCTAGAATCAAGGAATTGCTGAAAGAGAGAATCTTTATATTCAAGAGCATTATCAGTTCGAAAACTATGTAACTTCGCATTGAACTGGTTAGTGATTTCAGCATAAAAAGATTTAAAGACATTAAACACTTGAGACCGCTCTTTAAGAACATATAACCAAGTCAAACGAGAATAGTCATCAATAAATGAAACAAAGTAACGGGCACCAGCCAATCCAGTAATTCGGGATGGCCCCCAAACATCAGAATGAACGAGTTCAAAAAGGCGCAAACAAGGTCCATCAGTCCGAAGTTTAAAAGAAACCCTATGATGCTTGCTAAGTTCACATGTTTCGCAATTAAAACTAGAAAAACTAGGTAAAGAAGGAAATAAACAACGAAGACTCTCATATGAAGGATGCCCAAGCCAACAGTGTCAGTGATCTGTAGTAGTCGAGGAATGTAATGCATATGAAACAGGCGAACAAGATGGTTCAAAGCCCCCACCAATCGTCCTCTTCGTCTTTAGATCCTGAAAGACACAAAGAGTGGGATAGAAGGTGACTAAGCAGTTTAACGACTTAGTAAGTTTATAAACTGATAACAAATTAAAAGGAAATTGGGGAAGATATAAGACAGAATAGAAGGTTAGACCAAATGTGCTAACGGTACCAGTTCCTTGGACTTGAGACTTGGTACCATTGGCTATCGTGACAAATGACGGAGATGACATACTGTAAATATTTGACAAAAGAGATGGGTTACTTGTCATATATGATATGAGGCACCGGAATCAATGATTTATGGTGCACTGAGGGAAGAATGAAGACAAGTATTACCTGAATCACCAAAAGTGGTTGTGGAAGTGGAAGGAAGATTAGCACGCTTGATAATTGAATCATACTCAGTCTTAGGGATAAGAACGTGTTCCTCATTAGCAGGATTAGCCTTCTCTTCCTCAACCAAAGCCGATTTACCCAAGCAGACTTGCCGTGAAGTTCCCAACATTGATCAACAAAATGGTTGGGACAACCGCAATGTGTACATGTCCAGCAACCACGACCACCTCGGCCACCACGTCCTCCTCGGCCACCACGTGAAGTATCAGATTGTTCAACTGGAGCTGCAAGGGCAGAACGATCCTCCTTCTCTCCAATAAAAGAATGGATGGAGGCACATCGAACTCGGGCAAATGTTTCATTGGCAGTTGGTAAGTCTTTGCCTGAGAGAATCTGAGAACTAATAGGAGCAAGTTCTAGCCGAAGTCCCGTGAGAAATTTTGCTACCCGAAATTCTTCTGTGTGTTGTTTCTGAGTCTCTAAATCTGTAGTCAAAGGCTGATAAACATTGAGTTCTTCCCACATTCCTTTTAGTTCTGAGTAGTATTTCTCAACATTACGATCACCTTACTGAAGAGAGAAAATATCTTGGTACAATTGGTAGATCCGAGAAATGTTCTTTTCTGACGAATACATCTCCTTAAGAGTGTCCCAAATTTCCTTCGCAGTCTCCATAAACGAGACATTATTGAACACCTCTGGTTCCATACTATTCCATAACCAAGTCATAATCTGTGCATCTTCTTGTTCCCATGCATCAATCTGTTTTTCCTCCTTTGGCTTGGGTGACTTGATATAAGAGAGCTTGCCACAAGCTTTTAGAAAGACTTGGACTGCCCGGGACCATTGAAGGTAATTAGAACCCTTCAATTTAGTTGTAGTAATGGACCCGAAGAAGAAAGAGTCTTTGTTTTTTGATTTGTCACCCATACTAGTACAGACAAAACAATCTGAGTACAAGATTAAAGAGAGAAAAACTATAGCATGTGATCAAGAAAATAGAGATTGTTAACTATTGACTTTCGAACATGAAAGAAAGTGGAAAGAATGTATGGACTCCAAAACAAGAGGGGCTGTTTTTTTTTTTTATATAGGATTCCATCTGTCCAATAACAGAAACAATGGAATGAAAAGAATAAAAAATAAATAAAGAAGAGGCGGGCTAAAGGAAGAAACTAAGAACAAAAAGGAAACAGAAAAAGGACAACAACAAAGCTTACTTTAGGTCTCCAACTCTACTTTTCTTGCTATGATACCATGTTAACCACCGAACTGCTCTAAAAGCTTAAGCCATTAGAGAAGGTGTAACTTAAATATTATATCCTCAACAGTCTGGTTCTGAATGAATCTAGTTTCCTTTCATTCTATAGTAACTTTCATTTTCGTCACAAGTTTGAGCTTCTGCTGGTGGCTGGTGCTATTGTGCTGATTTGTCGCAAGTTATCATTGTCTTCTGGTGCTACTGGTGATGAGGATTGTTTCAGTCTCAGTAAGATTTAGTTGTTGGTAATTGCTCTTTATGTACTCTTTGTTCTTATTTTTGAGTTGGCTGTTGTCAATAAATTCCTCCTTGTTCCTCCGTTAAATGTTTGTTTGCTGAGATTTTCCCTCCTATTGTATCTGTTCCCTTGGCCATTCCAATGATGGTAGTCGTTAATAAAAAAATTGATTCTGCCCAAAATATCTATCCACAAACACATATTTGGTTGAATCAGGTTCGACTCCTCAAGATGTGAGGTAACATCAAATGATCAAAGTCAAGGTTTTCGTTTTTAAGAATTTGATGTTGGTAAATATATAATGCATGTCTGTCAAAAGAAGGGAGTGGATCCCCTTAAAACTTTGACATTTACCAAATTTAACCTTATTCACGAATAACTTAAAAAATATTTGGAAAGCTTACAATTTATTTAAACCAGCAGCCAAATAAGAATGCTGAAAATGAGGCTAATTTTGTCCCCTTCAAACTTTGACATTTACCAAATTTAACCTTATTCACGAATAACTTAAAAAATATTTGGAAATCTTACAATTTATTTAAACCAGCAGCCAAATAAGAATGCTGAAAATGAGACTAATTTACAAAATTGAGAAGACAATCAGCAGAAATGCATGTTGGTTTCTGTTCCTGCAACAACAGATGATTGTGCATGGAATGCGAATAAACAATTCCAAGGGAAACCACAATACAACAAAAGACAAATAAACACAAAAGTGCGGCACGTTTAATTCATAGAAATGCATGTTGTTTTACTTCATAGAATAAAATCCAAACTATTGATTGGTCGATTAGAACAATAACATTTGGATAAGTTTTATGAACACAAATGGGTGCACAACTAACCATAGCAATTGAGCAGCACTCACCTTCTCTCCACAAGAAGAGCACGTTGTTCTGCAGTCCTATCTGAACTTGCGATATCCTCATTGGCTGTATAGCTGCTGGAGTATAAATAAAGCCATAAGTAATACTGGAAAATGAAAGATTAAGTACAGTAAGAATAATGCACATAAGACTACTATGGCATTAACTGATAAATCCAAGGATTTTCCCAGCAGATTTCCTTGCAAGGAGGGAATTACCTTTCTTGCTCACAGTAGATGGAATTCTCATAGCCATTACCATGCAGACAAGCCAATAGACATTTTAAACTATCTGAATGTTAATCCTCCTACAAGTATTACCTGGAAGGAAGAACTGATTGGGGAACAAAAGGTGTATATGTTGTCTCCCTCTCAGCTGCAAGTCGTTGAGCCTTCTGAAACTCTTTCAGGACTGCTTGGAAGTCTTTCGCAAGTTTAGCATCTGTAATCTTCTTGCTGGCCTGCAGTTAAAAAGGAAATGCTTTCAACATAGAACAGAGAGAGAGAGAGAGAGATCCCACTACATATTCAGCAGCGACTTTAAAAGAGAACTTACACTAACTTCAGCACGATGATCTGTTTCACTAGCTTGTTTCAGTTTAGCTGAAGTATCCTTCACCAATTGCCCAATATGTAGCCTTGTCTTATGCCTGTGGATTGACAAAATTCAGTAGGAGGACAACCCCAATGATGAAAGTCCATCATGCAACAAATATCCCATGGGACATGTAAAAGGCGAAAAAGGATTGTAAAGAAGCATACATATTTTTCTTATTTCAACTTCTACAACGCATCATTCGTCACTACTATTTACGATAATTTCAGAAGCTCAGCTGAGAAGCAAATGAAGCAACTTAAAGTGAGTTAACATACAGAAAATTACCCAAGGATTAAGGTAATTAGAATTTCAAAGGATAAACTAGATTTCCTGACGTTCCACAGCTTTGCCAACCAATTGAAATTTCTCAAAAATTCTTGAAGTATGCAATAGCAGTAAGATTTCATTCCCGGGGGGAGGGGGGGGGGGGGGGTAAAGGTGGGGGAACAGAGAGAAAGCACTAAGACATCCCAAGTGGAGCACAGGACTACAGGAGCAGGTCAGTGACATTTGAAAAACGATATAATTATCTATTTTCCAATTATTTGTTCCTCTCATGATAGTTACGATCATAACACATCCTATCCTGAAAATTCTTTTACTTCAAAGAATGATGATTAAGCTTGGAAAAAAAATATGTGACTGATGCAGAGCATATGTTTGGTTACAACCCACTAGGCATACCTAAAGGATGAGGATTTATTGGCTGCTGAATGTTTCTGATGGATACTTTTGTATTACGACAGAGCTTTATGTTTACTTAGCTAGGGAGTTCTCTTACATTTTGTGTTTCCTTCATTATAACGTAAACTTTTCGATGCATAAATAGGCACATTTTTAAGTCATGGATTGAATTGAGACGCATGTTATGAATTTATTGAGACTAGTGGAACTCAGAGCCTCAAAGGTCTTCTCTCTTTTCATTGTCCGCTGACTCAGTCTAGCCTACCTCTTCACTCTATATCCTCCTCCCCTTCATCTGTTTCACACCTTTTTCTTCTAGCAAAAAAAATAATTCTAATTATCTAATTCTCACCCCTTTCTTTCAGTCTAAATTTAAAATTGCATCAGGTCTGACAATTCCTTTGGTAAATTAGGTGGTATCCAAGCTTTTGTTCTACCTCAGTGAAGGAGCTGAACTCATTCTAAGAAGTGAATGAACGGCTTCAACTAAGCACATTAATGAAGAATTTCAAATTTCTAACCCTCATACAATTAGTTTATTTTCTCTATATTCGTCTTATATGCCCTATCAAAAATGTACTAACCACTAAATAAATGTAAAAATGGCTTCACCCAATACACTAAAGAAAGCATACGGCATCCAAGATCAATTTGTGAACAACAAAAGAAAACATAAATTGAGTGCCAATCTGATCAAAACCATGATGAAATGTCAACTCAGTAGTCCACCAAAATTTTAACAAAAGAGTAGCTAGCCAAATTTTTTAGTTATCGATTCTTACAATTGCAACTGGCACATTTCTAGTTTGGTAGACTATGAGATTGAGAACTAATCTTACTCCTAAAGAAGAGTTATGTCACGGTCCGCATGTCTCAGAGACTGACACTTCTCGAACACTGCGAATACGTTTTTGATCTAGGATATATAAAATACAGCATGTGCAGTTCTTAGGGGGAACAGTGCTTTACTACTGAATCATGAACTTTGGAAAATACATTCTTTTAGCATTACAAAGGATATAGTTGCAAGACAAATCAAATTAAGGGTTTCTATGGAGTTTGACAATTTTATAAACCAAAGATATAGGAAGGTTTTCTAAAAATATATGGAACTAGGAGAGGAGAATCATCAACTTGCGTACATAAACATATCGACATACATGCATAATTATACCTCTGTTGTCTATAAGCTACAAATCCTGTGCCAGTAACAGAATACGAAACTATCTCAAAGAATACAATACAATTTCTCAACAAAAACATGTCTTTTATTGTACTGTCCTCCCAAGCATGTCCTACTATTTAAAAGTTGTCCCATAATTGTATTGATGTCTATCTCAGCAATACTAGCTTTCCTACAGGTGTCATACTAGCTAGTATAAGTAACAGAATACCAAACCTATCTAAAATAAATAAATTTTAAGTATAATTCTCTACAAAATCATACCTTTTATTGTAGTATACGCACCATTCATGTCCTGCTATTTTAAAATTTGCCACATCCATGTCTATCTAAGTGATTATGCCTTTTACCTAAATTTAAGGTGTCATTCTAGCCTTTCATATTCTAGAGCATGTAAAGTGTCTATATATCACCCAGACTAAATAAAACCACCAACAGATATTCACAAATCCAAATGAGCACCATCATGATGTTTATAAATCACAAATGAATGAACTCTGTCGATCTGCAGACTTGATTAAAGGCAAACCACATTTTGAGATTAATTTATGGCAAAGATAATGCAAGAGTCATGTGCCAATGAAGTAGACTGAATCATATATTGCCTTCTATTCCTATGGAGTTCTGGAATTTCATGTATTATGCAACTACTATACACAACATATTTGAAAATTTTTGACCTTCTAACCGTAATCCCACCAACCATCATCTCCTTTATCACTTCCTCTGAGCAACTCTCATTTAGGGACAACGCCAATAAGTTCCTCTAAACTCTTTCAGTTTTAGCTGATAGAGGTGCTCCAACAAGGTTTTGATTGTTGACCATCTCTCTCGTACTAGTAGACACCTAACTAAACATGAGGAGACAGAATTTTCCTATCAATGTACTGAGTCATCAAGAGTACTCTAGTAAATATATATATGGTTAAATCGTACCCTAAGCTCCTCCATATGGGGTTTTTGTAGCAAATAATGGGTGCAGACTGATTCAATATCTCAATGAGAAAGGTTTTTCTTTCTTGACCAGTGAAAACTCAATTATGGCAACTGCGAAACAACAATAAAGTTCCAATTCGATGTGAGCAAACTCTCATGTCATCTCACGCATGTACATCTGTGAGGAATTGTATAGGGGACACTGTACCCACTAATTAGTGAATTTGGAGTGAACCTCGGAACTCACTTTGCATGAACATTAACTATATGAAACATTTCCCTCATAATCCACATCTACTAAATGATTGAGCAAACTCTTGATTCTTCCCACCCAAAATGTATTTACTTAAGTGGGTATACACTACCAAATTATCAAAAATATTTGAGGCCAAACAGCTCAGAATGTGTTCATAATTACATAGTCCCATATATGTAATAAACAATTTCATTACCAAGCAAGCAGTTTCAATTCCCTATCAAAACTACTCTGTCACAGAATTCAATTTCAATAGAGTCTATTCAAACGGATCCAAACCCACCAATAAAAACAATACCAATTCAATCAAATTAAACCCAAATTACGCAATCCAGCCAGAAAAAAAAACACACAAATACAGATATGTGTACATATACATGTGTGCACGTGAGAACAGTTTCTCATAAAATTCAGTCTAAAAATCATTCTTCATCGCTATAATTCAACTTAACATGCTATACATTAAACCCTCGTCCAAAACCCACAACCCAGATCCCCTTAAACCCAAAAACAAATCAATACACACAATTCAACCGTATCAAACCAAACAAAAACCAATCACAATTCAATCAAATCACACCTAAATTACACACAGATGAGTAATTGGGAGTATATACATGTATATATATATATGTGTGTGTGATATGAATGCACTCACAGTTTGTCACGGAGTTCAGGCGTATCCTTGGGTGTTCCAAGGGTATTGACGAGCCTGTGGAAGGTAGAGACGGCCGTGTTGATCTGGAAAATCCCGGAAGCAACGGCTTGAGTTGGGTCTTGTTTGGCATTGATAATGTCTCGTCTTGAAGCCAAAGAACGACCCGCTTCAACATCCTGAAAGCTCATCTCTCTCAAACCCCAACAATTATCAGAATTTATATATATATATATATTAGAATTTTGCAGAAGAAAGGGTCTATGGCTGGACTTGGAGTTGCGGGAAAATCCAAATCCAGCGAGTGTTTGGAAGGTGGGAAAGTTGGATTAGGCGTGATGGAAAACCTCAAATATGGGCGATGATCCAGGAGGCTACGGGAATTGATGGAGGACAGAGAGTGTGTGATTTAGTGAGAGAATCAAATCAATGTATATGGTTTATTTTTTTATTTTTTTGATAATCTTTATTATTATTTTTAATTTCTAAAAATATTATCAAAAAAAAAAAGGAATAATTACAGTTTCGTTTCCTCAAGAATTATAAAATTGCACTTTCACCTCTATTCTTTTGATAATTATGATTTTAACCCCTCTAGTTAGTAAGTTGTAAGAAATACCTCTTTCGGTGAACTTTCGAATTTGTCAATGATAGTCAACGATTTCGTCAGTAATATTTTTTAGTGAAATATTTATTACACCCTTAATTAAATGATAAATAAATATGTGTATATAGTTAATTTCACATCTTCAGTCATGAACACGATTACTTAGAGGAATGAAGTGTAATTATAAAAATGAGAGAAGTATGAGTGTAATTTTATAATTCTTGAAAGGGTGAAACTGTAATTAATGAGTTTTTTTGTCACATAGTTGCTGTTTTTGATTGAGAGAGAATTAAAATCACAAAAATAAAAATGTAAATATGTTATTTTATTTCGTTTTTTTTTTAATTATGTGCATAATGGTGTTTTGGAGAACTATAAACTAGGGGTGGACAAAAATTCGGTGAATCCGAAAATCCAATCCGATCCAAATATTTTGGATCAATTTCATTATGGATTGGATTGGACTTGGATCCAAAAATACTGAATCCAGTATTTTATTAATCAGTTCTGGATTTCATTTTTGATAATTCGATTAATCTGGTCCAGTCCGGTATTGTTCACATATATTTTAATATATTTATATTAATAATATATCACATAATATATTATTTTAAATTAAATTATAATGTCTTATATCACTAATATACTATTTCAAACTAAATCATAATATTATATTTTACACTAAATAATTATCTATTTATATTTATAATATTATAAAAGTGTAAGGCTATTATCTTCATACATTTATCTACTAAACAATAAAATTAAAATTAATTAAATATCAAATTTCAACAACTACATTCAAATAAGTATCATTAAAGTGCATTATTATAATCTATTATTTCAATACATGCGTCTTCTTCATGAACGTAATTACTCGTATAATTAAAGTATTTTCAATCATTACAAAGAGAGATAAATGAGATAGATGTACGTCCAAATTTAAATTTTTTAAATTTTAAATATAAATTATATTCAAAGAATTATTATTAAAATATACTATTAACAATGTATTATTTAAAAATCTATTTCTTCTTTAAAAATAAAATTTACTATTCACTCAATTTTACTACTTTGAATTATGATTTACTTAATTGAACTTAATTTAACTATTTTGAATTCGGGATTTAGTCAATTTCACTAATTTAAATTGAGAATTTTATCAATTTCACTACTTTGAGTTGGAAATTTACTCAATTGAACTTAATTTCACTCAATTTCATTACTTTAAATTGGGAATATTATCAATTAAACTACTTTGAATTGGGGATTTACTCAATTTCATTCAATTAAAGTCAATTTCACTAATTTAAATTGAGAATTTTATCAATTTCACTCAATTAAAGTCAATTTCACTAATTTAAATTGAGAATTTTATCAATTTCACTCAATTGAAGTCTATTTCACAACTTTGAGTTGGGAATTTACTCAGTTGAACTTAATTTTACAACTTTGAATTGATGATTTTATCAATTGAACTCAATTAAATTACTTTGAATTA
This sequence comes from Cornus suecica, assembly GCA_963922005.1. Lineage (NCBI taxonomy): Eukaryota > Viridiplantae > Streptophyta > Magnoliopsida > Cornales > Cornaceae > Cornus > Cornus suecica. The sequence continues at coordinate 15,845,320 of OY998245.1, forward strand.
GGGAATTTATTCAACTTCACTCAATTGAAGTAAATTTCACTAATTTAAATTGGGGATTTTATCAATTTCACTACTTTGAATTGGGGTTGTGCTAATGTAGTTCCATTTCCTGAGTTCTTTGGGCCATGGTTATCACAAAGAGCATTGTATTACAAGGGGTGGTGCTACTGCTGTTTTATTTACTATTGTATTTGTAATTTTCTTTATTTTGTTTGAGTTAGTGGATTGACATAAGTCTGTATGTTTTGTCACAGTACTAGTCATCACTTGGTAGGTGTAGCGTCTTAGAGCATTGTAGTATGAACTTTTCTCCCAATATATTTGCATAACTTTGTAGCATTTTCTATTAATACTAAACTTGCTTTTTCAAAAATAAATAAATATATAGCTCTAATTTAAACTTGTTCTTGTTGTTCACATAATATTGTGCAGTGTATGAATTTATTTATTTAATTTAGCTAATATAGGTTTATGTTTCAATCCGCGAAACTAATCCAAACCAATTCAATTTACCGTATTCTGATTTAATTTGATTTCGTTAAACAAATGGATTGAATTGATTCCAAAAATTAAGAATCCGATAATAATGAATCGAATCCAACGTATCCTCATTCTGATCCGATCCAATCCATGTCCACTATACTGTAAACTACTACTAGCAACTTAATAATAACGCCCACAAAATAACTCCCATCAATTATTCAGACACTTTTGAGTTGGAAAAAGGTGCAGGCACGTTTAGTGGCCTAGATTTGCAACACGTGTACAATAACAATATATAGAATTATGGAAAGAGATCAAACTTTGCAAAAAAAATCATATCCAGTGATCAAATTAAAATAGTTGATCTAAAATTCAGTTGTTAATAAGGGATAATTAAAGAATAATTGGTTAAAAATATTTTACTTCTCAATGTTAAATTCATCATGTCTAAAATTATAATTAATGTCTAAACAAATTAGAGTAACACGGATACAAATGATTATTCACCGCAATTTTGAATTTTTTTATTTTTGAATTTTTTGTTGAAGGTATATATGAGTGAACAAAATTACACTTATTTTTTTCCTTTGATAAGTCATATATATCCACGCATAGACTTAAAATATTAATAAATTATTATTAATATAACATTTTGCTTAAGTAATAATTTTATTGGTCATCACATTTAATATAAAGGTAGTATCTTACCTAAGGACAAACCTTAGTTTAATTTACCTTTTCTTTTTCAAAAAAAATATATATATTACTATTTACCTTTTTCTTTTTCTTTTTTCTTTTTTCTTTTTTCTCATTCTATCTTTTTTGTCCTTTTGTTTGTTTTATTCTCTTTGTTATCAAAATGTAGTGTACTAGTTATATGTTTTTCGCCGAATTCATTTGAAAATAATAGCAAAAAATATATATTTAAATATGAGGAGGATTAAGGAAACATTTCTTCTCCTCGTAGACTCGTCCAATATAACAGATCATGGCAAACATGTTAATTGAATTCTATGTGTGTGGGTAATGTCATGGACTTATAAAATAATTTAATGAAAAAAAATATTTTACTAATTGGTTCACTAAGATGGTCACTTGTTGGCAATTAAGCTCAATTTGTATAACTATCCATCTTTTGACTCTTTTATGGTCCTTTAGATCAGTTTTATTTAGTTATTATGATTAAGTTATTGTGGGGGTTCGAATGAATTAAATGATATGAAGATAGTTTCTACACAAGTTCGTCAGTCAAATAATAATATTGATGTTTTTATTGCTTTTGATTGCTTTACAGAGAAACGAAAAGAGAAATGAAAGAGAAAATAGCAGTTACAAGTGATTGCAAAATACTTTCTCTCTCTATGAAATTTTTCCTCTTAGCCTCTGAAAAGTCCCCCCTTAAGTGAGCCCTCGCACCTCTATTTATAGACATAAGTGTCCAGTAGATCCTCGTGGATTGATATTGCCATGTCAGCAACTGTCTCGCGACATGGATTTTGCCATACTAATCCGCGCCATAAATACCTTGCACAATTTCATCTCGCGCCCTCGGCTGCGCGATGATGAATCGCGTAATCCCTTGCGCGGATTAATATTGTACCCCGTGTCCTGTGATCCGCGCATGTTTCATCGCGGATCTGATTTTTCCTTAGCCAAGGAACCATGTTGTATAGCTTTGCTGAGTCATGACATTTTGCATGCATACCTTTTTCATGACCTCGAATACTATCGGCCTCTCTAAAGTACTCTTGCTTAGGACGGCGTAAATAGGGTCGCGACCCACTATTTACATATCCCAAGCATTTCCCATAGATTCCGAATAGTACTCCCTACGTGAGCAACATATAGGGTTATGAGTTCAGATGCGAGCTATAAACACATCAGTCTTTCATACCTCCCTCTGCATAATGCAAGCTCTCGCGTACAAACTTTATTTGAGTCATTTTCCCAAATAAACCAAACCTTGGGGCCAATCTCCCAAATAAATAAATCATTGGGCCAATATCCCAAAATAAGCTAATCCTCGCGGATTAACCTTTTCGCGAGTCACCACCTTTACATTTTTCCCCATTGCGCTTTGATACTTAGCCAAGTATTAAAGTGCAATAACCTGTGGCTCGCGAATGAAAGCATTTATATTGTTGCTTGAAAGCTGCTTTTCCCCATGCCCTTTTTGCTTTTCCTTTCGCGAATGAAGTATGTCTACTACATCTCGTGACCTTCCATTCAATCCGCGACATTCCCTTCTCAGTTTTCTGTGTTTCGGCTAATCTTGTGCATGTACTTGTTTTAAACTTTCCCGTACCGTTCTTGTTTTTTTCAAATTCTCCATATCCTCGGATCCGCGACTTTTTTCATGCGCTTGGCCATGCGACTTTTCGCCTTCCTCGCGTATTTAATACGCCGTTTCGGTTTTCGCGCCTAACACTTATATATTTTCTCATGTCATTTTCACCTCTCATAACTTATATTTTACTCAGAGCTCTATTTTTCAAACCTCTTATTTTGCACCCCTTTTCTCGCATTCCATTCCTTTTCGCGCATACCCCTCTTCTTCAAAAAGCTTTTCGCAAGTTTGTCTCACCATGACAAAAGCCTCTACACCAAAACTTCTTGCACCTTCTTTTGGGGTTACTCCCTCTGTCCCTGATGCCTCAGAGTGGAAGAAAACACCATTTCTAGATTCTCAAGATACATTCTGGGCATCTACGCGAGACCTTCCTTCTCCTCTTATTTCAAGCCAACCTCTTACTCTCGATCCAGATAATGAAACAAAACATGTTTTTATCCCTCCTCCTTTTATTCCTCGTTTCCTTGTTGAGAGGGGTGACACGCCATTTTCCTTTATTGAGTATGAAGGACATGTTGCGCCCATCACTGACTAGAAGATGTGGTCCAGCCACATTCTTAGTCAAGACCGTCACCGCGCCACTCTTGCACAGGCTGGCATTCTTGAGTCCATTGAGCTATTTTTGGACTTCTATGTCCGTCGCGATGTGGATGCGCTGAATAATTTGGTTTTGCGCTGAAGCACTTTCTCTCATACGTTCATTGTATCCTGGGGCGAGTTCACACCCACTTTGGAGGATGTCGTGGTTCTATTCCGACTCCCTGTTTTGGATTCGCGCCCCATCAAGGCTTCTTTAGTTGAGTCAGAGGATAAGAAGATCCTTAACCAACTTCGTGATTGTGGCTCGTATGCCTGCAAGCGCGGCAGTTGGTTTGAAAAGGGAGTACTCCTTCCTGAGCAGGCCAAATCAAGTCGCCCGAAGCTGTCTTATTCAGCTTGGTGCCACCACTTCTTCCGCGAGTACTCCTCGCGAAAGTCGGCTCCTGGTCAGGATCGCGAATCTGTTCCTAGACCTCAATTCAATGGCCCTTTAGAGCTGGCAGGCTTCCTCGCGTATTGGCTTGACCGTTATATTTTCCAAGGCAAGCCAGAGGATGTTCCTAGCCGTATGGTGTTTCTGTTAGCTGGGATGCTATCGCGAGGAGTTCGTATTGCTTTGGTTCCTCTCTTCCTTGGTACACTGTACTCCCAGTTGGACATGCTTGCGAATGACTTTGCTCGCTCCTTGGGTAGGTATGAAATAAGTACTCACATTTCAGGTACCTTCCTCACTTTGTTTCTTTTTTAGCGTTTCCCCAATTATGCTCCCATTCCTGCTTCCTTTTCTCCTCCATCCTCAGAAACCAATAACTCTATTTCTTTAAAATCACGGGCTACCCGCTAGACCTCTCTCTCATCTTCACAAACACTTTCTTCTTTCATTGACACTTTTCTTGAATTTTCTTGGCGTCTATACGCCACTCCTCTTGAGGGTTTTTATTCACCCAACTTTTACCCAAAGGAGGAAGTAGTTTCCTATGACATAGCGCTGGATGACCACCTCATCTTCTCGGCTATGACCCACAAGTGTCATCTTCCCATCTTTAGTGAGACCTTTGACATTGTGGCTTCCTACAACCCCTCTCGCGTGTCCAGGCAGTTAGGTTTTGACCGGCCATTCCCCCTCCACTTCCTCTATATCGTGATGATAATTTTGACAGGTGCTTTATTGTTTTTCGCGAGTCGATTGAAAAGAGTGTTCGCATATTTTATACTGTCATCTTTATCCAGCCCGACACTCGCAGAAGTGGAGTGACTACAGCCTATAATGAGTTCTGGAAGGAGCAATTAGTGAGGTTTCAAAGTTTCATGGCTGAAACTCCTCCTGTTCCTATACCAGTTCCAGTATATATTGCAGATCCTTCATTGAAGCTCCGCAAGGTCAGGAGCAAGTCTACACCAAAACAACATGCTCAGCCTTCACATAAAACTAAGCAAGCGACTCGCAAGCGGTCTCTTCGCGAGGAAATTCCCTCCGCGGGGCCACCTATCCGCGAAAATCCCATCCGCGAGGAGCCTATCGCGAGACGTCTGGTAAATTTTTTACAAATCCTTTCCTTTGCTGTGTTATGTACTTTCATGTGTTAATACTAATTCCTCTTCTCTTCTACAGCGTTCCAGTGCCTAGGCTCCAGGTATCATTAGTGATTCTTCCGATGTACTGGATCATGTCCCTTTTTCTGTTCTTCTTAAAAACCTGTCTATTGCAGCAGCGTTAGACAGTGTGCCCCTCGCGAAGAGAAAGAGAAAACTCACCAAGGCCTTCGCAACCCATGTGGCAGGAGAGACTCCTAGCTCAGAGGAACCTCCCTTGGTGCGGAAGCCCAAACTTTCTCCTGAAGTATCTCACGTGGGTGCCTCAGAGTCAGCTTCAGAAGAGGCATCCTTGGTTGTGAGGCGCAAACTTGCCTTAGCCAAGCTGAAGAACAAACGGAAGCCTGATGCAACATCCATTTTACTAGATATTGTTGCTCGCGTGGTTGAGGACATGAGGGCTGGAGATGATGCGGAGGAGACGAAGGTTGCCAGCATCCTCTCTGATTTACCCAGGACGACTCTTTCCCAGAGTAAGCTTTTAACTTGACTTTACTTTTCTATTTTAGATTTCTTGCTTCTAACATTTCAAATTCCTCTCCTTTTAGGTTCCCGCGAGACAAACTCCCCGTATGTTCCAGTCTCTCCTGGGGGTAGCCTTCATTCTAACCCCTCTGTTACAGCTTCGTCTGACGATGATGAGGACCACCTCACCATCAACTCCTTGTTCAACAAGTCTTCTCAACCTACTCACGCAGATGAGGATGATGATGATCTTTCTTCCTCCTTTCGCGACAGTGTTATTTCCGTGACCTCTACCCCTGAAGCAGATCGCGAGGTATCTTCAGGTCACGAAAATGAGGAGGCCACAGTAACTCACGAAGCTTCTCCCAAACTACCTTCCATTCCTGCTTCCCCTATAGCTGTTGTTATTGATGACCGGGCAGAGGATCCCAATATTGATGACAGTCATTTGCAGCATCTTAGTGGTGATATTGCCTCTGAAGTTGCTACAACCCTTGCAGACCATCCCAGTATTGAGAGATCTATCTTTGGCGCCCCTATCCCAGAGGTTGAGGAAGGTAACCCTTTTATCACCTTATCCTTCTATTTGATTCTGAATATCAAAATGTGTTTTTAACATGTGTATTTTCCTTCTTTTAAGTGTAAACTCCGAAGATCAAGAGATGATCAACGAGCTACTGCATGATGCTCAGAGGATTTCTGAGGGTCAGATGGTATTCCCTCCGGATACTCTTGATGAGGTGCACATAGAGGCACCTCCATCTCCATCTCGTGACTCCATACCAGATCCTCCCGAACTTGCTCGCGCCTTTGTCTCAGATCCTGCTGAGCCTACTTGCGTTTTTGTCACTGATCCTGTTGAGCCTACTCGCGCCTTCGTCAATGATCCTGTTGAGTCTACTCGCGCCCATGCTTCCACTTCTCGCATGCCTGCCATTGCTCCAGTCTATGATGTTGCTTTCTCAGTGCCAACACCTTGGCATCAGTGGTTTTGTTATCCTCGTGACATCCCAGTGCTTGATCTGATAGAGGCAGCTCATCCAGAGACTTTTGCTCACATGGAAGTTCATGAGCCACTCTTGCAAACGGTCCACCTTCAGCTAGTTGCAGATGTGTTCATGACCCTTTCTGAGACTTCCATTCAGGACCTTGTTCCTGACACCCTTCCGCGATGCCATGCTCGCATAAAGGACTGGAAGAAGGTTGGGATGGATGTGTCCTGGTGGGAGACCCAGCTGGCTGTTATTCAGAGGCTTTATGATCATCATCTTGTCGAGCTAAAGGGTCGTGATGCTCTTCAAAGAAAATAGGTAGAGATTGCAGAAACTCGTAGACAGTTAGCACTTCTCGAGGAGGATGAGAAGAAACTTCAAGATGCAGTTGATCATCTTGAGCGGGCCCGTCTTTACTTGGAGGAGCATGAGGGCTTCAAGTTATCAGATCCCATCACCCGAAACCTTTTCTAGCCCCTCTCATTTTTGTATTATGATATATGTACTGTCTTCTAATTGTATCCACATTTTTGCTGTATATCCTTGTATTGTGATAGTAACTTTGACATGTTTTATACATATGGGATGATTTGTTCAATGATTTATGTCTTTATTGAAGAACATTTTCATAACACCATAATCCGCAATCCCTTCATGCTTGATATAATTTAATCCATTTCAAGTTCAGAGATCCAGCCTTCTCGTGAGTGACTTCGTGCTCCATCCTGTAATACCCACTGCTGCCCTCACTTACAATCACATACGGACCTTCCCACTTAGTATCAAATTTTCTTACCCTTTGTCCCCTCATGATTGTCGGTACCACTTTTAACACTCTATCTCCCTCCTTGAACCATCTGTACCGTACCTTTTTGTTGTAGCTCATTGCTTGTCTCTTATTGTATTCTTTCTAGTTCGTAAAAGCTTTAGCCCTTGTTTCATCCAATCCTTCTATCTCCAATAGCATGTCTTCCAAACTGCTTTTGCACGCCAATATTTTAGCAGCCACCTCTAGCTCTATAGGTAGCACAACCTTTAATCCATAGACAAGTGCATATGGAGTCATGTTTGTTACACTCCGGTATGCGGTTCGATGAGCCCATAGTGCTATTGGAAGTTCTTCCACCCATTTTTTCTGATTATCATGCACCAGTCTGGACAAGATTCGAATTAACGCTTTATTAGAAGCTTCAGCCTGCCATTTCCTTTTGGATAGTAAGGCGTGGACTTGTGATGAATTACTGAGTATCTCCCCAACAAATCCGCGACTTTACTATTGAGTCCAGACATTTGACTATAGTCCCAAGCAAAGACATCTCGAAACTCCTTGAGCAATTCTACTAGAGCACCCTTAGTTTCTTCGGGCAGCGTACTGCTTATGAAGGTAGGTCGCGGATCTGCGTCGTCGCCTATGTCCACTTCACACAAGCCATGCTCTGGTCGCAGATTCACATTCAGTACTTCAGGCTCAGTGTCAAATTTTATTTGTACAACCTCTTCTGTCCCGGGGTCAGTGCCAACTGTGCAAGTTTCTGACCCCCAATCCCGTCATAATTTGTACACCACCTGCCCGTCGGGCATCTTGACTCTTGACCCCAATTTGTTAGGTACGAGTACGATTCGCTGAACTGGCTTTGTGACGATTGTCCTTTTCTTCAGCGGCGGGGTCATTTTGTCGTCCTCCTGCTAGCAGTTCTTGGCATTCTGATTGATTAAGTTTTTCTCTCAATTCCTGATTCTCTTTTTCAAGAGCCTCTAGGCGTTGAAGTATAACAGTTGTCTATTCTAGCTGTGTGTTGGTTTCTCCCGCCATTGATCTAATAGCTTTTGACTATAACATTCGTTTCCCACAAACGGCGCCAAAAAGTGTAAACCCGTTCGAAGTTGTCGAACGAATTGCAACTTTTGTAATTTAAACAGAAGCAACGTATTTAGATAAATGACAAGATAACAATGTAAATTTGAAGAATCAGCAAGAATGGGGAAAATTTTCGGATCCTTTTCTTTTTCTTTTTCAATCTTTTTATACATGAACTTGGTCTTACCCTCATAAATGGGTATTAAAACATATTTAAAATAATATCTCTACATTAAATACAAATTGACTGTTTTGTAAAACTGCCATATTAAAACCCATATCAGCTTTTATTGTGTATAATGAAACGGTCGGTTTTTAGGAGATTTCATCCTGAGATGGGCTTCTATTTTTGGGCCTTGTTTTCTATTGGGCTTGCTAATATATGTTGATCAAGTGTTGTTTTGTCTAATGGGCCTAATGTAGAAAATAGTCCTACACTTTGCTTCCAATTCCTAAGCCCATTTCGTATTTTTGAAATAAGGTTGGAATTCGAAGAGCCATGTGTAACTGCCACTTTCCTTATTTCATTCGTCTTCTTCAACACTTCTTCTCCATTTACAAGAGCAGACTCCTATTCTTTGAAGGCGATTTCTAGCAAGAAGCTCTTGAGGTTAGTCTTACTTTTTCATCCTTCATATGTCTTTCATAAATCAAAACATCATGAGTAGTGATACTAGCCGAACCCCTTCTCTAGAAGTGGTTGTGGATGATGCTCCTGCTGTTTCTTCTTTTGAGGTTGCCCCCAATCTGATTGAATCGGAACCCCAAAAACTTTCCCGAAAACAACTGCGTAAATTGTCATTAGCCGATAGGTGTAAAATAGAGTTTGAAATACCCAATGACGTTTCGATTTCTGAGTATTCCTCCGATTTGGACTTCAAATCGTATGAAGAAGTTGAACCGAATGAAGCCTTGTTTTCTGCGCATCGTTTGGTCGTAGTAAGATTTCCCCTACATCCCTTCTATCACTACGTTCTTTTTTCTTTAGGGCTTACACCTTTGCAAGTAAACCCTAATTTTTTCAGGGTTTTATCTGTAATGCTCGTTCTGAACCACGAACAAGATTTGAACTTAGGTTTGGGTGACTTTTTGCTCTGTTACAAAGTCGATCATATCAGAAAAAACCCTGGTCGGTACCATCTGCACCCCCATTCAACCTTGAAACTTTGTGATGGGAATCCTTCTTCTGAGAAGGAATGGAAAGATAAGATGGTGAAAATTGGGGGAAATTGGAGGGTGGATGCGTCCGGCCCGTATCCTCTGTCAAGGACCTTTGGTAGTTGTAAAAAATTGAAGTGTGGATTCAAAAATCCTGGCAAGTGTCATTTTGTACTTTTCGAATTTTGCCTATTTTTCTTGAACTGTGTATGTATTTGTTTTTGATTGTGTGTCTGTATTTTGCATACAGCAGAACGTCTAGAATATCTGAACGAGAAAGTCTTTGCTACTCTTCCTTCCAGTAAAACTCTTTTGACTTCTCATAATCTGAAATTCATCGCTGCTAGCGCTTCAGAAGCTACCATAATGGAAATTCCGGTAACAACCTCCAAACGCGCTGCAGCACAAAAATCTACTGCCCCCATCAGCTCGTCTGCTGATAAAGGAAAAACTAAAATGATCGATCTGACTGAAGATCCGAAGAAGACGAAGGGGCTTCTGAAGAGGACGAACACTGATGACAACGGTAATGTTCAGAAAAGGTTGCAGCTTGGCCCCCCTTCAGAGCATGCAAAAAGAAATGACTCTGAGAAGCATGAAAAGTTAAAGAAGAAGACCAAATCTGTGAGCGGCTATACTATTCCAGACTGCTGCTTCCCTTCATCATTTGATCCAGAAGGTGATTGGATCCCCAAGTTCGAAAAAAGTGATGGAAGTGTTCTAGATCACTGTTCGCTGGCCATATCGGATCCTAATTCCCTGATGGCACTTGCTCGTGGTATGTGGCCACCCAAAGATGAAAATTTTCAGTAACATGTCGATCAGAACGAGCTTTTGGCTAGGGCTCCTATTTCTATTTTGGAGGTGCAAACTTTTTTTTTTGTAATAATAACATTTCTTTTTTCTTCAGTCTGTATTTGATGTCTTAGCTCTCTGCAAAGCTGTTGAGATGGGAGAGTACAAAAGAAAAAACATGGATGCTGCATACCTAAGGGCTGAAAAATGCGCCATGTTGGCTGAGAAACAGAAGAAGATCCTGGAGACTGAGCTGGAAAGCTTAAAGAAACTCCATAAGAAGGAAGTCGAACAAAATGCTGAACTGAAGAAGCAGGTCCACAACTTTGAGACTTCGAATGCCGTTCTGAAATCCGGCTTGGAGGTTTGTCGAAGATGAGGTGTGGAAATGCACCGGAGGTATGTGAGTATTTTTTATATAAAATTCTGCGATGGGTTCAGATTCTGTCATGATCAAATGTCAATGGACCCATCAGCTCGAATATATGAGGACCCGGCAGCTCATGACAATGCTTGTGGTGTCGTTCATCCGTATACCGAGCCTGAGCCTTGCAGAGACGAGAAGGACTTCGCTCAATTTCTCTTGCATGGGATTATTCCGGGTGAACGGCCAGAGCCTATTTCTGCAGTCCCTTCTGCTGCAACTGAAGTGTCAGTTGGGCCTTCCATTCCTCCTTCAGAGAATCAGCAAGCACCCACTGATGAAATTTTGACTTCTTGACTAGAAGTTTTATCTTTGAACAATTTTCATGGTCTGTAAAACAATATATATTTTTGGTGCTCCTGTGGTGAGCATTTTTTGAACATGTTTTTAGATGGCACTTGATGTGCTAAATATTTTTTGAACAGGATAGCACTGAGGTGTTGAGTATTTTTGAACAGGATGACACTGAGGTGCTATGTATTTTTTAACAGGATGGCACTGAGGTGCTATTTATTTTTGAACAGGTTTATGTGTTTCTAGAACACAAATTTTTTGAGGTGCATCTTCATGCGTCTTTGTTTAAAGCAGGAACTTGGTGCCATCTTTTAAGATGGTCTTTTATTTTTGCCTAAATGGCTTATATATTTTGGCCAAGTTATTTTACTTAGGCTTTTCATGTACTTTCTTTTGTGGCAGTTTGAACAAAAATATTGGAAGATATTAATAATATCTTTATTTATTTGATACGGATCTTATCATATAAACTTTGAACGAAATTTAAGATCAACAATTTTTTTTATTGAAAATACCTCTTCAGGTGTATTGCATTCCAGGCTCATTCGATCTGTTTTCCATTTTGATCGGCCAATCTGTAGGCTCCTTTGCCCATCACCTCTGTGATTGTGTACGGCTCATCCCATGTAGGATCTAGCTTATTTGATCTTTTGGCCAACACCCTTAGTACTCGATCACCTACTTGAAACGATCTAGGTTTCACCTTTTTGTTGTAACTCCTCATCAATCTTTGTTGATACTCTGCTAGCCTCTTTGAGGCCATTTCCCTTTTTCATCCATGAAATTGTTTTCGATTCCTAGAATCTCTTCGTTCTGTTTAGGATTGAAGAGCTGGATTCTTGTTGTGGGGACTTCCAATTCAATTGGGATTACTGCCTCGACACCGTACGCTATAGCGAATGGTGTCAACCCGGTCGGCTTTCGGGGAGTCGTTCGGTAACTCCAGAGGACTCTTGGTAATTCCTCTAACCATCGTCATTTTTCTTCGATTCCTTCTAACTTTATTTTTATGTCGAAAAAAATCGTTTTGTTCGTTATCTCGGCTTGTCCATTTGCTTGCGGGTAACTGACCGATGATAAGTTCTGATTGATGCCATACTCGTCCAGCAACTCCCGAACGTATTGATTGTCCAAATTTTTGCCGTTGTCCATCATTATGTACTTTGGAACTCCAAACCTGTAGATTATATGATTTAAGATAAAATCAATCACTTGAGTGTGCGTGATTCTTACATAAGCTTTCGCCTCCACCCATTTAGTGAAATAATATGTAGCCAGAAGCACATGTTTTTGATTTGATGTTGCCCTTGTCAATGGTCCAACCGCATCCATTCCCCATCGTGCGAACGGAACAGGGGAAGCCATTGCTGTGAGTAGCTCTGCTGGCTGATGGATTATATGCGAATGCCTTTGACATTTGTCGCATCTTCTCGCGTACTCTTTCGCATCTCGGATCATGTACGACCAAAAATAGCCTTGTGGTATTGCTCTGTGGGATAATGATCTACCCCCAATATGGCCTCCACAAGTTCCATCGTGCAACTGCTTGAGTACCTATTGTGCTTCATACGGGGTCAAACACCGCAGGTAGGGCCCTGTCATCGATCGTCGGTATAAACAACCATCGATTATTGAATACTTGGCAGAAACCAATCTTACTTTCTTTGCTTCCTGAGGATCCTCAGGTAAAACACCGATCAATAAGTATTGAAGGATTGGGTCGATCCAACTCGGCTCGTACGGAATCACGCACACCTCCTTCTTTTTACCAATTGATGGAGCGTGCAATTCGTCCACGGGTATTATCCTGATCATATCATCCCCAACTGATGATGCCTGATTTGCTACATGATCAGCCCCATGATTTTCCGCCCTTGGAATTTGCTTGAAAGTTACTACCTGAAAATTTTGTATTTATTCCTGAACGGTCTTTTTATATTCCAGCATCCTTTCCTCATTTGTATTATAACTTCCTGTGATCTAATTTACGACTAACTGCGAGTCGCTGAACATGCTTAATTCTTTGATCTGGAGTTCCTTTGCTAACCTTAATCCTGCCAAAACGGCTTCGTATTCAGCCTCATTGTTTGAACTTTCAAAGCACAATTTGATCGATTGCTGCAACTTGGTGCCTTCTGGGGATATTAGTTCGATCCCCACACCTGCCCCCAGGCTATTCACTGATCCATCCACATAAAGCGTCCACCTTGGATTTACACTGCAGACCTCATCTTCGGTTGCTTCATACTCAAGGAGAAAATCTGCCACCGCTTGACCTTTTAGGGACGTTCGTGGCTCATAGGTAATATCGAACATGCTTCGTTCTATTGACCACTTAGTCGTTCGTCCCGAGAAGTCAGGCTTTAATAAAATTGCTTTGATTGGATGTGATTCGAAGTAATGTCGTAGCTTCCGTTTTGCCTGGACCAATGCCAAGATTATTTTCTGTCTTTGAATACCTTCTCTCGGCGTCAAGCAATGTCTTGCTTGCATAATAAATTGGGTACTGCCTGTTCCCATCGTCTCTTACCAACGCTGAACTGACTGCGCTCAGAGAAACTGCTAGATATAAAATTAAGGACTCATGATCTTTGGGTGCCGTCAGGATTGGTGGTTTCGCCATATAGAGTTTCAGCTGATCGAACGCTTCTTGTTGTTTCTCTCCCCAAGCCATTGTTTTCTTAGATTTCAGCACATCGAAGAACGACTTGCATCTATCTGACAATTTGGAGATGAACCAGCTTAAAGCTGCTAACCTCCCTATAAGCACTTGGATTTCTTTTGGAGATTCAGGTGCCTTCATCCCGATCAATGCCTGAACTTGTGCGGGACTTGCTTTGATTCCTTCTTTGTTCACTATGTGCCCCAAGAATTGACCGGATGATACACCAAAAGTGCATTTCTCCGGGTTCAGCTTCATTTTATGTGATCGCAGGGATGCGAACACATCCTCCAAGAGTTTCAGGTGGTCATCCTTGCGCTGGCTTTTAACAACCATATCATCTATGTAAGCCTCCATCGTATCTCCAATCTGGGTCTTGAAAATCTTATCGATCAGTCGCTGATAAGTTGCACCTGCATTTTTTAGACCGAACGGCATGACCTTGTAACAGTAGGTCCCTCTTTCGGTGATGAACGCCATTTTGTCTTCATCTTTTGGGTTCATAGGGATTTGATTGTATCCTGACTAGGCATCGAGGAAAGTCAGCCGTTCGAACCCAGTAGTTGCGTCGATCATACGATCAATCTTTGGAAATGAAAACTGTCTTTTGGGCAAGCTTTATTTAAGTTGGTGAAGTCCACACACATTCGGAACTTCCCATTCTTCTTTTGTACGATGACAACGTTAGACAACCAATCAGGGTAATGAACTTCTCTGATAAAACCAGCTTCTAACAATCGGTCAACCTCTTCAGCCACAAATTTTCCTCGTTCGGTTCCGATACTTCTAGGTCTTTATCGTACGGGATGAGCGTCGGGACGAACACTTAAGGTGTGCATCATTGTTCCTAGGTCAATCCCGGGCATGTCGTTGTGCTCCTAAACGAAAACATCTGCATTTGATCTTAGCATAGAAATCAATTTGCTCATTTCATCAGAATTTAGGCCTCTTCCAATTCGGGTGGTCTTTCCTTTGCTCCCGATGATCAGATCTACTGTGATGATGTCCTCTTCGGTCTTCTCATCATCGTCAGTCTGATCATGAACATTCGGTAATTGCTATAAGTTCCGTTCGGAACTTTCGCCTTTGGTGACAATGGCATAACACTCTTTCACCACCACTTGATCTCCCTGGATATCAACAAATCCTTTCCCTGAAGGATCAACACACCGCATCACCTGATGTAGAGTTGAAGGAACTCCTTGCATTCGGTGAATCCAACCTCTTCCCATGATCAGATTGTAAGAAGGCTGCACGTCCACCAGCATGAAATTTTCTGTCAAGGTTCGCTTTGCAGCTGTCACAGGTAAATTCAAGACACTGATCGGGTAAATCCTCTTTCCATCAAAACCTGCCAGCGGACTGGCGATCGGCTTGATCAACTCCGTGTTGATGCCGATCTTTTCGAAGGCTGATTTGGTCAGGATGTTCGTGCTGCTACCTGGATCAACTAACACCCTTTTAACTAAAAAATTTAAAACTATGATCGAAATTACCAGTGGATCTTCATATGGTAGTTGTACACGTCTCAAGTCCTCCTGGGTAAATGATATTGTCGGTATTGGGTAGTTACGAATTACGTTCACCTCCCCAACCCTTCAGATCTTGTTGGTATTGCGCATTCGTGAACGCTGAACCGAACGGCTTTCCTCATCCTCTTCTGGTTTTCCATGGATCGTGTCAATGATTTTCACCGGCTGTCCGCCCACAATCTTATTAGTCTTCGGACGATCAAAATTTTTCGTTCCATTGTCTACGTACTCCTTCAGATCTCCTTTGGCTATTAATGTCTCAACTTGCCTCCTTAAATGTCTGCATTCATTAGTTAAATGACCGAAGTCATTGTGGAATGCACAGTGCTTCGAACGGTCTGCTGCTCTGGTCGCATTCTCAGCGAAAATGGTGGACGAAAGATACCTTTTGCTTTATTCTCGTTGTACAATTTCACCAACGTTGTTCGAAGTGGAGTTTAAGGTATGTCGTACCTTGGCCTCCTCTCCTGCTGCCTGTATGGAGCTGATCGTAGGTTGCTCGTACTATCCGACTTTTTGATTATCCTTTCTTTTGACTTGCTTTCCACACTGACCAACGCCGAACGATGACCCCTTTCTTGCTCATCTTCTTCCAATCTCAAATACCCCTGCGCCCGTGAATTCAACTGGCCCATGTTGAAGGGTGTTGATTTCACCAAGGATCTACGAAAGCTAGTCCCTTGTTCGATTGCCACCTTGAAAGCTTCCACTGCTGCTGGTTGATCGCAACTGGGTATCATTTCCATTTCCAAATTAAATCTGGATAAGAAATTCTTCAAAGTTTCACCTTTCGCTTGCCTCATTGTGAACATATTAGAAATGGTCTTCTTCTGCTTCCGGTTGCCAAAATATTGAGCTAGGAACTTTTCCATTAGCGTTTGGAAAGAATCGATCGAACCACCGGATAACTGTCTAAACCATAACAGGGCTGGGCCCGTTAAACTTGTAGAAAAAGCTTTGCACATTAACGCATCATCAGCCATGTCGAGAGTCATCATCTGCTCCACATGAAATAAGTGTTCAATTGGGTCCTATGTCCCATCAAACATAATGAACTTTGGCATCCGGAACTTGTCTGGCCTTCTAGCTTGTTGTATTTCAGTGCTGAATGGTGACTTAGTCATTTTCGGTGTCATCTCGATGGCTAGATCAGCTGGTGATTGTGTTCTGAGATCTTTTACTTGCTCGTCCACGATCTTCTGAATCCTGGACACCATATTGAGCAGAACTGCCCGATTTTTGGCGTTCATCTCGTCCCCAATTTGCTGGGTACGAGTACGATTCACTGAACTGGCTTCGTGACGATTGTCCTATTCTTCAGCGGCGGGGTCATTCTGTCATCCTCCTGCTGGCAGTTCTTGGCGTTCTGATTGATCAAGCTTTTCTCTCAATTCCTGATTCTCTTTTTCAAAAGCCTCCAGGCGTTGAAGGATAGCAGTTGTCTCTCTTAGTTGTGTGTTGGTTTCTCCCGCCATTGATCTAATAGCTTCTGACTATAACATTCGTTTCCCACAGACGACGCCAAAAAGTGTAAATCCGTTCAAAGTTGCCGAACGAATTGCAACTTTTGTAATTTAAACAGAAGCAACGTATTTAGACAAATGACAAGATAACAATGTAAATTTGAAGAATCAGCAAGAATGGGGAAAACTTTCGGATCCTTTTCTTTTTCTTTTTCAGTCTTTTTATACATGAACTTGGTTTTACCCTCATAAATGGGTATTAAAACATATTTAAAACAATATCTCTACATTAAATACAAATTGACTGTTTTGTAAAACTGCCATATTAAAACCCATATCAGCTTTTATTGTGTATAATGAAACGGTCGGTTTTTAGGAGATTTCATCCTGAGATGGGCTTCTATTTTTGGGCCTTGTTTTCTATTGGGCTTGCTAATATATGTTGATCCAGTATTGCTTTGTCTGATGGGCCTAATGTAGAAAATGGGTCGAGAGTAATAACTAATAAGTGAAGTTAATTCAAATTTTAATTAGGGTGAATTCCAATTTTCATCTCAGGTGATTTGTCAAATTACATTCGCCTCTATTACATTTTGAATATTTATCATTTTTTCTCTATCATACCGGTTGCCGGATAAATGAAAATACGCTTATGCCCACATTAATTTTTCAAAATTTAAAATATCTTGAACGGTGAATTACCTATATACCCTTGTGGGTTTTAATCGTCATCATCATCTTATTTCCTTGATCGGATACTGGAATGATGCGTTTGAGATGGTATTAGGGTATAAATATTCATGGAGAAGGGGACTCTGAAGATTACTTATATAATTGTAATGAAGAGATAGAGAAATCAATTTAGATTGAAACGTTATCGAATAGAAGGCTTGAAATTTGCATGGTTGCAACCAAAGGTCTACGTGAGAATTATGTGGTTAAAGTTGTTGTTTTCGTCTTTTGAGATTTAGTTCTTCTGATCAAACACATGTCAGCGTTGATGTAAAAGCCCCTAAGGATGACTTCGACATTCAGGGGTCGTGATAACTTTGGTTATCTTGTTCCTAAATATTTCAGTTATCCTCAATTTACATAAAAATTAGATGTAAATTCCTTTTATACAACCTTAATTTGATAAAATCCTAAAATTCTAATAATTCTTAAATTCATAAATTTTAAACCTCAAGCCCAAGTTAAAAGTCATTATAACATCTTATAATCGTAATTTCAGTCAATTCAATTATGAATTATTTTTATACATCTATTTGATAAAATTCCTAAAATTGTACATTGTTTGATACAAAATATAAAATAATGCCTATTGTACCCTTTTCAAATTCTACTAATTCTCTTGCCATTACTTCATCAAGACCATGAATACGAGTAATGTGATCGCTTACTTGATGTACAATACCAGTAGGGGTGCACATGGTTCAGTTTGGTTTGGTTCCGACCGAAACCGGACTGATATTTTTTATTTTTAAAAAATGAGAACCGAAATCAAACCGTTAATGCAAGAAATCGAACCGAACCAAATCATTTTTTTCAGTTCGGTTTCTACTATCAATTTTTTAAAAAAGTAAAGGTAATTTGTATTAGAATGAATAGGCCCGAGATAAAGAAACCGTTTTTTTCCTTTTGATAATTTATATATATCACTTATATAAGTTATAATTTTTAAATTATATATATATATATATATATATATATATATGTATGTTTGTAGAGAACTGTGTTGATTGGCCAGGTTAGATGGGCTTACAATCACAGATACTTGAAAATCTATGAAGCATGGATACAGACACGGGATACGACACGACACGGACACGGCGACACGACAAATTTTAAAAAAACAGGATACGACACGCCTGGGACACGTTTACAAAAAAATATATAATTTTATATATATATATATATATTACATTGCAATTACAATAACATACTTTACTTAAATTGATATGTATTATCTATATATACCAATTTAATTTCTATTTTATTCTCCCAAAACACTCTCCACTATTATCTATACACGCCTATTTAATTTCTATTTTATTTCCCCAAAAAATTCTTCACTATTATCTATACACCCCAATTTAATTTCTATTTTATTCCCCCAAAAATTTCTTCCTCCTTTTTAGGAAGGAAGAAACCCATCATCTGAAATTCAAACTATCTCTCAAATTTAAATTGCACATAACTCTATTATTTCCGCGCCAACACACAAGAATTATAAATTTATGGGTTAATTTCAATTAAGCCTCCTTTACAATTGAAATTAATCAAATAACCCTCATCCTCACATTTCATAATATATATATATTTCAAAATAAATATATAAAATTCAAAACAAAAATATAAAATTCGGAAAAATATAAAAATTTCAAAATATAAATATGAATTTTGTAAACAATATGTAACTTTCAAAAAATATATATAAAAAATTAGAAATATATATATATACATATTTTTAAAAAATCTAAAAATATATATAAATTTTGAAACAAATATATAAATTTCAAAAAAAAAAAAATTACGAAAACTATATATATTTTGAAATATATGTATAAATTTTGAAGAAAATATATTTTCAAAATATATATAAATTTTGTAAAAAAACCTAATCTTGTATATTTTTTAAATTTATATATATATTAGTAAATTTATATTTTTTTTCAAATTATATATATTGTTTTCAAATTTTATATATTATTTTTAAAATTTATATATATATTTGAATTTTATATATATATTTTTCTTAATTTATATATTTTTTGAAATATATAATGTTTTTTCAAAATTTATACATATATTTCAAAATATATAGTTCTCAAAATTTATATTATTTTTTCAAAATTTAAATATTTTCTAAATTTTCATTTTTGCAAAATTTATATATATTGTTGAAATATATATATATATATATCAAAATTATATATATAATTTTGATATATATCAAAATATATGTCCCAGCCGTGTCCATGCCGTGTCCAGTTTTAAAAAATTCTATGACATGTTTTTGGAGTGTTCGACACATTTTTTAGGAGTGTCCGAGTGTCCAACACGAATACGGGTGTCGGACACGAGTACGGCGGTCCTAGACGGAATGTCGTGCTTGATAGTTGAAAATCCATTGGGCCAATAGCATTATGTCACTCGGGCTATCACTTAGATTGAATCTTGGTGTAATCTTACTCATATATCAAATCACAAAAAAAGTAAAATGAGGGATCGAAAACAAGAAAATCAAGCAGTGCCATGGCCCTCAAAAAAATTATTTTATTTTTATTATTACACCTAAATAGTTTTAAAAATCAATAAAATAGTTTTAACCCAACTTAGAAGGTTTAAATAAGGGTTAATTTCAGTAAACCCCCCTATACTATCCAGATTAATCAACTAATTCCTACTTTGTCCACTCTGCTCTCTATACTATTTAATTTCATCAAATTGCTCCCTCAGCTCACATTTTGACTCAAAATGCCTAAACTACCCTCAATCAATAGTATAAGGGGGTTTGTTGATTTAACCATTTAAAAAATTTATTTTTCAAAAATCAATTATATTTTTCACAAAAATTATAAATTCAGAAATATATATATATATATATTTCTTTTGCAAAAAATCTGCAACTTATGAAAATTCATTTTTCACAAAAAATTCAAAATTGTTTTTGCAAAAAATCATTTATTTTTCGAAAATCTGCAACATATGAAAAAAAAAAAAAAAATCATTTTTTTCCGAAAATCTGCAACATATGAAAAAACAAATTTCAAATTTTTTTTTGCAAAAAATCATTTTTTTCCGAAAATCTGCAACATATGAAAAAAACAAATTTCAAAATTTTTTTTGCAAAAAATCATTTTTTTGCAAAAAAATCATTTTTTTCCGAAAATCTGCAACATATGAAAAAAAAAAAATTTCAAATTTTTTTTTGCAAAAAATCATTTTTTTCCGAAAATCTGCAACATATGAAAAAAACAAATTTCAAAATTTTTTTTGCAAAAAATCATTTTTTTGCAAAAAAATCATTTTTTTCCGAAAATCTGCAACATATGAAAAAAAAAAAATTTCAAATTTTTTTTTGCAAAAAATCATTTTTTTCCGAAAATTTCAAATTTTTTTTTGCAAAAAATCATTTTTTTCCGAAAATCTGCAACATATGAAAAAAAAAATTTCAAAAATTTTTTTGCAAAAAATCATTTTTTTCCGAAAACCTGCAGCATATGAAAAAAAAAATTTCAAAAATTTTTTGCGAAAAAAAAAAATTTCCGAAAATCTGCAACATATGAAAAAAAAAATTTCAAAAATTTTATTATGTTCCAAAATATGATTTTTTTTCCGAAAAATATTTTTTTTGCCAAAAATATATATTATGTTCCAAAATATGATCTTTTCCGAAAAATATATATTATGTTCCAAATTATAATTTTTGTGAAAAATATAATTGAGTTTTGAAAAATAATTTTTTAAAATGCTTGAATCAACAAACCCCCTTATACTATTGATTGACGGTAGTTTAGGCATTTTGAGTCAAAATGTGAGCTGAGAGGGCAATTTGATGAAATTGAATAGTATAGGGGACAAAGTGGACAGAGTAGAAGTTAGTTGATTAATCTGGATAGTATAGGGGGGTTTACTGAAATTAACCCTTTAAATAATAACAATAAAAAAAATCATTAAATAAGAGCTTCTAATTAGAAAGTACAAGTTATGACAGTCAAGTTCGTTAAAATTGTCCATTTAACAATTCTTGAACTTTTTTTCAAGGGAAGTGAAGTTAATCAAATTGTTAGCCTGCAATTACCAAAAGAACTCTTCCATAATGAAACTAGTCATAACATAACTTTAGATAGAAGACGAATTTCTTGTAGATTACTTGAGTATCACTGTTGAAAAAATATTGCTCAAATTTTTACTTTAGATTATATAATAGACGATTTTTATTTCTAAAATATCGTCCAACTTAACTTTTCTACTAAATAAAATAGCTGGCAATCTGACCTCCTATATTGAAATCCTCTCTCTGCCCCCTTAAAGAAAATAATGAAAAAGGCCTAATTTAGCTTTCATTTTCCCTTCTTCTCATTGTTGCGAATCATAATTTTATACTCTCTCTCTTCCAATTTAGTTGTCCGCGTTGCCTATTTTATTTACCCTAAATTAATTATCCAGTTTCGAATCTCAATACAATATTATCATATATTTTCCTGAATTCGCCTTCTTCATTAATTTCAAAAAATGAGGGGTCACACTAAAAACTACAACTATACTATATTATCAAAGGGCAAAATAGAAAACACAAAATATCAAAAAAAATATTAAAAAGTCAGATGTGGACAACTAAATTGGGACGGATGGAGTAATTTTTTTATTTGTAATATCATTTAGGAACAATAAGGAAGCATATGCAAAAATATTATACATGATTTAGTTTTGAGTTGTGATACTACTTACAGTGATTTGGTAGACAAAATTGCTTGACGGAACATATAATATACATGTGATGCACAAGTGTGAGGTCATCTTTATGTTTATTCATCTAATCATTCCTAACAATTCGATGCAACTAGTATTTTACTTTAGTTTTTTCTTTTCATCTTGTTTTCCTTCCTTAAATCCATGAACTAGAAAGAAAAAAAAAAAATTGCATTAGTTATAAACTCCCAAATGGAAAGAATTCACATAGTGGCTTGCAAACGGGAATTGAAGCTTCAATCCAATATTTACATCCCTTTTAAAAAGGCTAAATAGTAGATATATCCCTCCTCGTTTGAAAATTGACATTTACTTTTCTTTTGTTGCATAGAAAACACTTTGACATACAAATAATATAATAAAAAATCCAAGATTCTTCTGATAGGATGCAACTAAAAGACATGTACCCGATTGGGTTTTGTATTTGTTTTTTTTTATGAAAATACAAAAATTATTTTTGTATTTGTTTTTATATTTTTTTTCAAAAAAATAAAAATAAATATGTATTTGGAACCAATTTATATTTTGTTCCAAAATGGGGGTTTAAGGCAATTAGGGATGAAGGGGTTTGCCCCGATTATGTGGTGGTGCGGTTGGTGGCAGTGGTAGAGAGGGAAGGGTGTGTATGTGTGTGTGTGTATATATATATGCGTGTGTGTGTGTGTAGATTTGTGGTGGTGGCGGCTGGTGGCGGTGGTGGAGAGGGAAGGCTGTGTATGTATGTATATATATATATATGCATGTGTGTGTAGATCTGTGGTGGCGGTTGGTGGCGTTGTTGTTGGTGGTGGTGGAGAGGGAAGAGTGTGTATGTGTGTGTAGATCTGTGGTGGTGGCTAGTGACGGGGTGGCGGCTGGAGGCGTTATTGTTGGTGGTGGTGGTGGTGGAGAAGGAAGGGTGTGTATATATATTGGTGTGTGTGTAGAATAAAAAACAAAGAAAAAACACCAATATCATGTTCTTAGATTTGAGGCTGTTTTTGTATTTGTTTTTGACATTGTTTATAAAAATGTTTTTAAAATTTTGAGTGCCAAACAAATTTTGTTCCCAACTTGAAAACAAAAACAAAAATAGCCCTTTCCAAATTGCTCATGCATAATTATATATAATCAACAAACAGAATAAGGCCCAATTTGAAACCATAAAGTAGTGCATGATACATTTAACAATGAGAGTAAAATTATGATAATTAATGGGATAATACATAGGTCCAGTCCCATGAGGACCAAATTTATTCAATCCGATAATGTGGTAAGAGACGGATTTAGTTAAGGCCCAGTGGGGGTGAATTATTATTATTATTATTTACCTTAAAATTTTGGATATTTTGTATTTAGCCCCTATTGAAATTTCTTTTTTACCTTATCTTAGATATCACATAATTTAGATTTCTTTACAACTAAGCCCCCACTGAAAATTTGTTTTAAATCCCAAAGAAATAAATATATATCATTTATACCCTAAAAACCCAAAGAAATTTTTTTTTAGCTCCCACTGACATAGATCCCTAGATTCGTCACTGAATGTGGTCCTATACAAGTTGGTTACATGGACAAAAAAAAATTCAAAAAAAAGTTGAACATAAAATTCATAAATATATAAATCAAAGTTAATTCCTTTTGAAAAAAGATTTTGTTCACGTGTATTGTCCGAGAGAGGATAGGACCTAAGTATTATCCGAATTAATGTCATATTTATAGCAATTTCATAATAGAATAATTCCCATAATAGAATTGCTTTTGGTATATTTTAAGAACCATTAAATAAATAAAGTATAGACCATGGTTAGCAAAAACGGTTTCGACTGGTGTATCGGTTGCGGTATCGGTGTAACGGAATCGGGTCAGTATTGGGGTTACGTAACGGTTTCGGTTATCGCAATCGTGAATTTTTTAAAAACTTGCACATAGTGATCAAAATGTACTGATTTGGTACTTTTGATAACATACCTGAAGTTTTATGATTTTTTGATAATTTTAAGTGGATTTTATTTATTTTTTAAAGACATTTAGTACAAGAAATGATTTATTAATGAATTTAAATGTGTCGTCGATCTTCTTATGAGACTATTTCATAATATTAATTTTGAACAAATAAATAATCAAATCATAAAAGATATACTTTATTTTTAAATTAATATAAAATAATTAGAATAAGTACATGTTTAATATCAAAATGAAATCCGCGATGAAACTTTCAACCACCCCTTTATCATACACTATTCTCTCATACACACAAGCAGACCAGTCCATACAGATAATAAGAATCTCTCTCTCTCTTCACATTGAATATAGTAATAATTCCTGCTCAAAGCCTCAAACACAAGCTTTGTTATTTATATATATATATATATGGTCACAGAAGAAAATAAGATTATAAAGATATTAAAAAAAAATGGGATTTTTTATTGATGAAAAGGTTTGAACAAAAAGGAACAAAATATCAATAGCATTTAACATTATTATTATTATCTTTTTTGGGTAAATAAATTAAAGGGTTATTTGCAGCCACACTCCCTGAACTTTGGCTTTATTGCAACCAGATGCAAGGTTTGTTTTTTTCGATCCCATAGCCCCCTCAACTTTGATTTTCGTTGCAATGACACCCCTAGAGCTATGAAATGACTATAATGCCCCTTTAATTATTTCACTTATTACATTAGGGTAATATATAAAGTGTGAAATTACCCATATGCCCAAACACTTCACCCCTCTGAAATTACTAATTACACTTCCACTCCTTATTACAAAAAAAAATATATATATATATATATTACGAAAATTTCAATTTAATTTTTTTTCTTTATAATATAATTTGTATATATAATTACGAAAATTAAAATTATGAAAATATATATATATAATTTGTAAAAAATATATAAAATTTGAAAAAACATATAAAATTCAAAAAAATATATAAAATTAAAAAAAATATATAAAATTTGAAACAAATATATAAAATTCGTAAACAATATATAAAATTCTAAAAAATAAATAAAATTCAAATATCTATATATATATATAAAGTGTGACTGAAGTTTAAGTGGACAAGTCTCGAAGTCATTAGTCAAGGTAACGGATCATCTCTAGCTCTTTGCAGAGCTATTTCAATGGCCACGATGGCGACACATGCCCCACGATGGTGACCGAAATCGAAATCGAACCAATACTTTATTAAAATATTTTAATCAAAATTAAATATATTAATATTTGGATCAAAATTAACGATTCGGTTCCGGTTCTCATTTTTAAAGAACCAAAGTAAATTTTTATTTGGATCAAAATTAATATTTAGATCAAAATTAACGGTTCGGTTTCGATACTTTCGGTTCTTTAAAAACGAGAACCGGAACCGAATCATTAATTTTGATTTAAATATTAATATATTCACGATGCGGTTCGCTTTTGATTCCGACCGAAACCGGAATCGAACCGATACTTTCGGTTCTTTAAAAATGAGAATCAGAACCGAACCGTTAATTTTGATCCAAATATTAATATATTTAATTTTGATTAAAATATTTTAATAAAATATCGGTTCGATTCCGATTTCAGTCACCATCGTGGGGCATGTGTCGCCATCGTGGCCATTGAAATAGCTCTGCAGAGAGCTGGAGAGGATCTGTTATCTTGGCTAATGACTCCGAGGTTTGTCCACTTAAACTTCAGTCACACTTTATATATATATATATATATATATTTGAATTTTATATATTTTTTAGAATTTTATATATTGTTTACAAATTTTATATATTTGTTTCGAATTATATATGTTTTTTTTTTAAATTTTATATATTGTTTCAAATTTTATATATTTTTTTGAATTTTATATGTTTTTTCAAATTTTATATATTTTTTACAAATTATATATATATATTTTCGTAATTATATATACAAATTATATTATAAAGAAAAAAAATTAAATTGTAATTTTCGTAATATATATATATATATATTGTAATAAGGGGTGGAAGTGTAATTAGTAATTTTGGAGGGGTGAAATGTTTGGGCATATAGGTAATTTCACACTTTATATATTACTCTAATGTAATAAGTGAAACAATTAAAGGGGCATTATAGTCATTTCATAGCTCCAGGGGGTGTCATTGCAACGAAAATCAAAGTTGAGGGGGCAAGTGGCCAACACTCGCGTTGACCACTTTCTGAGTGACATTGACCCATAGTTCAGGGGTCTCAGTGAAAATAACCCTAAATTAAATTAATAGAAAATGGAGACAATTACAGAAAAGGCCATATAAAAGCCTTTTGGAAAATAACAATACAAGGGTTACAAGAGTAAATGCTCTCACCTAACCCCACCTAACAATTAAAGTCTAGAATCAGTATAGCCCAATTCAATACAGTACAATGAACAAAACACATCAGGGACGAAAACCAAGCCCCAAAAAAAACATCTTCATTACACATCTTGCACTTCAGATCCTTGTGAGGCTTCAGTAAATGGGATTCAATCCAAGTTACACACGACAGCCTTTCAGCCAATCATGGCACCACAACAAGCACGTATCAGAACAGCTCCAAAATCCTACAAATGGCTTTGCAATTAATTTTATTATTTTATTTAGGAACCGGTTCAACCAAAATCGGTTCGTGTCCATATCGGCCGGTTCTTAGCGAACCGGTCAATTCGGAGGTGAACCGGCATACCTACCGTTACATGATGTTAAAAATAAATAAATAAATAAAGAAAAAAAAACACAAAATGTTGAACAAAGGGAAGACAAGCTCTTCTTACTTAACATCATGGGACAAACCGAATACGGCCCAATTTGAAGCCATAACATTGATACATTGAATGAAATGCGATGAGATCTTCCTTCCCCCTTAGAATCCACTCCACAAGAAGAGAATGAGCGGCAAACAAAAAGCATAGATAATCCAGTAAAAGAGCTTAACAAAGAGCGAGAAAGGGATGGTGGAGGTAATGAAGAAGGCAGTGAAGACGAAGAGGACATCAATGCGCTCTAGTACTTGGGCTTGATTTGGGTACTTGGGATACAAGTAGTGAGAGAGAAAAAGAAGAGTGACAGCAATAACGATGGTGTGCGAGACGAAATGGAAGCTTATAGGGAATGACGCAGTACTATTAATTTGAAGTGATTGAAGTGCTATTGCAATAGCCCATATCGAAAAGCAAAATGATATCGCTTTCCATGGCCACTCAACATCTTTATTATGTGTTTCATCCTCCTTTATTGAAGCTCCTTTAGGGTCTGAATCAGAAAAAATTATTGGAGGTTGTGGTTATACTCCAATTTTCTACAACAATTGCTTAAGAGAAAGAAAAAACTTCTTTACCCCTTCCATTTTCTTGTTCTCTCTCAATCTTAGTTTTGATGCCTCCAAGCATTAAATAATGAGCTTGGTCTACCTTTTCAGGTTGCGACGTCATATTCAATCATGCATCATTTTTTTAATGTACTTGATACTTCATTTAAGGTGACCGCAATGGGCCCCAACGCGTAGGATTTCAAGTGTAAAAGAATTTAGCAACATGGCAGATATCCAAAAGGTAGCAGATAAAATTGACATTAATAAAATTAATGGTTTATTTAAAAAAATTCTCCTATATTATTTAATTTAATTAATTAATTTTTACTGTATCTATTTTCTCTTTTATATTATTTAATTTCATTACTATACTCCATCTTTCTCACATTTAAAGTCAAAATATCTAAACTACCCTCCCTTAATAGTATAAGGAGGTTTAGTGAAATCAATCTTTAAAAAAATTATTTTTCAAAAATAAATTATATTTTTCCTAAAAAATATAAATTTCAAAATATATATATATATATATTTCGGAAAATATAATTTTTTATGAAAA
Organism: Cornus suecica; assembly: GCA_963922005.1. Taxonomy (NCBI): domain Eukaryota; kingdom Viridiplantae; phylum Streptophyta; class Magnoliopsida; order Cornales; family Cornaceae; genus Cornus; species Cornus suecica. The sequence continues at coordinate 15,873,252 of OY998245.1, forward strand.
ATAATTTTTTTGCAAAAAATATATATTATGCTCCAAAATATGATTTTTTTAGGAAAAATATTTTTTTTGTGAAAAATATATACTATGTTCCAAAATATAATTTTTTTTCTGAAAAATATTTTTTTTTGCGAAAAAGTATATATTATGTTCCAAAATGTGAATTTTTTCAGAAAAATATTTTTTTTGCGAAAAATATATATTACGTTCCAAAATATGATTTTTTTCCGGAAAAATAATTTTTTTGCAAAAATGTATATATTATGTTCCAAAATATGAATTTTTTTCGAAAAATATATATTATGTTCCAAAATATAATTTTTTTTTCGAAAAATAATTTTTTTGCGAAATATATATATTATGTTCTAAAATATGATTTTTTTTCTGAAAATTTTTTTTTTTGCTAAAAAGTATTTATTATGTTTCAAAATATGATATTTTCCGAAAAATAATTTTTTTGCAAAAAATATATATTATTTTTTCCGAAATAATTCATATTTTGGAAAATAATATACTCCCTCCAAAAAATAATTTTTTTGTGAAAAATATATATTTTTTGAATTTATAATTTTTGCGAAAAATATAATTAATTTTTAAAAAATAATTTTTTTAATGGTTGATTTCACTAAACCCCCTTATACTATTAATGATGATTTAATTAATTAAACTGAATAATATAAAAAAATTCTTAAAATTAACTCATATTATAATTATATAATTAATTGCATGACTGGGATAGTATTCTATTTTAATAGAATGTAATTACTGTCAATATGATAGTATACTATTTCAATGAGCATAAATTTGAGGAGAGTAATCTATAGGGTTAATTTCAGTAAACTCCTTATACTATTCAGATTAATTAACTAACCCCTTCTCTGTTCACTTTACCCCTTATACTATTCAATCTCATCAAATTACCCCCCTTAGCTCACATTTTAACTCAAAATGCCTAAACTACCCTCAATCAATAGTATAAGGGGGTTTCTTGATTCAATCATTTAAATTTTTTTTTTTCAAAAATTAATTATATTTTTCACAAAAATTATAAATTCAGAAATATATATATATATTTCTTTTGCAAAAAATCTGCAATATATGAAAATTCATTTTTCACAAAAAATTCAAAATTTTTTTTGCAAAAAATCATTTTTTTCCGAAAATCTGCAACATATGAAAAAAAAAAAATTTCTAAATTTTTTGCGAAAAAAAAAATTTCCGAAAAAAAAAAAATTTTCCAAAAATCTGCAACATATGAAAAAAAAATTTTCAAAATTTTTTTTGCAAAAAATCATTTTTTTCTGAAAATCTGCAACATATGAAAAAAAAAAAGTTTTAAATTTTTTTGCGAAAAATTTTTTTTTCGAAAATCTGCAACATATGAAAAAAAAAAAATTCAAAATTTTTTTTGCAAAAAATCATTTTTTTTCGAAAATCTGCAACATATGAAAAAAAAAAATTCAAAATTTTTTTTGCAATAAATCATTTTTTTTAAAACCTGCAGCATATGAAAAAAAAAAATTCAAAATATTTTTTTTTCCCGAAAAATATTTTTTTTGTCAAAAATATATATTATGTTCCAAAATATGATCTTTTCCAAGAAATATATATATATATTTCTGAATTTATAATTTTTGTGAAAAATATAATTGATTTTTGAAAAATAATTTTTTTAAATGGTTGAATCTACAAACCCACTTATACTATTGATTGATGGTAATTTAGGCATTTTGAGTCAAAATGTGAGCTGAGGGGGACAATTTGATAAAATTAAATAATATAGAAGGCAAAATAGACAGAAAAAATGTTAGTTGATTAATCTGAATAATATAGGGGATTACTGAAATTAACCCTATTCTATACTATTTCAATGAGCATAAATTTGGGGAGAGTATTCTATTTCACCAGATATAGAGTTGTAATGACGGCTGCAGTCATGCAATTAATGTCAATATGATAGTATAGAATACTATCCCAGTCATGCAATTAATGACGGCTGCGCAGGAGAAGATTATTTTCCATTTCAATGAGCATGAATTTGAGGGAGTATTCTATACTATTTCAATGAGCATATACTAGTCAATCAAGTTGGGTGATGTTGATGTTTTGCAGGTTGATGTGGTGTATTTGGGTAGCAAACATTATTATATGCCTTTGGTAGTGTATTTGGGTAGCAAACACAATAAGCAAACATTATTATATGCCTTTGGTACTATTCATTTTAGATCAAACCAGGCACTGGCACGGAGTCGCGGACCCATTTCATTCTCATGACTCGGCACTAGCCCCCACATAAGATATTTTTTTATATAAAAAATTTATTATTTTTTTAGAAAACTTTGGTAATCTATACATTCCACTACCATCAAAAGAAGAAACAGTAGGAGTATCATCCACAACCACTTTCAGAGAAGGGGTTCGACTACTATCACTACTCATGATGTTTTGATTTATGAAAGACAGATAAAGGATGAAAAAGTAAGACTAACCTCAAATTGGAAATCGCCTTCAAAAGATAGGAGTCTGTTCTTGTAAATGGAGAAGAAGTGTTGAGTCAACTTAAATCAAGAAGCCATACATTTTATTATGTGAATTAACATTTTTCGCTACTTTATTTTGCTGTATGTGCCTCACGATAAATTTTTGTTATGTTTAATTTGCCCATCACCAAATGTAGAACTCGTGCTTGTTCGTTGTGGTCTTCCATGCTCAGATCTTGTGAATGTTGTATTATTTATGACTATTATTGTTATTATTAATGTATTTATTACTAAATTATTATGTATTCCATGTCTCAATTGCATCATCAAATCAATCCCTCGTGATGCAGCTTGTGGATACTTCATTTATTATTATAATTATTGTTGTTATTGTTATTTTATGTGATGCAGCTTGTGGATATTTCATTTATTATTATAATTATTGTTGTTATTGTTATTTTATGTGATGCAGCTTGTGAATATTTCATTTATTATTATAATTATTGTTGTTATTGTTATTTTATGTGGTGCAGCTTGTGAATACTTCATAGTAGTGATGCCCATCAAATTTTGTGCTTTTATCTGTGGGTTTCCTTAACTTGTTTTGGGTCTTTTTGTTATTTGGGTATAAATATAAATGGGGTGACCCAAGGAAATGCCTTGATTTCTCTCTATTCATCCCTTTCCCTTTTCCTCCTATTAAATAATGAAAGGACTATTCATTAGTCCTCATGTCATTTTTTTCCTCCTGCTTTCTTCTCCTACCAAGCAGAAAACTAATAAGAAATTTGTAATTATTAATCTAGAATTATATACTTTCTTTCAAGGGAAAGCTATCATAGTTACTGGTTTAGCAATAAAAACTTATTTCCCATTATGCTTGCTCACAAAGTTAATTATTGAATAGTCCGTAACTTGAAAAAGAAATACATTATACAGGCCAATTGTCTCACAAATGTGCTAATTAAGAAATTGAAAACTCACTTTTTCAAATTCTATTTCAAAACTAACCCTAATATTTAGTGTTCAAGACCGATCTGCTGTGAACTTCCTTCAACACCGATCTTCAAGCTTCTTCCTCTTGCTGGAGTCAAGCTTTCTCTCTCTGATCTTCAAGCTTTCTCTGAAATTAGGGGGAAATTAGGGAAGGAGATCAGATTTTGGAGGGAAAAACTCTTGAGAATTACGATGGAATAATATATAGTCATTTCATACAGCTCATCACACGTGTGGGTTATATAAATATCTGATATTTATTACATATCTGATGTATAAACTATTGTATTGATATCTGTGATGGATATTGCATATAAATGATGTATATATTGCCTTTTGCCAAATTCTTGCTTTTCTGAGACAAGTTTGCCCTCATGTATTCAAGTATATGACCACTTTATCCTTTCAACTATGTATTTCTCTTTAAGACAAGTTTGCCCCCATGTATTTCGTATAACCACATAATTACCTCATGATAAAATACTCTTTTTATCTGGTGGGTTTCATGGTGGGCCCGAACTACATAGGATGTAGTGAGATGGGCAATGCAAATGATGTGTGTCCGAAACACTAGTTATATATGACTCTTAAGTAGCATTAAATATCATATTTTGACCTTAATTCCCTTATTTTAATATTATATTCATTGTATTCAAAAACATATAATTAATTTTATTAATGTCAATTTTATCTGCTACCCTTTTGGATATCTGCCATGTTGTTTTTGTTGTTGCTAAATTCTTTTCCCTAACAATTGTTGGTGACCAAATAGATGGATGTAAGAAATTAATGCTTTATTGAAACTGTCCATATTTAATATTTTTAAATATATTAGATATTTCATTTAATTTATTTTTATTTATAAGTTTATTGGTTTTCTCTCTTGGTTGCAAATTTGCAGTTGTTGCATGTTGACATGTATTAAAACCTCTTTTTGAAATCCTCTTTGATCCAAGCTTTTTAATGGATTTCAATTATTTTGACAGTTCACCTTCCCTAAAATGTATTTCAGGCTCCTTTTGTTTTTTATTTTTTTGGTGTGTCTGAAAAGTAGCATGATTGTGGCATTATTCATTTCGACTTCGGTTGATTGAGCAAGTTTATGAGTTTAATGCTTTTTTTGAACAGGACGTGGAACCATGAGACTATGGCAGTGGGATAATATTCAAATAAACCGGTTTTGAAAAATATTCAAACTCATATTTTGAATCCACTAAATCATTCCAAACCTACTCTAATCCTACAAATATAAACTCATATTTTGAATCCACTAAATCATTCCAAACCTACTCTAATCCTACAAATATTCAAGTTAGCTAGCATGCGTGAGCTAGCGGTACGTCTAGAAATTAAGCCAAAAAGAACCATATTGAATTTAATTAAATGGCTTGTATATAAGACATGTATATATATATATATATATATATATAATATAGGTGCATGATAAATTGTCAATTGTGTGGGGCATTTGAACACATTTAGTTAATTGATTTTATAAAGACGCCATGCACATCTCCAACAACTTCGATTATTCGATTGACCATTCAAAAGTTCATATGTACAAATAAACTAATTCATGTATGATATTTTTGCTTCCTTATTCTTCCTAAATGATATTACAAATAAAAAATTTATAAATTATGATTAGCAACAAGAAGAATAAGGGGAAATGAAAGCTAAATTAGGCATTTTCCATTAGGGGTGGATCCGAGATTTCAAGATGGGGAACCGAATTGCTAGCTATTTTACTTGGAAAAGCTCGGCTCGACAATTTTTTAGAAAATAAAAATTATCTATTACATAATCTAAAGTAAGAGTTGGTGTAATTCTTTTTTCTATAGTAATACTCAAGTAATGTACAATAAATTCGTCTTCTATTTAAAGTTATATTATGAAGTTCTTTTGGTAATTGCAAGGTAACAATTTGATTGACTTTTCTTTTGGTCAGAAAAATGTTCATCAAGAATTGTCAAATAGGTAAATTTAACAACTTGAGCGTCATACCTTTTAGCATCAAGAATTATTGTTGAGGTTAGAATTTTAGTGCAGTTCTCCAAGCTTCATATTCGAAGATCTATTACGTGTTTTCCATTACTTATGTAAGATTCTGAATTTTATTTGCTTTTATTATTGCTAGTATGTGGTTGAATTTTAACTTAGTGAAAATGAAAATAGTATAATAGTTGGGACGTGACACACTTGCCCTCATATTTTTAATTAGGGGTAAGGTTATACCATTATACCAAAGAGCACCGATTTTATGGATTTTTATATTACTATGTTACTGTGTGACAAGTTTTCTTAAAAAGGTTTATTATCACCTAAGTTGATGGTGCACTTTAGTATATATTAATGTGCTTTATATATATATATATATGAATAGATGGAATGATTAATTAAAATTCTGAGACACATTTGGTGTGCCAGGTGTGAACCAATGTCCCAATTGTTATTTGTGATTAGCCCTGTGTTTATATTTGGACATTAGATAAGCAACGGACCATGTGTATTTATATGTGATCTCTTGCTCGGAGGGGCAAGATAACTTATACTACTTTTAATAGTAGCTATTAGATGTATAATGTCACATTTGAAAATTACTAAAATCTTTTTCAAATATTTCAAAATCTTTTCTTTATATTTCAATTTTATATTTATGGTATGTTTGGGGAAGTTTCCTAAAATTTACAAAATGGGCTTTCAAACTCAATAAGGGATTCATACCTAAAATTGAGTGTTTTGTGACAAACCTAAAACGGACTTCTAAAACAAGTAATGGTCTTCAAAAGTCCGTTCCTGAAAAGTAACAAAAACTTGCTTCCTAAATTAACGTTTCTAGAAGTGCGCACCTTTTGTAACCGAAATATAATTGATTACTATTTTATCCCTAGATATTAATAGATTGGTTTATATTAACCTTCAATTATTATCTTATTACAACCACGCTACTTTCCATCTTGAATTTGTCTCTCCGATCCCAAGTTCCACCAAAGTTGTTTAAATCCCAAGTTTCAGTCATGCAAAATTGATAACGGACACGACTGTAATAATAGTGATTGACCATGAGAAAATAAAAACTCATACATATTAATAGTTGTTCTTAGTTTTTGGGTTCTCATATGTTCTTATCTAATCAATCTACTACATATTAATAGTTGTTTCCATTTTTTGGATTCTCATATATTTTTATCTAATCAAACTACTATATATATATTAATAGTTGTTTTTATTTTTTGGGTTCTCATATGTTCTTATCGAATCAAACTACTTCATATTAATAGTTGTTTTCATTTTTTGTGTTCTCATATGTTCTTATCTAATCAATCTACTACATATTAATAGTTGTTTCCATTTTTTGGATTCTCATATATTTTTATCTAATCAAACTACTATGTATATATTAATAGTTGTTTTTATTTTTTGGGTTCTCATATGTTCTTATCGAATCAAACTACGTCATATTAATAGTTGTTTTCATTTTTTGTGTTCTCATATGTTTTTATTTAATCAATCTAGAGATAAAACGAATGGGTGGGTAGTGTTTAAGAGAGACATACTGGTATATATTTTGTTGATAAGATCATACCAATAAAAACATGAATGTACACACACTCTTCTATATAAATTCATATACATATATATATTTGGATTGTATGACCCATTTTTCTAGTGAAAGAAATGTGTTTTTGTTCATCAAATGGGTTCAAGGGTAACATTGTAACTTCAAAGAGTTTGATTTTTGAGAATTTATATATTTTTTAATTCAAAAATATTTTGAAAAACGAATGTACCAAACATGTTTTTTTGATTAAAATCACTTCTATACAACGTGGTTTTCTAATGCCCGTTTCAGTGAAGGACTTCTACATGTGAGAAAGTCCTCCCAAGCGCTACCTTAGTTTTTCAATACCACTTATGAAAAACTAAATCCGGTAATTCTCTAAACAAAAAATTCAATCACATCAAAGATTAGCTACTAATTTTTTCCATCATTTCATCATCGTCAAATTCTGAAATTGCATTCAAATATATGAATTAATATTATTAGTTGGTGAGTACTGCAAACTAAAAGTATTATAAATAATTCTATATGATTATTATCAAATTAAAATTTATTTAAAGTCAATTTCAATTATTACAAAAAGGCTCCACACTAAAAAGAACACATTATCATTATTCTAACTAACTAAATAAAAAAAAAAACCTAAGATTATTTGGAGCAATGACATTCTCAAATAACTCTATGCAAAGCAAAATATCGCAAAAAGAATTTTTGATAATAATGAAGAGCATTAATATTTAATCTTTTGATTGACTTTTTTGTTTTGACAATTGCCTGATTTAGTTTAACCCGAATGGTATTAAAAAAAATAAATATGGAATTGAAATATAAATAAGAGGTTTTAGAATATTTGAAAAAGATTTTAAAATTTGACTGTTAAATTAAAAATATAATTAATATTATTAAAAGTGAGTATAACTTCTCTTACTCTGGGTAGCAAGAGATCGTTAATCTACAAGTTTATATCCACAAGCTAACCTAACATTTCATTACTTTATAGTTTATACAGGTGTAACACATATGGTTATAATGGATTTATTGATAGGATTTATGTGTAACACATATATTTAAAGTGTTGCAAGCCACACTTTAGCACCATGGGACTTATACAATCAAGGTGCACGGAAGAGTCAGCTTGTCACACTTGCGAATTGAGACGAGGGTACACGACTACAGATGTGAATTGAATAAAAGGAGAGCTCCACCTTGACTACAATATTCAAGTAGGAAATTATTACCTATTTTATTTTTATAGCAATTTTGATTATAGAATTGTTGATTTCTTGGTTTATGTATTAATTCATGCTCTAAAATGATTTATATGACAATTTTATACTAGAATTACCTGATTAATTGCATGAGCTGTGATAGTATCCTATTTCAATTGGTATTGACATAAATTTAATATATACTTGTTTAATTGGTTTGAATTGAATGTGGTTTTGACATATGGGAAAATTAGCCTGGGGAATGTAATTTTTTATAAAAAATTTAGTAAATTTTATATTTTTCTAGGTTACCAAAGGAATTTATATTACCACGTGGACACGCGCGTGTCCACGTGTCGAACACGCGGTGAGTCGGTTGATTTCATGAAAGATAGAGAACTTATAAAGTCGCTAATATTGTGGATCACTTATAGAACTTGAATATCCCTAATCCAATATTTGGCTTTGAAGATATTTGAACATCTTTGTTCATCTTCATCTTGTGAGAGGAATCAGAGCACCTATTCATTTATCTACTATATAGAGAGGAACAAGATGTTACCACAAAGAGTTGAAGATTTGATATTTATACATTCCAATCTTTGTCTTCGATCAATAAATTTTTTAACAATATAACGAGGGAGAGACTAAGATGTCAAATGTTGGGAAATATGTATTTAATTCCTTGGATGATAGTGAAATGAAATTTTTTAAACATATCAGACATTTCATTTAACCCATTTGTTCATTTTTGTTTATAAGTTTATTGGTTCTCAATGTTTAAGTGATAAATGAAATATTTATGCAATATAATATGTATATATATAAAAAATATGTTTTTTTATAGATGTATGGGAAGCGTGTCGTTTCATACTTTTTTGGAATTTGTTGTGTCACCGTATTTGTGTCGTGTCATTTTCGTGACTCATGTCCTCGTGAGTGCTTCATAGTGTTAGGGTTTTTACACCCACCCAAAAACACTGTTAGAAGCCGCAAATACCTGCAAATCAGAAAATGCATACAAACACACACCAAACAGTAGACATAAAGATTTATAGTGGTTTGGCCAAAATAAGCTTACGTCCACTAAGAATACCGTTTCACTATAATCAAAGAGATAATTACAAAGGGTTGATCAGCAGATCAAACACACGCACACACACTGTGTATACTCACGCCTGTATCACCAGAATAATATAAGCTTATATTGTTCCTAACTCTCGCCAAGAAGAATACTAGTCTGTATCTCTTCTATGCTCTTTCTCTATTTGTGCACACAATATAATAGGAGAGACCCTATATTTATAGGAAAGGATATAGATGTGGTTTTGCCTTTTAGTTGATGTGGGACAACTTTCAATACAAAGTAGTCACCCTTTATATATAACAATCTCCCATTTAACGACTTTGTCACCATCAATTAACTCCATCAATGATCAGTACAGTACGATGCTCTCATCCATGTCTTAAAGCTTGAAAACCCACTGAAGTTGCGCACAACTTCAATTTTTCTCTTGTCATCACTTTGGTCAACATGATTATGCTGATAGCTCCCACTACATGAGCAATATCTACCTTTCTACAGAACTTGCGACCTCTATTGCGTCTGACCACTCTGTCTTGCAACCACTGTCGTTTCTGACTTCGCCTTGCAAACTTTGTAGCGTCTGTCTTGTTTCTCCCTTTTACAAGAGACTTTCCGGTTACTGTATATAACACTCCTCTTTTAGGTCACCTTAGAGGAAAGCAGATTTGCCATGTAACAGCTCTAGATGCAAAACTTCTGCTTCAACAATGCTTGAATGAATGGTATTCAGTTTCACAACCGAAGAATGGAGAGTTTTTTTCTCTACCGGCAACTCTGTTAGCTTCCATGTATTGATGAGGATAAGGGACTTCATATCATCTTCTATCACAAGCTCCCACTGGCTCGCATTTACTGCACTGCATGCTTCATCATCATCTGGTTCATCTCCATCTGTAAGCAACAAATTATGCGGTGTATCAACCTGTCGAGTCTTGCTATCTGCAACATATTCTTCTGACTGAGGACTCTCACTATCTAGAACATCTTCTATCTCAACATACACAGGATCATTCTGTACCTTACCACTCCATACATCTTCTGGTATTTTGTGCTCCAATGGTACTGATGGATCACGATTCATAAGATACGTTGATGTACTGACTACTTCTACCCAGAACTGTTATGGCAACCCTGCCTGAATGCGCATGCTTCTGGCTATCTCAGTCACTTTCTGGGTCATACATTATGTTGTAGTATACTTGAAACAGTCTTCTCTAATCTGATACTGTTCTCATAGCAAAAAATCTTGAACTCGGAGTCTTTGTTTTCTCCACCAAAGTCGGATCTCAGTTTCTTTACCTTTAACCCTGTCTCGGTCTCTACCATGACTTTCCATTTCTTGAACACATCGTATACCTCAGATTTATGCTTCAAGAAGTAAACTCATATCCTTTTGGAATGATCATCAATGAAAGTCACAAGGTAAGACTTTCCGCCAAGAGATGAGACAGTTGTTGGCCCCCAAATCTTCATGTGAACTAGCTCAAGCTTCTCCACAGTGAGACTTCTGTTGTTGATCTCGAAACTAACCCTCTTTTGCTTACACTCACAGAAGTCGATGTCAATTGATTTCACTAGTAGTTTACCCTTCGAGAACATAACCGCGATCTCTTTTTCACTCATGTGACCAATCCTCTGGTGCCACAAGTTGTGATCCTCCTTGCCTTCTGCAACTGCAATCATTGTGCTAAAATTGGTGGTTGTGTAGAGAGTACATTCTTTCTTTCCTCGTACTATAGTCATAGCCACCCTGGAAACTTTCCACTTATCTTCACTAAAAGTGGTTACATGATCGTCATTGATCATTCTTGTCTTTTCTTCTCCCATAACTCCCACTGAGCCTTTCCAAAGTGTTTGAAGTCGAATTACACAAAACCGATTGCACCGTTGCGTCTGGAGCGGTCCAAAACCTTAAGAACGCATCTAACCGCGTCAAAAACGGGTCAAGAACGACTCCAAACAGGCAAAAAAAACAAATCTACACAAAAGATAGAAAATTACTAACGACGTCAGTACCTTCTCATGGCACGTGCAGGCGCGTGCCTAATCTGATGGGGTTGATTTTTGCGCCGAAACGTTCGTCTTTAAAATATCTTTCCGTTGATATATTATACTCCTTGTATGGATGAACGATACTTCACGAAAAAGCCCCGAACCGAAAAATGCTGCACTTCAGAGCCAAAAATACCAATGAGTAGATTTTCACGAAACATATAAAATCATGTAGTATAAAACTTTTATTTCATTACGTAACATATTTGACACAAGATGTAAAACTTTTTGACTCATATGGTCAACCTTTTTGTTTCACTTAAAATTTATGGAAACTGTAGCGAGTTTCAGATTCTGAAAAATATGATGCAGATTTTATTGTATAACTTTTATTTAAATGGTAAAACATTTGATGCAAGATGTGAAACTTGTTAACTCAAGAAGTAAAACTTTTGGCTTCACATAAAATTTAGTGAGAGTGTGAGTATGTGAGTGAGTTTGGAACTTTATTTTACATGTAGTATATAGAAAATACAAATACAATTACCTATTATATTAAAGTTAGTTGAATTTAATTTCAATATTTTACTATCATATGTTAATTAATTAAAATAATTTTTGTTACTTTATTCAATACTTTACCCTCACCTAAAATTCAGGAGCAATGATAATATACATAAACATATTTATATGTATATAATATATATATATATATATATATATATATATATATATATATTGATGTTTCTTAAGTGAAACCGTAGTTGGATTGAAAAGAAGATATGTTGTTAAGGGTATTAAAGATTTTTTATTATTGGTGATATAATAATCATTATAAAAAATTAATAAGTGGAGGGCATATATGTAAAACCCATTAGAAATTGATTGAGAGTATTTTAATCTTGCAATTATTCAAACTTGTCAAAAATTTAATTAGTTGTCTTTTTTGTAATTGTTTTCACTAATTGACCTTTTCTTTCAATTACTTTTTTGAAGTTGTCTTTTTTTAATATAGACACCAAAAGTTTATATGTATACAACACGATACGGACACGACAACACGACAAATTTCAGAAAAGTAGGACACGATACACCTCCGACACATCTATAAAAAAAATATTATATATATACATATTATATTGTATAAATACTTCATTTATCACTTAAATAATGAGAACTAATAAACTTATAAACAAAAATAAACAAATAGGTTAAATGAAATGTCTGACATGATCAAAATTCTCCATTTCACTATCATCCAAAGAATCAAATGCATATCCACCAACATCTGACATCTTAGTCTCTCCCTCGTTATAATGTAAAAAAATTCTTAATCGAATACAAAGATTGGAATGTACAAATACAAAATCTTCAGCTCTTTGTGATGAAATTTTGTTTCTCTTTATACAGTGGAAAAGTGAATAAGTGTTTCAATTCCTCTCACAAGATGAGGAGGAATAAAGATGTTCAAGTATCTTCAAAGCCAAAGATTGGATTAGAGATGTTCAAATTCTATAAATGATCCACCAAATTAGCAGCTCCATAAAGTCCTTTATCTTTTATGAAATCAACCGACTTACCGCGTGTCCGACACGCGGACACGAGAGTGTCCTCCGTATATTCACCGAGTGTCCAATTTTAAAAAATTCAAGACATGCCATTGAACACGTATTTTTTGTATGTCCGCGTGTTCGACATTGAACACGTAATCATGGATTGTGATGGTGTTCTAGGAGTACAGTGCTAAATGAATCAAAAAGATAATGCAATCATATCGTAACACCATGTGAAATAATACAATGATGTATTGTTATTTGCACCACAACAATTTCATTGAAATACAAACAAGGGCTACGTTCATGTGTGTACCAGATATATGACCATGAGCGTTACCTTCTACATGCCAATGAAGCAGCCGTGTGAATGAGATGAACAGGAAATGGAAATTTTGAGATATACTAGTATTAATAAATCATATGGGGAAAGGTTCCAGAGAAATTCAACAAGACGTACAAGTACAACTATATGAGCAAGAACATATATATATATATATATATAGATATATATGTAGTATAAAATGGAAAATGTCAAATAGTCTTCCCTGAGAGTCAGACCGCTGCATTCTGTTCTTCCTGAAGACAGGTTCCTCTGGCGAGCCAACATTACAGGGGAATGACTGCAACATATAACACTGGCAAACCTCCAAGTACCTCAATAAAGGCATGGTTTTCTGCAATAAGTCCCATTCTTCTTCCAGTCTTGGCAGAAATTCGAGCATACACACAACCTCCAGCAACATCTTCTGATTCAGACCCCGAAACAGGTTCAATAAATGCCGATGATACACAAAATAAAGATGTCGAGTGGCCATGGAAAGCGATAGCATTTTGCTTTTCGATATGGGCTATTGCAATCACACTTCAATCACTCCACAAGAAGAGCAGCACTCACCTTCTCTCCACAAGAAGAGCACGTTGTTCTGCAGTCCTATCTGAACTTGCGACATCCTCATTGGCTGTATAGCAGCTGGGGTATAAATAAAGCCATAAGTAACACTGGAAAATGAAAGATTAAGTACAGAAAGAATAATGCACATAAGACTACTATGGCATTAACTGATAAATCCAAGGATTTTCCAAGCAGATTTCCTTGCAAGGAGGGAATTACCTTTCTTGGTCACAGTAAATGGAATTCTCATAGCCATTACCATGCAGACAAGCCAATAGACATTTTAAACTCTCTGAATGTTAATCCTCTTACAAGTATTACCTGGAAGGAAGAACTGATTGGGGAACAAAAGGTGTATATGCTGTCTCCCTCTCAGCTGCAAGACGTTGAGCCTTCTGAAACTCTTTCAGGACTGCTTGGAAGTCTTTGGCAAGTTTAGCATCTGTAATCTTCTTGCTGGCCTGTAGTTAAAAAGGAAATGCTTTCAAAAGGCGAAAAAGGTTTGTAAAGAAGCATACATATTTTTCTTATTTCAACTTCTACAATGCATCATTCGTCACTACTATTTACGATAACTTCAGAAGCTCAGCTGAGAAGCAAATGCAGCAACTTAAAGTGAGTTAACATACAGAAAATTACCCAAGGATTAAGGTAATTAGAATTTCAAAGGATAAACTAGATTTCCTGACGTTCCACAGCTTTGCCAACCAATTGAAATTTCTCAAAAATTCTTGAAGTATGCAATAGCAGTAAGATTTCATTCCCGGGGGGAGGGGGGGTAAAGGTGGGGGAACAGAGAGAAAGCACTAAGACATCCCAAGTGGAGCACAGGACTACAGGAGCAGGTCAGTGACATTTGAAAAATGATATAATTATCTATTTTCCAATTATTTGTTCCTCTCATGATAGTTACGATCATAACACATCCTATCCTGAAAATTCTTTTACTTCAAAGAATGATGATTAAGCTTGGAAAAAAAATATGTCACTGATGAAGAGCATATGTTTGGTTACAACCCACTAGGCATGCCTAAAGGATGAGGATTTATTGGCTGCTGAATGTTTCTGACGGATACTTTTGTATTACGACGGAGCTTTATGTTTACTTAGCTTGGGAGTTCTCTTACATTTTGTGTTTCCTTCATTATAACATAAACTTTTCGATGCATAAATAGGCACATTTTTAAGTCATGGATTGAATTGAGATGCATGTTATGAATTTATTGAGACTAGTGGAACTCAGAGCCTCAAAGGTCTTCTCTCTTTTCATTGTCCGCTGACTCAGTCTAGCCTACCTCTTCGCTCTATATCCTCATCCCCTTCATCTGTTTCACCCCTTTTTCTTCTAGCAAGAAAAAAAATTCTAATTATCTAATTCTCACCCCTTTCTTTCAGTCTAAATTTAAAATTGCATCAGGTCTGACAATTCCTTTTGTAAATTAGGTGGTATCCAAGCTTTTGTTCTACCTCAGTGAAGGAGCTGAACTCATTCTAAGAAGTGAATGAAGGGCTTCAACTAAGCACATTAACGAAGAATTTCAAATTTCTAACCCTCATACAATTAGTTTATTTTCTCTATTTTCGTCTTACATGCCCTATCAAAAATGTACTAACCACTAAATATATGTAAAAATGGCTTCACCCAATACACTAAAGAAAGCATACGGCATCCAAGATCAATTTGTGAACAACAAAAGAAAACATAAATTGAGTGCCAGTCTGATATAAACCATGATGAAATGTCAACTCAGTAGTCCACCAAAATTTTAACAAAAGAGTAGCTAGCCAAATTTTTTAGTTATCGATTCTTACAATTGCAACTGGCACATTTCTAGTTTGGTAGACTATGAGATTGAGAACTAATCATACTCCTAAAGAAGAGTTATGTCACGGTCCGCATGTCTCAGAGACTGACACTTCTCGAACACTGCGAATACGTTTTTGATCTAGGATATATAAAATACAGCATGTGAGGTTCTTAGGGGAAACAGTGCTTTACTACTGAATCATGAACTTTGGAAAATACATTCTTTTAGCATTACAAAGGATATAGTTGCAAGACAAATCAAATTAAGGGTTTCTATGGAGTTTGACAATTTTATAAACCAAAGATAAAGGAAGGTTTTCTAAATATATATGGAACTAGGAGAGGAGAATCATCAACTTGCGTACATAAACATATCGACATACATGCATAATTATACCTCTGTTGTCTATAAGCTACAAATCCTGTGCCAGTAACAGAATACGAAACTATCTCAAAGAATACAATACAATTTCTCAACAAAAACATGTCTTTTATTGTACTGTCCTCCCAAGCATGTCCTACTATTTAAAGGTTGTCCCATAATTGTATTGATGTCTATCTCAGCGATACTAGCTTTCCTACAGGTGTCATACTAGCTAGTATATGTAACAGAATACCAAACCTATCTAAAATAAATAAATTTGAAGTATAATTCTCTACAAAATCATACCTTTTATTGTAGTATACGCACCATTCATGTCCTGCTATTTTAAAATTTGCCGCATCCATGTCTATCTAAGTGATTATGCCTTTTACCTAAATTTAAGGTGTCATTCTAGCCTCTCATATTCTAGAGCATGTGTAAAGTGTCTATATATCACCCAGACTAAATAAAACCACCAATAGATATTCACAAATCCAAATGAGCACCATCATTATGTTTATAAATCACAAATGAATGAACTCTGTCGATCTGCGGACTTGATTAAAGGCAAACCACATTTTGAGATTAATTTATGGCAAAGAAAATGCAAGAGTCATGTGCCAATGAAGTAGACTGAATCATATATTGCCTTTTATTCCTATGGAGTTCTGGAATTTCATGTATTATGCAACTACTATACACAACATATTTGAAAAATGGTTTAGAGATACTTATTGACCTTCTAACCGTAATCCCACCAACCATCATCTCCTTTATCACTTCCTCTGAGCAACTCTCATTTAGGGACAACGCCAATAAGTTCCTCTAAACTCTTTCAGTTTTAGCTGATAGAGGTGCCCTCAACAAGGTTTTGATTGTTGACCATCTCTCTCGTACTAGTAGACACCTAACTAAACATGAGGAGACAGAATTTTCCTATCAATGTACTGAGTCATCAAGAGTACTCTAGTAAATATATATATGGTTAAGTCGTACCCTAAGCTCCTCCATATGGGGTTTTTGTAGCAAATAATGGGCGCAGACTGATTCAATATCTCAATGAGGAAGGTTTTTCTTTCTTGACTAGTGAAAACTCAATTATGGCAACTGCGAAACAACAATAAAGTTCCAATTCGATGTGAGCAAACTCTCATGTCATCTCACGCATGTACATCTGTGAGGAATTGTATAGGGGACACTGTACCCACTAATTAGTGAATTTGGAGTGAACCTTGGAACTCACTTTGCATGAACATTAACTATATGAAACATTTCCCTCATAATCCACATCTACCACCCAAAATGTATTTACTTAAGTGGGTATACATAATCAAATTATCAAAAATATTTGAGGCCAAACAGCTCAGTATGTGTTCATAATTACATAGTCCCATATATGTAATAAACAATTTCATTACCAAGCAAGCAGTTTCATTTCCCTATCAAAACTATTCTGTCACAGTCTAACATCCAAATAGCTATAATCCACTACCAGAATTCAATTTCAATAGAGTCTATTCAAACGGATCCAAACCCACCAATAAAAACAATACTAATTCAATCAAATTAAACTCAAATTACGCAATCCAGCCAGAAAGAAAGAAAAAAAAATACAGATGTGTGTGTGCATGTGAGAACAGTTTCTCATAAAATTCAGTCTAAAAACCATTCTTCATCGCTATAATTCAACTTAACATGCTATACATTAAACCCTCGTCCAAAACCCACTACCCAGATCCCCTTAAACCCAAAAAAAAAAAATTCAATAGACACAATTCAACCGTATCAAACCCAGCAAAAACCAATCACAATTCAATCAAATCACACATAAATTACACACAGATGAGTAATTGGGAGTATATATACATGTATATATATATATGCACTCACAGTTTGTCACGGAGTTCAGGCGTATCCTTGGGTGTTCCAAGGGTATTGACGAGCCTGTGGAAGGTAGAGACGGCCGTGTTGATCTGAAAAATCCCGGAAGCAACGGCTTGAGTTGGGTCTTGTTTGGCATTGATAATGTCTCGTCTTGAAGCCAAAGAACGACCCGCTTCAACATCCTGAAAGCTCATCTCTCTCAAACCCCAACAATTATCAGATTATATATATATATATTAGAATTTTGTAGAAGAAACGGTCTGTGGCTGGACTTGGGGTTGCGGGAAAATCCAAATCCGGCGACTGTTTGGAAGGTGGGAAAGTTGGATTAGGCGTGACGGAAAACCTCAAATGTGGGCGATGATCCAGGAGGCTATGGGAATTGATGGAGGACAGAGAGTGTGTGATTCAGTGAGAGAATCAAATCAATGTATATGGTTTATTTTATTTTCTGGGAAACTATCACCGACCTCCCTTGAGGTAAGACCTAATTGCACGGGCACCCTTAAGTTTTTAAATATATCAGTTACCTTCCTTGGAGAGGTAAAATTACCCTCAATGAACACCCTAGACTATTGAATTTTCATATTGCCCCACCTTAATGGATAAATTACAGTCTCACCCCCTAAAATTCTAAAAAATATTTAAATTTTAAAAAAATATATATAATTTATATATATATAATTCAAAAAATATATATATAATTCAAATATATATATAAAATTTGGAAAAAATATATAAATTTTGAAAAAAAAACATAAAAATAAAAAAATATATATAAATTTTGAAACACATATATAAATTTTGAAATATATATAAAATTCGAAATAAAATTAGAAAACATATATAAAATTTGAAATATATATATAAAATTTCGAAAAAATATATAAATTTCAAAATATATATCTAATTCGAAATAAATATATAAAATTCGAAAAAGATATATAAATTTTTAAATATATATATAAAATTCCGAAAGAACATATAAATTTTGAAAAACATATATAAATTTCGAAATATATATATCTAATTCGAAATAAATATATAAAATTTGAAAAAGAAATATAAATTTTGAAATATATATATAAAATTCCGAAAAAACATATAAAATTTGAAAAACATATATATATTTTTAAATATATATCTAATTTGAAATAAATATATAAAATTAGAAAAAGATATATAAATTTTGAAATATATATATATAAAATTCCGAAAAAACATTTAAATTTTGAAAAACATATATAAATTTTGAAATATATATCTAATTCGAAATAAATATATAAATTTTGAAATATATTTATAAAATTCCATCAAAAAGATTTATTAGATATATAAATCTAATAAATCTGATTGAACCATCAAGATTTCAAATTATATAAATATTTTTCTAAATTTTATATGTTTTGCGAACTTTATATATATTTTATGAATATATATATTTCAAAATTTATATATTTGTTTCGACTTATATATATATTTTTAAATTTATATATATATTTCGAAATTTATTCATTTATTCATAATTTTATATATTTTTCCGAATTTTGTTTATTTTTTCTTATTTTATATATTTATTTCAAATTTTATTTATGTTTTTCGAAATTTATATATTTTTTCGATGTTTTATATTTTTTTCAAATTTTATATATATTTTCCAAATTTTATATATTTTTTGAATATATATATATATTAACTTTATATAAATATTTTTTGAATATATATATATATTTTTTGAAATTTATATATGTTTTTCGAAATTTATACATTTTTTCAGAATTTTATATATTTTTTTTGAATTTTGTTTATTTTTTATTATTTTATATATTTATTTCAAATTTTATATATATATTTCAAATGTTATTTATGTTTTTCAAAATTTATATATATTTTCAATTTTTTATATTTTTTTCAAAATTTATATATATATTCCTATTTTTTTAATTTTTTTTCAAATTATATATATTCAAATTTTATATATATATTTTCAAATTATATATATTCAAATTTTATATATTTTTTCAAATTTTAGGGGGTGAAATTATAATTTACCCATTGGGGTGGGGGATTGTGAAATTCAATAATTTAAGGGGTAAACTGTAATATGAATTTGAGGGTTATTTAGGGTAGTTTATCCCCGTGTTGACTTTGGATGGAGGAGTGAAAGTGATAGAAAAAAAGCTAACATGGGGAGGTAACTAATAGATTTCAAAACTAAGGAGTACCGCGTGCAATGAGGCCTTAAATCAATGATATTTTGCCTTATTTTTTTATAATCTTTATACTATTACAGTTTTATTTCTAAAATATATATATATATGAATAATTACAGTTTCGTTTCCTCGGGAATTGTAAAATTACACTTACAACCCCCTCTTCTTTTGATAAATTTGCTTTTAACAAATACTTTGGGTGAACTTTCGATTTAGGATAAATTGCAGTAGCACCCCCTGAAGTTTAGGTCAATGCCACTAATATGCCCGTCAACACTATACTTTGCAATGACACTCTTGGGCCGGTGAAATGACTAGAATGCCCCTTTAATTGTTTCACTTATTACATTAGGGTAATATATAAAGTGTGAAATTACCCATATGCCCAAACACTTCACCCCTCTAAAATTACTAATTACACTTCCACCCCTTATTATAATATATATATATTACAAAAATATATATACATATATTACGAAAATTACAAAATTCTAAATAAACACAAAAAATTCGAAACAAACATATAAAATTCAAAAATATATATATAATTTGTAAAAAATATATAAAATTTGAAAAAATATATAAAATTTGAAACAATATATAAAATTAAAAAATATATATATAAAATTCGAAACAAGTATATAAAATTCAAATATATATATATAAAGTGTGACTGAAATGATTCCTACCACATTTGAAAATTCAAATTATTTTGGAAATGATTTCTATCACATTTTCTCCCTTCTATATCTAACATTTTCCAAAGAGGAAAGAATTTTATAATAGAATCATGTAATATGAACTTTATTCCTTCCTAAAATTCTTCATTTTCAATAAAAATAATGTAAGGTAAAAAAATATCATAAAAATTTTCTGGTATCCAAAATTAAAACCCAAAGCGGGTTCGGTTCGGGTCGGGTTTGGATTTTCTGGAAAACCCGTTGGTAACCCGACCCCGACCCGTTTACGATTTTAATTTTAATTTATATATATATATATATATATGTGTGTGTGTGCGTCTTTGACTATATATAACCCATTAATCTAATTCTTGGTGTTGACATTTATATATATATTTTTGGAAGAATTTCAGTCAATATGCATATATATACATTTGTTTGTCTAAATATGTGAGATATTTGGTTTATAACGTAAAACAGAATATATGCCTAGAATAAGAGAGATACTTGGTTCATAACTTAATTTGTCATCAAATAATTTAGTAAATCAACTGTGCTTCTAATTTATTAAAAATAATTTAGTACACTCGATGGTAATCCGATGGAACCCGTTTATACCAACGGGGTGGTAATGGTATTACCGATTACAACCCGTCACAGGTTTGAAACGAATTTGGTATTAATAATTTTTAAATAGGATGATAATGATATTAGCCAAACCCGTTCAAAATCCGACTTGTTGCCATCCCTAGATGGAGGGAGAGGGAGAGGGAGAGGGAGAAGGGCTCTCGAGAGAGTGAGGAAAAAGTTTTGTAATATAATTTTATTTTATTTTCATTAATGTATGTCAACTTTTTATTGGATGTAAATAAGAGCTCCAATTTAAGTGACCTGAGACAATTCTTGCCCCTATTTTATACCATCTCTCCACTATAATATTTCTTGTAACTTGTACCAATTATAAATTCAAGCAAAACAAATAAGTAATTAATATCCATATTAGAATCCAATTAAATGACATAGGCATAACTAACAAGAAATTAATACCCATACTAACAGTAGCAAAACAAATTAAAATTCAGGATCTTACTGTTAACATAAAGTGTTTTGCCCAATCCATTTGAAAAAAATAACCGAAATGGTATATTTAAGCATAAGGAGGACGATTAAGGAAACACGACTTCTCCTCGTATACTAGTCCAACATAATAGACTTATTTTATTTTATTCACCAGAAAAATAAAAATAAAAACATGATATACTTTTCCTCCTAGACTAGTCCAACATAATAGATTATGACAAGCATGTGTGTGGGTAATGTCATGGACTTATAAAATAATTTATGAAAAACAATATTTTACTAATTGGTTCTCAAAGATCGTCACTTGTCGGAAATTAAGCTCAGTTTGTACAACTAATGACATGAATGTAAAAATAAAGCATTGATAATGATAAATAAAGGTCTTGATTTGGAGTAAAATAATATTTGATTATGATAGAAAGTGAGATGGAGTAAAATAATAAATGCCTATGACAAAATTTTAAAATGAAAAAAAAATGGCGTAATTTTTTTTTTGTTTAAAAACAAAACTTTAAAATGGTCTGGTTTTTTTTTAAGACAAAATTTTCAAACGAAAAAATAATTTCGGTCTTGAATTTTTTTTTGTTTTTATATATTTTATTATAAATGAAAAAAAATTATATAAAAATAATAACATTAGTGGCGAAAAAAAATTTTGAACTACCAATTAGGGTAAAATATAAAAAAATAAGTTCAAAATATAAAAATAACATTTTTTAACATTTCTGCATTAAGTGGTAGTTCAAAATATTTATTTATTATTTATGAATGATATATAATATTATATTTTATTATTTATTGTATTTATTATGAGCCTTATGTATTTATCCGATGTGTTATTTGATTAAAATTTGAAACTCAGGATGTTTTAGTGTAAATTATTCATTAAGTATAATTTTTATGTCATGAGTATTTAAGTTATTTTGATATAAAAAATGGCTTTTATTGAGACGAGAATAATATTTGATTAAAATCTGAAATATCAAAGAATTTAGTGAAGGACATGCAATTTTGTGATTAAATCATGAAATTATAGGAGTTTTGTGTAAATTATAGTATATATTGTGTTTGATATATTTGATTTTCTGCCTATATTACTTACTACACAAGACTTGTAAATTGTACTATCTTTTTCCCAAATTATAGATTTATTTTGGGGAATTCAATTTTTAAGAGGATAATTTTTATTATAGTGTTAGTGAATGAAATGTCAATTTTATCTATGATCTTACCATAGTGATGCGATAATTTATAATGTATATGTTTTATAACTTTAATTGTTGAAGATTAAACTGATAAATTAACTAAATAAAATGTTTAACGAAAAAAATTGACCAATAATTTGAGAAGAAGGGAGTAAAAACATGTATCATTATTTTAAGATTATTAAAATTATTATATCATTGACCGAATAATATAATAATATTGAATTCACTTTATGAATATGCATCTTTATTCACGTAATAACTCATTATTTATGGCCTAATAGGACACGTGGCACAATATGATAAAAAGTGATAATGATGAGTCAAAATAACTTTTTATTTTTTAATCTGTGGGCCCTCATCATCCTGGATCCAGCGAGACGCACTTGAAACCATTTTTTTCCCCAAATACACTACATCAACCTGCAAAACATCAACATCACCCAACTGGATTGACTAGTATAGTATATATCAAATTTATCTTACCCATTGAAATAGAATACTATCACAGTCATGCAACTAATTACGTAATTATAATATGAGTTCATTTCAAGAAACCGATTCAGTTTAATCAATTAATTTTTATTGTATTCATTTTGTCTTTTATATTATTTAATTTTATCACTATGTCCCTTCATTTCATATTTTGAGTCAAAATATCTAAACTACCCTTAATAATATAAGGGGGTTTAGTGAAATCAACTATTTTAAAAAATTATTTTTCAAAAATCAATTATATTTTTCGCAAAAATTATAAATTAAAAAATATATATATTTTTTGCAAAAAAATTATTTTTTGGAGGGAGTATATTATTTTCCAAAAGATGAATTATTTCGGAAAAAATAATATATATTTTTTACAAAAATATTAATTTTCAAAAAAGATTATATTTTGGAACATAATAGTATATATTTTTTGCAAAAAAAATATTTTTCAGAAAAGATCATATTTTGGAACATAATATATATTTTTCGCAAAAAAATTCATATTTTGGAACATAATAAATACTTTTTAGCAAAAAAATATTTTTCAGAAAAAATCATATGTTGGAACATAATATATATTTTTCGGGAAAAAAAAATCATATTTTGGAACATAATATTTTTCGCAAAAAAATTATTTTTCCAAAAAAAAAATCATATTTTGGAATGTAATATATATTTTTTGCAAAAAATTATTTTTCGGAAAAAATTCATATATTGGAACATAATATATACTTTTTCGGAAACAAATTATTTTTCGGAAAAAAATCATATTTTGGAACATAATATATATTTTTCGCAAAAAAATTAATTTTCCGGAAAAAAAATCATATTTTGGAACATAATATATATTTTTCGCAAAAAAAATATTTTTCCAAAAAAATTCACATTATGGAACATAATATATACTTTTTCACAAAAAAAAATATTTTTCGGAAAAAAAAATCTTATTTTAGAACATAGTTTATATTTTTCACAAAAAAATATTTGTCGTAAAAAAATCATATTTTGGAGCATAATATATATTTTTT
The DNA here is from genome assembly GCA_963922005.1 of Cornus suecica. NCBI lineage: Eukaryota > Viridiplantae > Streptophyta > Magnoliopsida > Cornales > Cornaceae > Cornus > Cornus suecica. The sequence goes on from OY998245.1 coordinate 15,897,769, forward strand.
GCAAAAAAATTATTTGTCGTAAAAAATCATATTTTCCGAAATATATATATATATATATTTTGAAATTTATATTTTTTACAAAAAATATAATTTATTTTTGAAAAATAATTTTTTTAATGATTGATTTCACTAAACCCCCTTATACTATTAAGGCATGGTAGTTTAAATATTTTGATTCTAAATGTGAGAAAGATGATGCATAGTGATAAAATTGAATAATATAAGGGGCAAAATAGATATAGAATGAATTAGTTGATTAAATTGAATGACATATGTGTGTTTCTTGAAATAAACCCTTAATTTTATTAATGTCAATTTTATCTGCTATCCTTTTGGATATCTGCCATGTTGTTTCTGTTGTTGCTAAACTCTTTTACACCAAAGATCTTGTAGCCTGATAGTATCAACTTTATTCCCCAAAAAAAATATGAGAAGTTCAAGTCTCATAGGGCTCATGTGTGGATGTGTGTTTCTTAACATTCAAAAAAAAAAAAAAAACACTATACTCTTGTACACTTCAAATCCTAAGCGTTCACATTATTACCAGTATCCTACAGGTTAAATATCACATTTCTAGAGAACATATTGTCAACCGTCAGGCCAAAAGATTAGAAATCTCCTCTACATATTTTTTTTTTGAAAAGTCTCCTCTAAATATTGGTGGTGAAATGAATGTCCTCTAAGTTGGGGGTCTATATATATAGCTCACGATTTAATGCTTGGAGGCTTCAAAAGTGAGATTAGAAAATGGAAGGAGTAAAGAAGTTTTTTCTTTCTCTTAAGCAATTGGTGCAGAAAATTCGAACACACACACAACTTCTAGTAACATTTTCTGATTCAGATCCCGAAACAGGTTCAATAAATGCCGATGATACACAAAATAAAAATGTCGAGTGGCCATGGAAAGCGATAGCATTTTGCTTTTCGATATGGGCTATTGCAATTGCACTTCAATCACTCCAAATTAATAGTACTGCATCACTCCCTATAAGCTTCCATTTCATCTCGCACACCATCATTATTGCTGTTACTCTTCTTTTTCTCTCTCACTACTTGTATCCCAAGTACCCGAAGCAAGCCCAAGTGCTGGAGCACCTCGGTCGCCTCTTCGTCTTCACTGCCTTCTTCATTACAACCACCATCCCTTTCACGCAATTTTTTAAGCTCTTTTACTGGACTATCTATGCTTTTTGTTTGCTGTTCATTCTCTTCTTGTGGAATAGATTCTAAGGGCGAAGGAAGATCTCCTCGCATTTCATTCAATATATCAATATTATGGCTTCAAATTGGGCCGTATTCAGTTTGTCCATGATGTTAGGTAAGAAGAGCTTGTTTTTCATAAAAAAAAAACAAATACAAAACCCAATCGGGTAAATGTCTTTTACTTGCATCCTATCAGAAGAATTTTGAATTTTTTATTGTATTATTTGTATGTTAAAGTGTTTTCTATGCAGCAAAAGAAAAGTAAATGTCAATTTTCAAACGAGGAGGGATATATATACTATTTGGCCTTTTTAAAAGGGATGTAAATATTGGATTGAAGCTTCAATTCCCGTTTGCATTTTTCATTATTTTCTTTAAGCGGCAGAGAGAGGATTTCAGTATAGGAGGTCAGGATGCCAGCTATTTTATTTAGTAGAAAAGTTAAACTCAACGATATTTTAGAAATAAAAATCATCTATTATATAATCTAAAGAAAAAATTGAACAATTTTTTTTAACAGTGATACTCAAGTAATCTACAAAAAAATTCGTCTTCTATCTAAAGTTTTGTTGTGACAAATTTCATTATGAAAGAGTTCTTTTGGTAATTGCAGACTAACAATTTGATTAACTTCCCTTACAGTCAAAAAAAGGTCAAGAATTGTTAAATGGACAATTTTAACGAACTTGACTATCATAACTTGTACTTTCTAATTAGAAGCTCTTATTTAGTGTTTTTTTTTATTGTTATTATTTTAACCTTCTAAGTTGGGTTAAAACTATTTTATTGATTTTTAAAACTATTTAGGTGTAATAATAAAAATAATATAATTTTTTTGAGGGCCATGGCTCAGCTTGATTTTCTTGTTTTCGATCCCCCATTTTACTTTTTTTGTGATTTCATATATGAGTAAGATTACACCAAGATTCAATCTAAGTGATAGTCCGAGTGACATAATGCTATTGGCCCAATGGATTTTCAAGTATCTGTGACTGTAAGCCCATCTAACCTGGCCAATCAACACAGTTCTATACAAACAGACATATATATATATATATATATAATTTTCAAAGGTTTAATTTCAGTAAACCCCCTATACTATCTAGATTAATCAACTAACCTCTTCTTTGTCCACTTTGCTCCCTATACTATTCAATTTCATCAAATTGCCCCCTCAGCTCACATTTTGACTCAAAATACCTAAACTACCCTCAATCAATAGTATAAGGGGGTTTGTTGATTCAACCATTTAAAAAAATTCTTTTTCAAAAATCAATTATATTTTTCACAAAAAAATATTTTTCGGAAAAAAATTCATATTTTGGAACATAATAAATACTTTTTCGCAAAAAAAAAAAATTTTGAAATTTTTTTTTTTCATATGCTGCAGGTTTTTTAAAAAATGATTTATTGCAAAAAAAATTTTGAAATTTTTTTTTTCATATGTTGCAGATTTTCGGAAAAAAAATGATTTTTTGCAAAAAAAAATTTGAAATTTTTTTTTTCATATGTTGCAGATTTTCGGGAAAAAAATGATTTTTTGCAAAAAAAAATTTGAATTTTTTTTTTTCATATGTTGCAGATTTTCGGGAAAAAAATGATTTTTTGCAAAAAAAAATTTGAATTTTTTGTGAAAAATGAATTTTCATATGTTGCAGATTTTTTGCAAAAGAAATATATATATGAATTTATAATTTTTGTGAAAAATATAATTGATTTTTGAAAAAAAAAATTTTAAATGGTTGAATCAACAAACCCCCTTATACTATTGATTGAGGGTAGTTTAGGCATTTTGGGTCAAAATGTGAGCTGAGGGGGGCAATTTGATGAAATTGAATAGTATAGGAGCCAAAGTGGACAGAGAAGGAGTTAGTTGATTAATCTGGATAGTATAAGGGGGTTTACTGAAATTAACCCATTTAAAAATTATAACTTATATAAGTGATATATATAAATTATCGAAAGGAAAAAAAAGGTTTCTTTGTCTGGGGCCTATTTATTCTAATACAAATTATCTTTTTAAAATAAAAAATATCGGTTCAGTTTCGGTCGGAACCAAACCAAACCGAACCATGTGCACCCTTACTGGTATTGTACATCAAGTAAGCGATTACATTACTCGTATTCATGGTCTTGATGAAGTAATGGCAATAGAATTAATAGAATTTGAAGAGGGTACAATAGGTATTATTTTATATTTTGTATCAAACAATGTACAATTTTAGGAATTTTATCAAATAAATGTATAAAAATAATTCATAATTGAATTGACTGAAATTAAGATTATAAGATGTTATAATGACTTTTAACTTGGGCTTGAGGTTTAAAATTTATGAATTTAAGAATTACTAGAATTTTAGGGTTTTCATCAAATTAAGGTTGTATAAAAGGAATTTACATCTAATTTTTATGTTAATTGAGAATAACTGAAATATTTAGGAACAAGATAACCAAAGTTACCACGACCCCTGGATGTCGAAGTCATCCTTAGGAGCTTTTACATTAGCGCTGACATGTGTTTGATCAGGAGAACTAAATCTCGAAAGACGAAAATCAACTACTTTAACCACATAATTTTCCGGTGATGGTAGCGATGGTGTGGCGAAGGGGCATAAAGACAGTGGAGGAGGAAGGCTTGAGGAGTCCGGCAAAAATGAGTAAGGTCCTCCTACTAAGAGGGCGGTTCGTTTGTTGTCAAATGAAGGATGAAGGAATAATGGTGGAAACTAGTTGTATGTGATTGTGAATTTGTATTATATGTTGTGATTTTACCAGATATGGTGTGTTTGCAGTACCAAATTTTCTTTTTTAATGTGTTTGAGTTTATGAATTGTTGTGGCGATTGTGAATTTATGGTGTGTTGTGATTTACCAAAATGTGTTTGGTGTTTTAGTTTTGGATGGTTTTTGAACTTAAGTGTGATAAACTCAAATCAAATATTCATTTCAATTAATTCTTTTATTTGGAAAAAAAATTAAACGGTATTGATAATGATCATTCCCTTCAAATGAGGCAAATTCATTTCAAAATATCTCATTTCACTTTATTCTTTTATTCTAAAACATTCATTTCAAAATAAATTCATTTATTTATTGCTATTTATAAAGGGAAAAAAAATTACTAGTCGTTTTTGGGGGAATGTGTTGTCGGAATTTTCTCAATTCCAACACTTAGGCAAATTTTTAGTAAAATATTTTTAAAAATAATACAACTCGCCAAACATGTTTTTCTGTTTCTATTCTCAGAATTCCAGGGAACACAGACGCTGCGAAACATGTTTTCTGTTTCTGTTATCAGAAAACAGGGTCTGTCAAAAGTGTTTTTTTGTTTTTTATTTTTAAAAATTTTTGAGACAAAATTCCCAACCAAACATATTTTTGTTTCCGAATTACCCTTAGGACAAGAAAAAAAAAAAAACCGAAAACATTAATTTCCAAACAGATCCTTAGTGGTTCACTCACACGGCCCACCATGATACATGAATATTCATCCCATTTTCTGTTTAAAAAAAAACAATATTTGTATATAAGATCCTAGAGCATGGAACCATGTAACAGTCCACAAACAAAATGGTGCCCCATTCAATACTTAAAAATGTATCCGCACATACCATATATATATATATATATATATATATATATTTATTTATATGGGCAAATAGTTGTCTTATGCCACTTAGTAGGAGCTTCTAGTTACATCCAATAAAAAACTGACACATGTTACTAAAAATAAAATAATATTAAAAAAGTTTTTCCCTCTTCCTCATGCGCCCCTCTTTCTCTCTCTCTCTATCTATATTCCATTACCATCATATATATATATATATATATATACACACACATACATACATATCACATATACAAACACACACGCCCATGAGCTTGTATTGAATCAGAAATTTATGTAAAGAGAAAATAATATGAAGTGTTAATATTCTATTCATAATGGAACATGTTTGATCCCCATCAATTTGCCGACATGTTTGATAAACATTGTTCTAAAAAAAAAATTGAGTCATATTTGAAATTGAAAGGTTGAGGAGAATATGGATAATGGAACTCATCTTAAGACATCAAATAATTTTATTTTATAAAATAAAATAATTCTAAGATAGGAGGGTCCTAATTGTTCCCATTGTTTTGTTTTTTTCCCTTCAATTTGTGAAAATCTCCGGAAATGGTCAAATATCAATACCTCATCCCTACCAATATTTTTCTCTTTAATAAATTATCATATTGTCATTTCCTTTCCCAAGCATGTCAAGGGACTGATACAAAGAGAGATCTGATGTTGCATCTAGCATCATAATAAACATTACTGAAGAATGATTTCTTCAGTTCATTGATATATATATATATATATATATATATATATATATATATATATATATATATATATATATATATATGTTTCGCCTTGGATGGAAGCTCTTGTCTAATTTCTCCTCATTTCATTTATATATGTATTTATATAGGTTTGTTACTGATTGATTAATAGGAACTAAAAACACAGTGAAATGTATATATATATATATATATATGTTTCGCCTTGGATGGAAGCTCTTGTCTAATTTCTCCTCATTTCATTTATATATGTATTTATATAGGTTTGTTACTGATTGATTAATAGGAACTAAAAACACAGTGAAATGTATGGTGGTGAATGGTAATGGATAGAGAGGGAGAGGAAGATAGGTGCTTGAGAGAGTGAGGAAAAGGTTTTATAATATAATTTTATTTTATTTTTATCATCGTGTGTCAGCTTTTGATTGGATGTAAATAGGAATTCATATTTAAGTGACTAAGACAAATATTACCCTATTTATATTCCATCTCTCCACTATTATATTTCTTGTAACTTTTCCCAATTATAAATTCAAGTATAAAATTTCTTGTAACTTGTACCAATTATAAATTCAAGCAAAACAAAAAATAATTAATATCCATATTAGAATTCAATTAAATGACATAGGCATAACTAACAAGTAATTAATACCCATACTAACAATAGCAAAACAAATTAAAATTCAGGATCTTACAATTAACATAATGTGTTTTACCCAATCCATTTGAAAAAAATAACCGAAAAAGTATATTTAAACATAAGGAGGATGATTAAGTGCATGTTTGGCAACATGAAGTGGAGCCAAAATTTTGGGTTTGGTTTGAAAATTTTGCTCCACTCCATGTTTGGCAAATGGTGTGAAAATTTGGAGTAGACACTGTAGCAATTCCATGGTGCAACTTTTGTGAAGGAATGAGCCAAAATTTGGAACCATCATTTTTGATGGTTCATGGTTTTGGTTTGGTACTAACACTGTAGCAAATTCATTTTTGATATTAATAAATTTCGAAAAATTAAATATTCTGAAAAATTAAATATTTATGAAAAATTAAATATTTCAAAAAATTAAATATATTAATATATTATAATATTAATATATTAAAAAATATTAATATTAATATATTTTAATATTATAATATTAATATATTTTTATATATTAATATTAATATTTATTAATAAATAAAATGTGAAACCCATATATTAATATATTTTAATATATATTAATAAATAAAAAGTGAAACCCATATATTAATATTAATATATATTAATAAATAAATATTAATATATATTAATAAATAAAATGTGAAACTCATATATTAATATATTTTAATATATTAATATTATAATATTAATATATTTTAAAATATATTAATATATTTTAATATATTAATATTCAGAATTTCAACCCATACCAACTCTACTAAACATGGTTTGGTTTTTCAGCATCACTTTTTCTCACACCAAAACCATCTGCACCAAACATGGTTTGGAACCAAAATAAAACCACACCAACTCCAACCTAACTCCAACCAGACCAAAACCAAAAACCAACTCCACACCGTCTACCAAACAAGCACTAAGGAAACACGACTTCTCCTCGTTGACTAGTCCAACATAATAGATTATGACAAACATGTGTGTGTGGGTAATGTCATGGACTTATAAAATAATTTAATGAAAAAATATATTTTACTAATTGGTTCTCAAAGATGGTCATTTGTTGGCAATTAAGCTCAGTTTGTATAACTATCCATCTTTTGTGGTCCCTCTAGATCAGTTTTATTTAGTTACTATGATTAAGTTATAATGCAAGAACACTCCCTTAAATATTGGGGTTTTGCAATAAACTTCCATAAATTATATCGAATTTCTGCATTTTACTCCCACAAGGTTTACTTTCACTAGTTATGGATCAAGAAAATAATAAATTTGTCCATCTAATTAAAATGACACAGTTTTAACATATTATCACTTGGGTGTGGGACATGCAGCAATGTATATATATATATATATATATATATATATATATATAACATAACTATTATGGATGTATTTTTGATGAGGACAAGGCAAGACTCATTAGTGTATAGAAGACCGAAATCTTGCACAAAGAAGGAACAATCAACTATAATTCGTTACAGTCGAGTATCATAAAATTTCGATAGTTATAATTTTTTTTTTTTTACCTCAAGGGTTGTTTGGTCCGTATTTTTATTTTTGTTTTTGTGCTTTTATTTTTGTACTGTAACATATTTTAAAATCAAAATATGTTTGGTAAGAATATTTTACTTTGAACAGTACCAAAGGCATATAACAATTTTGAGTCAAAATAATTAGTCAAATTTTTTTTTTTCATAATTTTATAGGAGACAAATTTCATTTTTATGTATAGATTACCAATTTTTTCTAAAAAAATAATAATTTTTTTATATAAAAAAATATCTTCACGAGAATGCAACGATGTTTGCTTATTGTGTTTGTAAAAAAATATCTTCATGAGAATGCAACGATGTTTGCTTATTGTGTTTGTCCTAACAACTGTTTCTAGCCAGTCAACGTCCTCCAGATTCTGCAGCCAGTCAACCTCCTGCAGATTATCCATCCTCCAACTTGATTGACTAGTATAGTCTATATCAAATTTATCTCAATACCCATTGAAATAGAATATTATCACAGTCATGCAATTAATTACGTAATTATAATATGGGTTAATTTTAAAAAACACCTTGTTTAATAAACTAATTCTCACTGTGTCCACTTTACCTCATTTACTATTCAATTTCATCATTATGCCCCCTCATCTCACATTTTGAGTCAAAATGCCTAAACTACCCTCAATAGTATAAGGGGGTTTAGTGAAATCAACTATTTAAAAAAATTATTTTTCGAAAATCAATTATATTTTTCACAAAAATTATAAATTCAAAAAAATATATATTTTTCGCAAAAAAAATTATGTTTTGGAGGGAGTATATTATTTTCCAAAATATGAATTATTTCAAAAAAAATAATATATATTTTTTGCAAAAAAAATATTTTCGGAAAAGATCATATTTTGGAACATAATAGTATATATTTTTCGTAAAAAAATCATATTTTGGAGCATAATATATATTTTTTGCAAAAAAAATTATTTTTTGTAAAAAATCATATTTTCCAATATATATATATATATATATATATATATTGAAATTTATATTTTTTACAAAAAATATAATTTATTTTCGAAAAATAATTTTTTTAAGGGTTGATTTCACTGAGGACAATGCTTGGGTCCTCACTAGTGTCCAACTTGGTCATCACCCCTTACTTGGACCAATATGATTAAGACACGTGTTTAATATTAATTAAAAATATTAAAATGGGTATTACCCATTATGATGGGTTAAACCCATATTTAAAATATATATTTTTTCTTTTCTTTTCTTCATCTCTAATATCTCTATCGACGACACAGACATATCACAAACCCTACACCGTTGCTCGCCCTGCCACCCGTAGTCCTCTACTACTCTTAGGCTGTCTCGTCCGCTTCTCATCCCGCCGTTCTCCGGTTAATAATCACATCTCTTCTAAAGCCCTAATTATTTGAGGTGATTTGGGTATGCTATATCTATATCTGCATCTCTAATTTTTTATTTTTTTTTATGTTATTGTGTTCCTTTTTCATGTTATTGATTAATGGGAGACCAAAGAAGATGTATTCTCTGCATAGCAAAATATTATTCACGTGAAAAAACTATATACTAACAATAATTATTTAGTAAAGTAGATGTTATTGTGTTCCTTTTTTTATGCCTTGAGCCCTTTCAAAGAGGTGGGTAACAACAGCTTCGACGACGAAGAGAACCCGAGACTGTGAAGCGTAAAAAATATATCAAAACATGAAAAAACTATATTCACATGAACCAAAAAAAAAGAAGTAACACTACCAGAAAATAAAAAACTATAATTATGTGGTGTAAGAACTTTGAGCTCCATCAAGACCACTTATTTGGTGGTGGTTTATCCTAACTCTAAGCTTGGTCCTCGGCCTTCTTTTTTCCCCAAATTTTTTTAATTATGCTGATGAATAAAAGTTAGGAAAAGAGAAAAGAAAGAATCATCTCTATGGCAGAAAAACATTTTACCCTTTTAGTAATGGATGGGCCCAAATTACCTATGTACATTTTATTCCTAACTATTTAAGAAGTATGTTGAACTTGTTTTACTCTATTTTTTATGAAAATTATTTTCACTCCAAGATAATGTGTTCTGTCTTCTTTAGATAAACAGAAATTGCTTTACTGAAATGATCATCGTCTACTTCATGTTAATATCCTTTGGAGTTTTTGTTGATTATTGGCCGTAAGTGAGAAAAAATATTCAGTAAGCTTAAAGTTGCGAATGACCGCCTTGAATCCTTGAAAAAGACTAGCCAAAATGCGGAATTCATGTCAGCTAGTGCGTTAGCAAATTGCATACCAATGCAATTGAATTCAAGCCAAACACAACCTTATTTCGTGGAGGATCACTTGGTCGATCCGGGATAACTGAATCCACAGTATTACTACATGCCTTTTCAGTACTATGTCCCCTTTGATCAAACTTAGATGGTACTAATTCCAGTGGATTCAAGTTCTGGCAGAGTTGAGGAGTATATCAGTAGTTTTGAGATGCACAAATAGTATATGGATTATTTTATTTTAGTAGCTGTAAGGGCCAAAAATATCAGGCCCGCATGAAGCTATTACACGTCAAGCCCATTTGTAAGGCCCAAGATCAGTTAAGCCCATGTACAAGTGAATAAGTAATTAGCCCACAATCCAATGTCCAAGTAGTATGATGAGCCCATCATCCCTTAGAGAATGGGAAATAACAACCCACTATCAAGAAGTAATGGGGAGTTATTAATAAAGTGGATCATGACTCCATGTAATAAAAAGCATGATCCAATAAAATAGGAAAAACTTGTATGAGATTAAGTATATAAATATGGCCATTTGAGCCTAAATAAAAGAGGTTTTTGATGTGAGTGAAATTTGACACTTACATTTGGCGCCATCTGTGGGAACGATATTTGTTCCAGACATCTTAACCTAATATCTTTATTTTCCTCTCTACCAATATGTATGTATATATATCCAGAGCATGAGGGTGTCAATGCTCTCTCACCTCCTCCTCCTTCTCTCTGTCGTCTCTCTTTCACCCCACCGCTCCACAGTCGCCGACAATGGTGGCCTCGTCGGAGTGAACTACGGCTAAATCGCCGACAACCTCCCACAACCCTCCAGTGTGGTTCAACTCCTCAAGACCCAAGGCATCAACCGAATCAAGCTTTACGACTCCGACCAGTCCGTCCTCACCACCCTCGCCGGAACCTCCATCAACGTTACCGTCACTCTTCCCAACGAGGACCTCTCCGCCGGAGCCGACCAGTCCTACACCGACAATTGGGTCCAATCCAACGTCGTCCCCTACTACCCCAAAACCCAAATCGACGCCATCGCCGTCAGCAACGAGGTCTTCGTCGACCCGAATAACACCACCAAGTTCCTTGTTCCCGCCATGAACAATGTATACAATTCACTCGTCAAGCTCAACCTCGATTCCGTCATTAAAGTCTCATCCCCAATTGCCCTCAGCACCCCCCTGAGACCCAATGAGCCGTTAAATATATATCTCTTCAATGAAGATCAGAAAACTGGTCAGACATCGGAGAAAAACTACGGGCTGTTCTATCCCAATGAACAGAAGGTGTATGATATACCGTTGACGCTGGCGGATTTGGCGGGAGGAGAGTCAGTGCCAGTGAACGGGAGCAGGAGTCAAGTGGTGGTGGTGGTTGCACCACCGTCGACGAGGGAGACGTGGTGCGTGGCGAACGGGAATGTGGGGGAGGAGAAGTTGCAGGTTGGGTTGGACTATGCTTGTGGAGAGGGAGGGGCTGATTGCCGTCTGTAAACACCTAAAAATGTTCAACACTTCTTCGAATCCCTCCATTCATTTCTGGAATTTCTTTATATACATCCCCTAAATGGACTTCCTCCTGTACATTTAATCAGGGTCCTTTATTACATACCTCCTCTGAATGGGCTTTATTATTGGGTTCATAAATATCTTGCTGGCCCATAAACTTGATGGGCCTGATGACAGATGGGCTCAATTGGGCTGGACATTTTCACTATTACACAGGCCCTATCCTTTGTGATGGGTTGTCGATCTTCCCGGCCCATTATAAAGAATACAGAGTGGGGACAAGATACATCACCCCTGATCGGGATGACGTGGCTGACACAATTAATACGACGGTTGTACAATCATTGTAACATTTGAAATTTGTGGTACGGGTGGCCTTGGTAGGCGAGAAGGGAGGCGCACGTGAAGCGAGGTGACGTTTCGGTTCCCGAGCGCACGGCTTTTCAAGCGCCCCTGAGGCTTCTATAAATAATGCCTACAGTGCTATGGATTCATTCCGTTTCACAGTTATAAAAATTTTTAGAGAGCTCCCTGCACTTGAGACCTTGACTTATCATTGCCAGAGTCTACCTCCACTCTCAGGAAAGCGTCAGAAATCCTTCGGGGTTCATCTTAGAGTAAGTTATTTCTTTTCATCTTAGCGTCTTTCTTTTCGAAATGTCTGATAGTGATGATACCCGGTCGGGTAGCGACCGTCTACCCTCCTCTGTAAACCCGGACGCATCCCTTAGTTCACCCTCAGTGGAGGTGGTTAGGACAATTGTGTCTAGCCCACCTGAAGTTAACCAGAATGTAGCAGCAGCCGGAAATCCGGTTGCAGGGGTTTCGGGGGATCAGTTCTATGCTGATCCAATTCCCCCTATGAACAGGGTAGAGACAGTATTAAAAAGGTTAAGGGTTAAATGCGGGGTACCCGATGGGGTGATTATCAAAAATTACCCTAAAAAGCATGATTTTAGGAAGGGCGAGGGAATTTTGGACCATCAGATTTTGTTGTCGGCTTTTCACCTTCAGGTTATTAGATTCCCGATCCAGCCCTTCTTCCTTTATGCCTTAGCCACTTTAGGCTTGGCCCCACTTCAGGTGGGACCTAACTTCTTCCGGGTCCTGGCCATGATCTTGATGATTAATCGGGATCTGGGACTTGACCTTGGTCTGGCGGAACTTCTGTTCTGTTACAAGATACAGGCCCAGAAGGAGTGCAGGGGCCGGTACAACCTTTTTCCCATTAGTGGGAGGAAAATTTGTGATGGTACGGAAAAATCCAATAAAGGGTGGAAAGAGAGGATGGTCCTTGTGAGCGGGAGTTGGAGACTCCCGAGCTCATCTAGATTCAAAGTACCCAATGAGTTTAACCAACACCTTTTCCCCTCTTTCAAGCCATTCCATAGGGGGGTATGCAACTGTGATCAGTGCAATGATAAGTTGGGCCTCCATGTGCTTGAGTTTTTGGGAGCACCCGATGAATATAAAACCTCAAACTATATCAGAACCCGTTTTGAATTGCTTAAATCAAAAATTTGGGGACAGCCTTTGAGGATGTGTACCAGTTTCTTGACAGGTTCTAATTTGCAGGCCCTATCCACAGAGATGCTGAGGATCCCGCAGGCGGTGTTGAAGAAGAAGAATAAGCGGGCAGTCGGGCCTCAAGCCTCAAATTCAGCCCTCGGTGAGATCCAGACCGGGCAAGGATCACAAAGTGTTCCAACCCCTCCGGCTGTTCCCGTTATCCCACCCACAGTAGAGAATATCCCGGTAGTTCCATCTCCACCGATGGGAAATGTGCAAACCGGCCAGGCTCCTGCTCAAGGATCAGAGGAGGTTGTTCAATCCTCAGTGGATGTTCCCATCCCTGAATTCCGATTGGTTGAAGGGGAAACGAGCCTGACGGGGGCGCGACATCCCCGATCGGAGGAGAATCCACCCGAACGGTCCGTCAGGGCCCGAACGTCTACGCAGGAGTCCCCTATCGTTCTAGATGACAGTGGGGCCGCAACTGAAAAGGAGCTGCCCGTGCCCTGGGCGCCGAAGATTAGACTCCCGGGCGGCGACTTTCTGGTTGCAGGGCACGCAACAATTGACAACGACACTGCCCTTCGGGCTATGGGATCTCAGATCTGGACTCCCATAGACCGAAAGAGATTGAGAAACATCGATCGGGAGGAGTTGGCACTGACAGGTCCAGAGGTTGCTATGAAGGTAGTGCTTGAATCTACAGACTCCTCCATTGCTTTTAATATTTTATTTATCTCCTTATCAGGCTAACACTTGATCTTTTGGCAGATGCTCTACCTGACGCAAGCTTATAATGCGAAGCTGGAGGAGGACTCCAACTTGCTCAAGAAGTCCAACGAGCTCCTGAGACTGAAAGAGGAATCTCGAATGAAGGTCGCCGCCAAACTGTCCATATCCAACGAAAAGTTGGATGTCCAGTCCCGAAGGGCAATTGCTGCAGAGCAACAGCTTCGGGCGGCTGAAGACAAAATTAAGGAAATGGAAGCAGTTCGGCGGGCTCTCCTTGCTGAGACGGAGGCCCTGAAGGCTGAGAATGGGAGCCTGAAAGCTAATATTGAGAACTTGACGGCTTCCAATTCGAAGCTCCTGGAGGAGAGGGCTGAGATTGAGAATCTCCTCGCTACGGAGAGGTCGGTGGTGGAGATGTGCCACCGGGGCGGGAACGAAATGTATAAGCGTTTCTGCGAAACCTCCCAATACCGGATCGGGTTTGGATGGAGGTCATGCTTTAGTGACATGCAGAAACCCGTCGAAGAAAGGACTTTTGCCTCGGTGGAAGAACTGGATGAGAGTTTGGGCATTTCCCCACCGTACGACGATCCGGTTGGTGGTCCAGACGACGTTCGTTTTTGCGAGTTCCTGACCAAGCCTCTCCCAGGAATGAGCATAACCGCCCCTCCTGATCCTCCGGCTCCTGATGGGGCCATCGTTTCAGTGAACCCAGATGTATCAGGCACCGGCGTCGTCCCTTAGCATTTACTGTTTATGAAATGCATTGTAAGCCTTGGCCACAGGGGCCCAATTTTAGTGAAACATAATTGGTTTTGTCCAGTCGACTTTTGACTTTTACAGTTATAACGAATATTGGTTATTTTGTTTATTTTTGCAAAGTTTTACAGTTAATGCATCACTTAACCGGGATCCGTGTTGTGACTTCGGGCTCCTGAGGCCATGCGAAAGTCAATGCAACCCTTGGTTTATTTTTGGAACAAGGATCACTTCAGGATCTGTGTTGTGACTTCGGGCTCTTCAGGCTATGCGAAAGTCAATGCAACACTTAGTTTATTTTTGGAACAAGGATCACTTCAGGATCTGTGTTGTGACTTCGGGCTCTTCAGGCCATGCGAAAGTCAATGCAACACTTGGTTTATTTTTGGAACAATGATCACTTCAGGATCTGTGTTGTGACTTCGGGCTCTTCAGGCCATGCGAAAGTCAATGCGACACTTGGTTTATTTTTGGAACAATGATCACTTCAGGATCTGTGTTGTGACTTCGGGCTCTTCAGGCCATGCGAAAGTCAATGCAACACTTGGTTTATTTTTGGAACAATGATCACTTCAGGATCTGTGTTGTGACTTCGGGCTCTTCAGGCCATGCGAAAGTCAATGCAACACTTGGTTTATTTTTGGAACAAGGATCACTTCAGGATCTGTGTTGTGACTTCGGGCTCTTCAGGCCATGCGAAAGTCAATGCAACACTTGGTTTATTTTTGGAACAAGGATCACTTCAGGATCTGTGTTGTGACTTCGGGCTCTTTAGGCCATGCGAAAGTCAATGCAACACTTGGTTTATTTTTGGAACAATGATCACTTCAGGATCTGTGTTGTGACTTCGGGCTCTTCAGGCCATGCGAAAGTCAATGCAACACTTGGTTTATTTTTGGAACAAGGATCTCTTCAGGATCTGTGTTGTGACTTCGGGCTCTTCAGGCCATGCGAAAGTCAATGCAACACTTCGTTTATTTTTGGAAAAAGGATCTCTTCAGGATCTTCGGGCACACCAACAGATTTTATGATTTACTTAATTGGCCATAATAATGATTTTTAATGACCAGTTGCTGTAGCCTTTTTACAAAAAGATCCAAGTAAAAATAGGACTTGGACCATCAAGGGTAGTACCTCTTGAGGCGAGAGGCGTTCTGGGAGTTTGGTTCCATTCCGCCATCAATATTCCTTCGGACTCGGTATGCTCCGCGACCGATGACTTCAGTGATGGTGTACGGGCCCTCCCAGGGCTCCCTGAGCTTGCCTACAAGCCCGATTTTGCGCCTAAGGACCATGTCCCCGATCTGGAACTCTCTTCTTTTGACTCTTTGATTGAAGTGGTTCCGGACTTGCTGTTGGTAAGCAGCCAGCCTGATCCCGGCAGCCTCCCTTCTTTCATCCAGAAGATCAAGATTCTGAGCCAAATGCTGGTTACTTGGTCCCTCGACCCAGGCCTCACTCCGGAGAGTTGGAACTCGGACCTCAGTCGGGATAACAGCTTCGGCACCGTACGCCATGGCAAAAGGGGTCTCTCCCGTGGGTTGTCTGGGGGTCGTTCTGTATGACCAGAGAACTTCGGGCAGTTTCTCTAACCAGGCCCCTTTGGCTTTTTCAAGTTTTTTGGCCAGAGTGTTGAATATAGTGCGATTTGTCCTTTCCGCCTGCCCGTTCCCTTGCGGGTAGCCGACGGAAGACGTGTTCTGATACCATGTTCGGCAAAGAATGCTCTAACCTCCTTGTTGTCCAGGTTTGTTCCGTTGTCCATCATGATCGTTCTTGGTAGCCCGAATCTGCATATAATGTTGGTCCATACGAACTTGACGACGTGACTCCCTTTGACGGTGGGATAGGCTTCTGCTTCAACCCATTTGGTGAAATAGTCGGTTGCCAGAAGGACGTACGCATTCGACCGGATTGCTTTCGGTAAGGGTCCCACTATATCCATTCCCCACCGGGCGAATGGGTGCGGTACTATAGTGGGATGCAGGAACTCAGCTGGGCGATGGATTGCATCCCCGTGCATTTGACAGGGCTTGCACCTTCGGACGTATTCTTCGGTATCCCGAGAAAGGTAGGGCCAAAAGTACCCTTGAGACAGCACCTTATGGGCGAGGGACCTGCTGCCGGAGTGGTTTCCACAGGCTCCACTGTGAATCTCGTGCATCACTGCTCTAGATTCTGACGGCGTGATACATCTCAGGTAGGGACCAGAAAAGGATTTTCGGTAGAGTTGCCCGTTTATTATTGAGTACCGAGCCGAATTCCTCCTGACCTTGTGAGCTTCAGCTTTACTTTCAGGAAGAGTTCCATTACGTAAGTAATTTACCAGGGGATCCATCCAACTGGGCTCCCATGGGATGAGCATTACTCGTTCGGGCTCTTGAATGCTGGGCCTCTGAATAAAATCCAACAGTGCAACCCGAGTTAGATCCTCTCCCGCTGAGGAAGCTTGATTAGCCAGGTGGTCAGCCTCAGAGTTTTCATTCCTGCGGATTTGGGTAAAGGTAACTTTGTGAAAACTTTCTGTCTCCTTCAAAACTAGCGCTCGATACAACTTCATTGTCGGGTCCTTTGTTTCGTATTCCCCGTTGATCTGACGGACAATTAGTTGAGAATCACTGTGTACTGCTAAGGACTGAATTTTGAGGCTTCTGGCTACCCTCAAACCGGATACGACGGCCTCGTACTCTGCCTCATTGTTTGTGGCTGGGAACTGCAACTGCACAGACATATGAAGGCGTGTCCCATCAGGTGTTAAAAATTCTAGGCCAATTCCTGATCCGGAAGAGCTGGCTGATCCATCCACAAAAATCTTCCATGTATCCAGTTCACTGCCCGGGTCTGGCTCCTCAGTCTCACTTTCGAGCAAAAAGTCCGCTACAGCCTGTCCTTTGATGGAGACCCTGGGTATGTATGTCAAATCGTATATGCCCAACTCGATGGCCCACTTAGAGATTCGCCCTGATAGGTCAGGCTTTGACATAATAACCCGTAGGGGTGTAGCTGTTGGGACAACGATCGGGTGGGCTTCAAAATAATGCCTTAGCCTTCTTTTGGCGTTCACCAGTGACAGAATCAGTTTTTCTTGCCTGCTGTATCTAGTTTCTGCCTCAGCCAAGGATTTACTGGTGTAGAATATTGGCATTTGAAGATTCCCGTCCTCTCTGATGAGGGCGGCGCTGGTTGAAGCGGAGGATACTGCCAAATAAAGGTATAAGACTTCATCGGGGGTTGGTGTAGACAAGACGGGGGGCATGGTCAAATATTCTTTTAGCCTCGCCAGGGCCTCCGATTGTTTGTGACCCCAGATCTCTCCCTTCTTTACCTTTATTGCCTGAAAGAATGGTCGGCAGCGATCAGTGAGTCGTGAGATGAATCTGCTAAGTGCTACCACTCTTCCCGTCAAGACTTGAACGTCTTTATGTGTTCGGGGCTCCTTCATCTCTAGCAGGGCTTTGACTTGTGTCGGGCTGGCTTGGATACCAGTCCGGTCCACGATGTGCCCCAGGAACTGCCCAGATGATACACAAAAAGAACACTTTGCTGGATTAAGCTTCATGCCATGGGACCTGAGGGTAGCGAACACTTGGCGCAGGTGAGTGATGTGGTCCTCCTTCTTTCTGCTCTTGACTACAGTATCATCAATGTAGGCTTCGATTACTGTGCCCATCATGCCTTTAAAGATCTTGTTGACCAATCTCTGGAAAGTAGCACCTGCATTTTTCAGTCCGAAAGGCATAACTTTAAAGCAGTATGTACCTGTTTCAGTAATGAAGGAAGTCTTTTCCTCATCCTTAGGGTTCATTTTTATTTGGTTGTAACCTGAATAGGCATCCAGGAAAGTTAGACGGTCATAGCCCGAGGTAGCGTCAACCATCTGGTCGATCTTTGGGAGTGGAAAACTATCCTTCGGGCATGCCTTGTTCAAGTCGGTGAAATCAACGCAAACTCTCCACTTGCCATTTTTCTTTTGGACAACCACGACGTTGGCAAGCCATTCGGGATACCTGACTTCCCGGATGAAGCCGTCCTGGAGCAGTCTGGATACCTCATCTGCTATAATTTGGTTCCGATGTGCACCCATTCGCCTTTGCTTTTGCCTGATTGGTTTGACGTTTGGGTCAACATGCAATGAGTGCTGTGAAACGTCGGGATCTATCCCCGGCATGTCTGTATGCTCCTATGCGAAGACGTCGGAGTTGTCCTGCAGCAATTGTGTTAGTTCTTCAAATTCAGAATCGGTGAGGGTTGTACCTGCAAAAGTAACTTTTTCCGGGCTGTTGGGCACAACACAGATCGGTTGTAGTGGTTCAACCACAGTCGGGGTGCCCGGCTCCCCATTCTTTAATTGCTATTTGGAGCATGAACTTTGCTCCTTCGATCGAGGTACCCCTGGGGCCTGAGCCTTCCGGATCTCCTTCAGAGTGACCGAATAACATTCCTTGGCTGCCACCTGGTCACCCTTGACATCAATGGTGCCTGTACCGTCAGGGCTTAAGCATCTCATGACCTGGTGAAGAGTTGAAGGCACACCTTGCATTCGGTGAATCCATCCCCTTCCCATAAGCAGATTGTAGGAGGGTTTGGCGTCCACCACAACGAACGTCTCGTTCAGGGTCCTATGGGCGGCAGACACAGGTAACTGAACTTCACCGATCGGCTCGATCTGCCTGCCGTCAAAACCCGCGATGGGGCACCGGGATGTCATAATTTCAGAAGGGTTGATTTCGAGCTTTTCGAAAGCCCATTTGGTGATTATGTTGGCACTGCTCCCAGGATCGATCACGACTCTTTTCACAAGGCAGTTGGCCACCATTAGGGTCACAACCAGAGGGTCTTCATGCGGGGTTTGGACGCCTCGAAGGTCCGACACCGAGAAAGTGATGTGAGTTTCTTCAGCCTTGTACCGGGCTTCACTAATTTCGTTGACTTTTCTCATTTTGTGGGCTTTCCGTAGATAGCTTCGGTGCGATCCTTCGGTTTCTTTGGGTGGGGGGCCACCATGAATCATATTGATGATTTTAACCGGTTGTGCATCCGAGGCGTTTCGAGGGACGCCGGGGGCGCGTTGATCGGTTCTTGGCCTGTCTCGTTGTACGTAATCCCGGAGTACTCCGCGAAGTAGTAACGTCTCCACCTGTTGCCTTAGATTGCGGCATTCGTTAGTGATGTGCCCGAAATCACCATGGAAAGCGCAGTGTTTTGTCTTGTCTCTCTGGTCAAGTGGTTGTCGCATGGTAGGGGGTTGCTGGAAAATCCCTTTGGCCTTGTTCTCCTGGTAAAGCTTTGCAAGGCTCACCTTCAGGGGTGTTATCCTTTCTTCTAACCTGGGTCGTTTGGATGGCTTTGGGATTGATAATCCCGCTGGGGCAGACGATCCCGGTGGAGTTGATCGCTTCCGATCGGTCAATCGATCCTTGGACTGAATTTCAAGGCCGACAAAGGCTGATCTTCTCTGCCTGATAGTTTCTTCCTCTTCAATTCTTAAGTACCCCTGGGCCCTAGAGTTTAGTTCCCCAATTCCCGATGGAGGGCGCTTCACCAAGGATTGATGGAATTTTGTTCCAGGAATGAGGGCCATCCTGAATGCTTCGACCGCAGAGTGCTGGTCACAATTATCCACAGAAGAGGACTCGATGTTGAATCGGGACAGAAAGCTTTTCAGTGACTCTCCTTTCTCCTGGATCATGGTGAAGAGGCAGGATATGGTCTTCTTCTGTCTCTTGTTTCCATAATACTGGGCGATGAAGAGCCTGGTCAACTGTTGCCAGCTGCCAATGGATCGGGGTGGCTGCTTCCTAAACCATAATAGGGCGGCCTCAGCAAGGCTTGTGGAGAACACCTTACATAGCAGGGACTCGTTCTCGGCGTACATGGTCATTTTCTGATGAATTTGGTATATGTGCTCTTCGGGATCCCGCGTGCCATCATAAGGGGTGAACTGTGGCATAACGAACTTTTTTGGGAAAGGCTCTTGGGTTATTTCCTGAACGAAAGGCGACTGTATCAATTCAGTGGACGCCTGGATGGCCATGTCGTCCGTAGATCGAGACCTCAAATCTCCGAGAACTTTCCTTTGGAACTCGTCCATCATTGCTTGAAGTTTCTGGGGGGTTATAGACTCGTCGACTGCTGGAGCCTTTCGCGAGCGCTGAGAAGATTTGGCGTGCTCTTCAGGTTGGTTCAGAGAATGGTCGATCGCCGCCACCGGAGGGTTAGGTGTAACTGCCGGTGAGGCAGCTGCTGGTGGAGCCAGCCTCTCCCTGAGCTCTGCATTCTGTTTCTCCAAGGCCATGCTACGTTCCTCTGCAGCCGCCAAGCGCTGAAGAATTTGCTCCATGGTCTGGGAGTCCTCTGCACGATTCTCCTCAGTGGGCAGAATGCCTGCCTGTGAACGGGTGACTGGCATTCTCGTCCGAGGAGGCGGTGAGTGGAGGTTTTTTGGAAGTGGAGGGTCTTTTGCCTGTCAAACAGACTTAGCTTTTCGAGATGGGAAGAAGGAGGCGATTTTACAAGTACCGAAGGGCATTTGAAAAGTCAGGAACCTCCCTCATTCCCACAGACGGCGCCAATGTGTAAACACCTAAAAATGTTCAACACTTCTTCGAATCCCTCCATTCATTTCTGGAATTTCTTTATATACATCCCCTAAATGGACTTCCTCCTGTACATTTAATCAGGGTCCTTTATTACATACCTCCTCTGAATGGGCTTTATTATTGGGTTCATAAATATCTTGCTGGCCCATAAACTTGATGGGCCTGATGACAGATGGGCTCAATTGGGCTGGACATTTTCACTATTACACCGTCCGATCTCTAGGACCAAGCAACTCAAAACTTTGCCGAGATAAAAGCCTCTCACCCTCCATGGTGTTAGAAGCCTTGTTGTCCAATCGCCAGTTAGCTTCGACAAAAAATGAACAACAGAAAAAGACCATCGACAGATTTTGGCGAAAAGGCTAATGTGATGGACGGTTGGGGCCCGTTTACATGCTCGACCCAAATTGGACCGAATCCCTCAACCCGTTGAGCGAGTATTGCTGATAATTATAGATCATTGAAAGAGCTTATCAACATTTGATAAGGATAACTTGATTCCTTGAGAAGCAGATAAGTATTTTTATTTATAGTTTTTATAATAAAAATATCCTATTATGCAATATACTACTTAAAAGTCCAATTCCCAATTTAATTGGGGCCATCCCTCTTGAGGAATTTATTTTTAAAAAAAACAAAAGTATAACATGATCAATGTGTATACTTAAAATATAATTTTGCTAAATCATAGTGGCAAATTACATCTAACTGCCTAGTACTAAAATCATGGTGGCAAAGTAAAGTGGCACAGAAAAGCCAAACACCAAAAATCAAAGCAAAAGGCATGAAGAAAGGTAATCGCCAAGATTAAGACGAGAGACATGAAGAAAGTTAGCTGCCAAGATCAAAACAAGCAAAATTAATTTCATTTCTTGATTTTTGCCAAATACACAAGAAAAAAGAAAGAAATTATGAATATATGGGCCGAAAGTGAGCCTAAAAAAGTCTTATGATTAAAAATTCTGGATGCAGAAAAATACGTAGCACGTGCTCGAGCCCAAAAGAAACTATAAGAGATTCTCAACAAAAGAAGAAGATCGGACAATACACATTCGAATCCAACCCATATGTATCAAGATGGGTCGAATCCGAAGGGGCCAATGTAAGGGCCAAAAATATCAGGCCCGCGTGAAGCTATTACACGTCAAGCCCATTTGTAAGGCCCAAGATCAGTTAAGCCCGTGTACAAGTGAATAAGTAATTAGCCCACAATCCAATGTCCAAGTAGTATGATGAACCCATCATCCCTTAGAGAATGGGAAATAACAACCCACTATCAAGAAGTAGTGGGGAGTTATTAATAAAGTGGATCATGACTCCATGTAATAAAAAGCATGATCCAATAAAATAGGAAAAACTTGTATGAGATTAAGTATATAAATATGACCATTTGAGCCTGAATAAAAGAGGTTTTTGATGTGAGTGAAATTTGACACTTAGCTTTATAGAACAATGTGGATAATGTAATGCTCTTTTAATTGAGCATAATTTTGTTGCCTTTGAGATTCTGATCTATGTATTGTAACTTTATGATCTTTTATATCGATATGTATTCCATTGGGTTTCATATTTCACTAGTTACTTCATATGGTTTTGTCTAGCAAATGGTCTACTATGAATTTCAGTATCTTTGATATGCACAAGCAACATATGGCTTATATAAGTAGCTTACACCATCAACTATGTCCGCACAATTTACCAACATAAAATTTTCTTAAAACTGTCCACTGGAGCAAAACAAAGGCACCATCACATATGTACACACAAAAATGAAATTAAAAAATAAACTACTTATTCCACCTGTGAGGAGCAATAAAAATGGACCAAGAAATTTGGTAGTCAATCAAGTTAAAATTCTCACATCCTTTCAATTGCAAATAATGGACTACTAAAATAATAGTAATTTACCAACAAAAATTTGTCTCAAAGTTGTCCCAAAGAAATAAAGTCGTTAATAGACAAATTAAGTTTCTCTAAACAATATTACAAAAAGGTTCGAATGTTCCTTAAATTTTCTAACAAGATTAAATTTTTTGAATGCAACCACAAACATCACAAAACCATTCCGATGCAACAAGACACAAAAGCTTCAACACCAATTGTCATCTTGTTCATTTTGTATGAGGTTGCCATAATATTACTCCTACGAAAAAAAAATTACAACTTTTAGAATATTAATATGAATTAATTTAGTTATTATCTTCAACATCCTCAACTATATTTTTAGGAAAACATAACTACTTGAAGTAATTGAGTGTAAGACATGTTAAGTAGCCGGTTTGTGACATCAAAATTTTGTTCTTGAGACATGTTTGTTCCAAGACCAATTTGAGAAACCTGTCAAACAAAAATTAAATAGTAAATAAACAAATAACTACAAGTTCATAAGACAAATAATAATAACAACAAAATGAAGATTAAAATGTTTGAACCATATTTTACCTGAGTCGGGAAATCAAATGTTTGAACTCCGTCTGTAACTTGTTGCGCTTGTGAGTTACTACTGGAAATAGGCTCCTAAAATATATATTGAAAAGAAAAAAAATATTTATGAGTAAAGATTTATCACATGCATGTATGTAAATTTGCTCCTAAATTATATATGATTAAAGAATTTATTCTCTCACAGTAATAAATTTCTCTAAGAACTAAGGGTTCAAAATCATAAGGGCGCATTGTTAAAGAGTAAGGTTAAACACCATAATCTTACTTGTAAACTAAATAAAATGTGTTCCTAAACTTTATATGGTAATTAATACATAAAGTTTCGAAACATACCTTGGAAACTTTCTTTTTTCTTGTTGAAACTTTGACCTTTTTGGCATGTGAACAATTTTTACGTTTTTCAAGTGAGCTTTTAATCCGATTTCGTGGGCGTCCAATTGTAGCTTTTCTTTTAACCTTGTTGACTTCTAATGGCAAACAACTGTTTGATGAAACTTTTTCGACCTCCTCATTTCGACAAACTGAACTTTCACAACCACTTGCATGGTTAAAGCAAAGTTTTTTCTTCATCTTTTCCAAGTCGTTATACAATTCAAAAGCACGCTCATTTGCATATGTAAACAACTCCTCATGTTCTGAGGCTAAAGATGAAATATCACGAAAATTACGACACAAATGATTATAACGCTTTCCCATCGATACCTTAGGACTATCATTACCTTCAATTCCATGATAGTTTGTGAATGTCCTTACGCTTTCCCATTTTTTTTTGTCTTTCATCTATCTTCTTTTACCTTCTTTTGAACAACAGAAGGTAACCCTTGTGATATGTCCCTTTGAATTTCTTTTCTCGTGATTTTTTCTTATATCAAAACCTAGTTTGCTACAATAATTGAGGTAGAATTTATAAGCTTCCTCATCAGAAGTAAACTCCATTCCAAATTCTGGCTCATCTTTTCTTTCTTCATTTTCTTTTCTTGAGGAACTTTCATTAGTAGGAGAAGGACCGTTAACATCAACTTCAATATCAACTTCGCAATTATTCAAAGACTCACTATTTAAGCTCACATAACCCATTTCTTTCATTACTCTGCAATATAAATAAACAAGTTTAATTATGCTAAATAACGTTTTTTAGTCCCTTTAATTAAAAATTAATAATAAAAAATCAGATCTCTATAGTTTGTTTGTGTCTTCTAGGTATCCCAAGCTAAGCATGCAAAACTCACCCCTTCACTACTAAACACTAATCTTCTCAATAGCACCAAGATTGCCATGTTTAATTCCCAAATATATAATTGCTACTAAACCATTGTTTTCTCCTAATGAAATCATATTCAATCCCATTGCTCCTAGATATTGATAAATAAAAACATGTAGTCCAGAATTAAAAAAAAAACACACACACACACTTTCTTCTTCAAAATATTCTAATTAAACATGGGTATTTTATGTTATGTGATATTTCTGATGGTTAACTTCTCACTTTCTTACTCAAACTACAATTTTTTGTATAATTTTAAGTTTTTTACTTAGACCAAAACGAACCAGTCACATGGAATTTTTTTCCTTGCACTATTGATTCAGCACGATGGATAATGCTAGTGATCACTAATGCTTCCACAGGTAGGGAGGTTAACTTAATTAAAATTATTAAAGATTCAACAGAAAAAAAAATTTGAAGAAGGGGAAAAAATTAATGAAGCACTCTAATAAACTCTCTAAAGTCTTTGCTGAAACCAAATACTGACATTCCTGTTAACTAGAATTATCCAAACAAAATAAATTACTTAGTATAAGAGATTCAACAGAAAAAAATACACAAAAAAAAAAACCTGATGCATGGGAAAATAAATTATTTATTTATTTATCTTGGGTCAAATCGAATATTCAAGATTTTTTCAAGCAACAAGTACCTAAACTTTAATCAATAACATAAAAAAGGAACACAATGCCACGCTTTATAGTCTCGGGTTCTCTTCGTTGTCGAAGTTGTTGTTCCCCACCTCTGTGAAGGGGCTCAAGGCATAAAAAAGGGAACACAATAACATTTACTTTACTAAATAATTATTGTTAGTATATAGTTTTTTCATGTGAATAATATTTTGCTGCGCAGAGAATACATCTTCCTTGGGGAGAAGATGACCAGTTTTTTAAGTTGGAGCTTGCCCAAAACATGAAAGAGTACATTGATCTCCCATTCTGAACTTTAATCAATAACATGAAAAAGGAACACAATACCATAAAAAAATAAAAATAAAATCTGAGAAGCAGATATAGATATAGCATACCCGAATGACCTCAAATAATTAAGGCTTTAGAAGAGATGCGATTATTAACCGGAAAATGGCGGGATGAGAAGCGGACGGGACGGTCTGAGAGTAATATAGGACGACAAATGACAGGGCGAGCAACGGTGTAGGGTTTGTGATAGGTTTATTTCGTCGATAGAGATATTAGAGAGGAAGAAAGGAAAAGTAAAAAATTAAATATTTTAAATATGGGTTTAACCCATGATAATGGGTAATACCCATTTTAATATTTTTAATTAATATTAAACATGTGTCTTAATTCTATTGGTCCAAGTAAGGGGTGAGGACCAAGTTGATCCTCACCGATAAAGACCCAAGCATTGTCCTTTCACTAAACTCCCTTATACTATTAATGAAGGGTAGTTTAGATATTTTGACTCTAAATGTGAGAAGGAGGGGGTATAGTGATGAAATTGGATAATATAAGGGACAAAATAGACACAGTAAGAATTAGTTGATTAAACTGAATAACGTATGAGTATTTCTTGAAGTAAATCCATAATTTTATTAATGTCAATTTTATCTGCTACCCTTTTGGATATCTGCCATGTTGTTTTTGTTGTTGCTAAATTCTGTTACACTTGAAATCCTACGCGTTGACATTGCCGGTATCCTACGCATTAAATATCAGATTTCTAGAGAACATATAGTCAACCACCAGGGCTTGGAGGTCTATATATATAGCTCACGATTTAATGCTTGGAGGCTTCAAAACTGAGATTAGAAAATGGAAGGAGTAAAGAAGTTTTTTCTTTCTCTTAAGCAATTGTTGTCACGAATTCTTATCCTACATCGGTTCCGTACAGAAAATATCTGCCATATAAAAGGAATGGTATTAGCTTCACCTCACTACCTTAAATTGTTTGGTCAGATTGTAACCACCCCATGACATTGGACCGTAACCCCGAGTTAGATAAATTAGAATATTTCACATTGCTGTTTTTCAAATATCAACACCTACCTACCATATGTTACAAAACACCTATTACAAACAAAAATTGCGCTTCCTTCTCCTATCAACATCAAATTGCGCTTGTCTATCAACATGGTTTTGTCAAAATATCGCCTAAAAAACAAAAAAAAAAAACTTACCCCATCCTCACCATTACAATACAAACGTATCACCGTCCCCACCATTGATAGGGGACTTGCTTTGACGTGGTGATATTAATTGCTTCGAGGCTTCAAAATTGAAATATTTTTAACATCTGTTTGTGTTACTCATAACATTTCATTTACCCAAAAAAATAAAAAATATAATAGTAACAATTTTTATGAAACTAATTGCTAACTTAGTGTATGTATCAAGAATTATTGTCAGGTTTGAATTTTAGTGCAGTTCTCAAAGCTTCATATTCGAATATTTATCACAACGTGTCGGATATGCGATGGGTCAGTTGATTCCATGAAAGATGGAGAACTTATATTGTCGCTAATTTGGTGGATCACTTATAGAACTTGAACATCTCTAATCTAATTTTTGTATTTGAAGATACTTGAACATCTTTGTTCATTCTCATCTTGTAAGAGGATTTGGAGCACCTATTCATTTATCCACTATATAGAGAGGAACAAGATATCACCACAAAGAGCTGAATGTTTGGTATTTGTTCATTCCAATATTTGTTTAATTGAGTAAATTCTCAATTCAAAATAGTTTAATTGAATTAAATTGAGTGAAATTGATAAAGTCCTCAATTCAAAATAGTAAAAATTTAGTGAAATTAAGTTCAATTGACAAAATCCCCAATTCAAAGTAGTGAAATTGACTTCAATTGAGTGAAATTCAGTGAAACCTCAATTCAAAGTAATTTAATTGAGTGGAATTGATAAAATTCTCAATTCAAGATAGTGAAATTGAATTCAATTGAATAAATTTCCAATTCAATGTAGTGAAAATTGAGTGAAATTAAGTTCAATTGACAAAATAATATTATAGTATTTAAATATATAATTCAAAAGATTTTTATATTTCATATTTTATTTTTATACAATATATACTATTTTAAAAAGTAATTTTGCTTAATTTTTTATTACTAAGACTCAAACAAGTTCATGATCAATTTATTGAAAATTCTTTTTAGAGGAATCCAATATCTACAATAAAAATTCTAATTAATTGAATTAGATGATTCTCACTATTCTAAAATTGAGTTTTTCACCGATTCAACATATGGTAATTACTTTATTGTGCGACTTTGTAAATTTTTTAGTTTGATACTATACATACATATGTGTATTTTGGTTTTCAATTCATTTTTTTCCCTATTTCTCTCTCTTGTGTTGTCTATTGATATAATATTATTAAAATTTTAACTAATTTTAAGTTAAATAATAAATTTTATTTATTTTAAAAAATTATGTTGGTTTATGGAAATTAATGAACAAAGATTATTATTTTTAATTCCCTAGTTAAATTTTAGATGTGTAATTATGTATAGGAAGTATAATATTAACGAGCTTATACGAGCTTTTGATCATGAACATAAACGAGCCTTAACGATCTCATGTTCACGAACAAATACGAGCCGAGCTCACTGTTGCTCAAGCTCGACTTGTTTACTAAACGAGCCTAAAAATTGTGATAAATTAGAATATTTCACATTGCTGTTTTTCAAATAGCAACACCTACCATATGTCACAAAACACCTATTACAAACAAAAATTGCGCTTCCTTCTCCTATCAACATCAAATTGCGCTTGTCTATCAACATGGTTTTGTCAAAATATCGCCTAAAAAAATAAAATAAAAACTTACCCCATCCTCACCATTACATTACAAACGTATCAGCGTCCCCACCATTGATAGGGACCGTAACCCCGAGTTAGATAAATTAGAATATTTCACATTGCTGTTTTTCAAATAGCAACACCTACCATATGTTACAAAAACACCTATTACAAATCTTTGTGTACCGGCCCCAAGTCAAATCGGATGTTTTGATCCCTCTTGACCAAAACAACTTACACCATCCTGAAAACACAAGTTGGGGGTAGCTCACTATTTAATTGCTTCTAGAGAACATATAGTCAACCGCGAGGTCTATATATATAGCTCACGATTAGAACTGAGATTAGAAAATGGAAGGAGTAAAGACGTTTTTTCTTTCTCTTAAGCAATTGTTGCAGAAAATTGGAGTATACCCACAACCTCCAACAATTTCTTCTGATTCAGACCCCGAAAGAGCTTCAATAAACGACGATAATACACAAAATAAAGAGGTTGAGTGGCCATGGAAAGCGATAGCATTTTGCTTTTCGATATGGGCTATTGCAATCGTACTTCAATCACTCCAAATTAATAGTATTGCCTCACTCCCTATAAGCTTTCATTTCGTCTCGCACACCATCATTATTGCTGTCACTCTTCTTTTTCTCTCTCACTACTTGTATCCCAAGTACCCTACGCAAGCCCAAGTACTAGAGCACCTCGGTGTCCTCTTCATCATCACTGCCTTCTTCATTACCGCCATCATCCCTTTCCCGCTCTTTTTTAAGCTCTTTTACTGGACTATCTATGCTTTTTGTTTGCTGCTCATTCTCTTCTTGTGGAGTGGATTCTAAGGGGGAAGGAAGATCTCATCGCATTTCATTCAATGTATCAATATTATGGCTTCAAATTGGGCCGTATTCGGTTTGTCCCATGATGTTAGGTAAGAAGAGCTTGTCTTCCCTTTGTTCAACATTTTGTGTTTTTTTTTTTCCTTTTTTTTTTTTTTTTTAACATCATGTTGTTCTGCTCACATGGTCTGTACTCTATTTATTTAATGGTTCTTAAAATATACCAAAAGCAATTCTATTATGGGAATTATTCTATTTATTTAATGTTATGGCTTAGGCCGTATTAGGTTTGTTGATTGTATATATATTTATGTCTTTTGCCTCCCGGGCCTACTTAAGATGGTTGGAAGAATTAACTTTCTATGATGGGTTAGACCCCCTATTTTTACATGTATTTTGCTTTGGTCGGACTATTGAAGATAGTCAAAGGACGAACTTTTCATCATGTGTTAGACCCCTATATTTACATATCTTTAATTTCATCCTATTAGAAAGGATCTTGGATTTCTTATTTTATTAGTTCTATGTTTAAAGTGTTTTCTATGCAAAAGCAAAGTCAATGTCACTTTTCAAACGAGGAGGGATATAATTATTATTTATTCTTTTTAAAAAAGGGATGTAAATATTGGATTGATGCTTCAATTCCCGTTTGCAAGCCACTATTTGGATTTTTTCCATTTGGGAGTTTATAGCTAATTCAATTTCTTTTTCTAGTTCATGCATGGATTTAAGGAAAGGAAACAAGATGAAAAGAAAAAACTAAATCATGTATGATATTTTTGCATATGCTTGCTTATTGTTCCTAAATGATATCACAAATAAAAATATATATAAATTATGATTAGCAACAAGGAGAAGAAGGGGAAATGAAAGCTAAATTAGGCTTTTTCCATTATTTTTCTCTAGGGGTGGACCCGGGATTTCAAGATGGGAGGCCCGAATCGCTAGCTATTTTACTTGGTAGAAAAGCTCGGCTTGATGATTTTTTTAAAAATTAAAAATTATTGATTACATAATCTAAAGTAAGAGTCCGAGTAATTCTTCTTAAAATAGTGATACTCAAGTAATCTGTAAAATAATTTATCTCCTATCTAAAGTTATATTATGACAAGTTTCAATTATGAAAAAGTTCTTTTGGTAATTGCAAGGTAATAATTTGATTAACTTCTCTTTCGGTCACAAAAAGTTCATCAAGAATTGTCAAATGAACAATTTTAACAACTTGAGAGTCATAACTTGTACTTTCTAAATTAAGCCCTTATTTATTTATTTTTATTGTTATTATTTTAACCTCTTAAGTTTGGGGTCAGAATGGTCAGATAGACCTATCATTTTATTTATTTTTCAAATTATTTATGTGTAATAATAAAAATGAAATAAACCTGTGTAACTGTGTTTATATTTGGACATTAGATAAGCTACAGTCTACAGACCATGTGTATTTATATATACAAGTTTATATCCACAAGCTAACCCAACATGTCATTACTTTATACAGGTGTAACACATATTTATACTGGATTTATTGAATTTGTCTTGTTATGTATAGTCCAATTGATTCATCAGTGCAGTAATTTTCCCAACTTATATGTGCTACATGTATAACTTAGTAAAAAAAAATATAAAAAGGAAAAGAGGTTGGTTCGGCCTGTACAGAGGCAGAGGGGAAAAAAAAAAGGAAATCTCCACCTGACTACAATATTCAAGCAGGGAATTATTAACTATTTCGCTTTGATAGCAATTTCGATTATAGATTTGTTAATTTCTTGGTTCAACGTTTTAAAATGATCTATATGACGATTTTATACTAGAATTACGTAATTAATTGCATGACCTGTGATAGTATCCTATTTCAATTGGTATTCAGATAAATTTGATATATACGTGTTTAATTGGATGTGGTTTTGACATATGGGATGGTTGATATTGTTATAATGTTATATGTATTGAAGATATATACTTCGGTGATATGAATTGAAAATTGTTTGATATAGATGCGGTATATTTGGGTAGTACGTGGGGTACTATCCTAGGGTTGAATTTTCTTTAAAAGGATCGAAGATTTATGCGAGGGGTCACTGTTCCGATGTGAATCAATTTTTATAAGGACTGAAGACTTACACATAAGCTGGAAAACATGAAACAAAGTCATCAACTTGTTTAGGAAATTTGAGAAATTAGAAAATATCATCTAAACTAGGTTTATTTTTATCCAAGACACTTCCTTGAAAATTTATAAAAATAACCGTCTTGCCCCCGGTCTCTGTTTTAACAACTACCAGCTTCTAAGAGTCAAAATCTTTATAACAATAAGTTTAAAATCATTTCTAAAACAAGAAAAATTGACAGGGCTACGGGAGTGAACGAAAACGGGTTTTTCATTCAGAACGAAAAATATTTGTTTGAAAACTTAGAAAATGTCGTTTTCAATTAAACTCCTAATAACAACATTCAATAACTATTATTCACGTCACAACTCAAAATGAAAGGATGCATAGATTTGATATTTAAAACGCATTAAGGCGAAACATAACATAGTTTTCACAAAATGAAATAGTCTTTACATTGTGAGCATCAAAATACACCAAAAAAAAATCCCACACATAGCGCTCCAAGGGACATACATCAATGTAAGTTACCCAATTAACACACTAGCCGGCAAAAGAATAATTTTAATGGTTTGAAATGCTTGACAAAATGAGCACATGTATACTACCATTAATATGTTCTACAACAATGAAGTAATCCGCTATCCATGTACGCAAAAGTGCGGAACCGACACCGTATCTCCATCGAGAGACTACGGGCCTCCCAAAGTGGGGCCATTACCTGAAAAATATATAATGTCGTGGAGTGAGCTCACTAACCCAGTAGATGAAACGTCATCGCCTCAATCTCAATAGTCTAAGTGGTACAACCCACCCAAAGTACTTGCAACTAATCCTAGGTCGGTCTCTTGTCCCACATGACTCTCACGCCAATCCGGGACCCCATCGAACCCAACAAACAATTTCCCCCAATATGCTCACATCATAATAATTCGATCATATAGCATGCTTCAACATAATATCACAACTACATAGATGACAAGTAAGATGTAATGTGACTCGGCACCACTTATGGTGCACCCAATAACTATTACAGTTACGGATATAAGTGTCGCTTAGTTATTCATTGAAGAGGATACACTCGCTCAACCAATGAAACTCAATGCACAACCCAGTTGCGACTCATGACCCGAAAATTGATGCACAAGCCCAGCTCGTGACTTCGAGAGTGACGCATTCCACCCGGTGGCGCAATCCACCCTATACCCGATTCTCAGACACACTAGTTCCGTAGGTTGGAAACATCCCTTGGCTAGTTGTTGCGACGATCCGACTCAAGTCCACTCATAAATGGTTACACGACCAGTATAGACCAACACCCATGTACTCAACACGACACGGCGTACTCAATATGCATAAAGGTTCTCAATAAAAACCATGTCTCATCATAATACATGTTTTATATCATTATGCAATATATTATATCCATTTCATTAACATGCTCATAACTACTCGCATATAAGCAAAATTTCCACAACAAACATTATTATCACACAATCATGTTTTTAAGGGCCTAGTTCATCGTCTAAGTTGTCAAGACTTAACTCATACATTTACCTCACATATATATACATAGAAGCACACATCCTCGTATAAAAATTAAAACAACTTATTTTTCCCCTACCTCAATCCAAACAAGCAAATTTCAAGTGTTGTAAATGAGGTCCAAGCCAAGCTACCAATTCAAGTGTGCTTCCCAAAAGTGAGGTTGGTTGCACAATTCATAATAATTCTATTCAATACAACATTTAATGAAAGGAATATTAAAATGGTGTCCCAACAAGATCAATGAACAAAAGTGGCTCCAACCACAAGAATTAAATCAACCCTAATAATAGCTAGACTAGGATTTCATGAAAAAATGTATTCAAGAGAGTATGAAATTATGAACTTACCCATAGCTTCTTCACAAAATGAGCTAAAGTTCACTACAAACAAAGCCTACTTGAGGGCAGTAATCAATGTTCAATCCTTCCATAAAATGAACAATGAAAGAGGACAATCAATACTAGTATAAAGGATTTATGAACTTGAAAGTTAGGGTTCTTGAAACCCTATGAGGGAGAAATTTACCAATGAAGCTCAAGAACACCATCCCAAATTACACTAAGCACTAGCTCATAACCATCCAAACATGGAGAAGAAGAGAGAGCAAGAATCCAAGAGAAAGAGCTTGGACGAATTTTTGGTGTAGAGAAATGTGTGTGTAAATTAACGTGTGTTCTTGGTGAAGTTGGGAAGAAAAGAAGAAGAAAAAGACAATAATATATGTGTGGTTAGATATTTGTGTAAAGGGATAGAGTGATCCAATGGCCAAGAAAAAAGATGGGAGAAATAAATTGATCTAATAGCCACTAGTGTGACAACACTAAATGTGGTGGTGAAATGTCAAGGTTACCCACCCCTTTATCACTTAATCACACCCTTGCCATTATGAACTCAATTTACTAAAATGCCCAAAATCTTCCATCCAACTACAATAATGCCACACACATCTCTTCCAACACTTAATTAAATAAATCTTTACAAAACCCACTAACTCAATACATGTGGAAAATACCCATTTCACCTCTTTGTCATTTATTTCACGAAACCGTTTTCAATAATTTTCATTATTCACGAAATAAAAATACCACACGCAACTTACAATTTTAATCACAAAAAAATCATGTAAGTCATCTGAAGCACATAAAGATATTAAACACATAAGCACTTAATTGTTAATGAAATTTTTAATTAGGACGTAAAAAAAATATCAAACGTTACACTTTCCCCCACCTATTGTCTAATAGTTTTTTTTAATTAAACACGTAGAATTGGGCAATTAAATTAGAAGCGTGAATTACACAAAACAAAAAAAAATATTAAAGTTGTAACCTAAATTAATTGGTAAAAATAAAGAATTTCATATGAAGTTAAACTCATACCTTTGATTTCATAAACTTTATTTATTCATCTAAAAATTGTTTGTAATTATCTGATAAGAATGAGAAAACCAGGAGATTGATTGCTGTTGAAGAAGTTGAGAGAAAGGGAAGATGAACGATTGCACACGCGATGTAAAAACAAGAAGGCGCCAAAAAGAAAATGACAGAGAAAAAAAAAGCGCAAAGGGTTTATTGCCAGCTAGTCTACCACGTACTTTCTGCCTAACACTTCGATGTATGCGTTTCGGTATAAGTATCATTTTCCATTTGCACATTGTCGACAGTTGAAGTTGTTCTATAATTTATTAGTGCATGACTTGTGCAATTTAAACAAGGGTTAATTTCAAGAAACCCCCATATATTATCCAGTTTAATTAACTAATTCTCATTGTGTCCACTTTGCCCTCTATACTATTCAATTTCATCATTATGCCCCCTCACCTCACATTTTGAGTTAAAATGCCTAAACTACTTTCAATAGTATAAGGGGGTTTAGTGAAATCAACCATTTAAAAAAATTATTTTTCGAAAATCAATTATATTTTTCGCAAAAATTATAAAATAAAAAATTTCCTAATTCAAGGTCATGAGTGTTGCATTTTGACCTGATTGTGTGCTATAATTTCCTAATTGTGGAAACAGTAGTATCACTGCTCTTGTATTAATCTTCTACTTCCAAAGTAGAAGGTTGGTTCCAGTCTCCATAGACAGACACACACACACACATGGCTTCATTTTCAGTAGTCAATATAGTGGGTATAATGAAAACCAGCAACCATCCATGGGTAGACATTTTTATAGCTATTCATACATATGGGGGATATGTACTATGTATTTCGTGCAACAAATCCCATATTCTTATCGCTGACTGATGGGAATGTCTTTAATATCTTTTCTTAGAAAAGTATGCAGAGACCCACATATTCTATGCTGTTAATAAAACGCACCACATCTACAACATTTAGGACAGGGTTTTTTAATTTTAAGAACCGGTTCAGTTCCGGTCCAGTACTTGGAGGTCAAGAACCGGAACCGAACCTCTAAAAAACAGGTTCTTTAATTTTAAGAATTAGAGAACACAGTATGTTTACCACAGCCACTCCGCCAATAATTAAAACCACTGAGCCCGCCAATGCCTGCAAAGGAAAACAAAACTTAACAACAACAAAAAAAAAAAAAAGTGTATCTTTTTATATTACCTCAATAAATCAAATTAGACCTACAATATAACTTGCTGTTTCGTCTGAATCTGTAAATATAGCAAAACCACTTTTGAGAGGGGCATCTTTTGGAGTCGAAAGTTGATTACTTGACTGTCCTAATACATGTTTCATGATTTAGAGTGATAGCAACCATAGCTTTTTAGAGTAGAAAGTTGATTACTTGACTGTCCTAATACATGTTTCATGATTTAGAGTGATAGATTAGACTTGTCATGCAGAAAATAGTACATAAGAATGAAGTTAGGAAGGAATCTGCTGTATTCATTAAGAAGTTTGTATATGAACATAACAATCTGAGGTAAAAAAAGGTTTTAGAATGTAAAAATAAATACATTAAAGAAGAAAAAAAAAAAGTGTGAATATGAGGACTCAAGAACTTACCCTTTTTTGGCCTATTCCACTTATTCCCATTTGAAGATATTATACATATCCTCTTTTAGACAAAATGAAAACCTACATCATCAAGATTATCAAGGAAGAAATATTTAGAAATTGGATGCATGTTAACACTAAAGTAATTTCATATGCAAACAGATGCTGAAATACCTTAATTTTAGTTGGTTTAACAAAAAATATTTGATTTAACTACAACCGACAACTAATTTAAAAACAAAAAATATATATTAAAAAAAAACAAATTTCATAAAGTAATTCCATAAAAACAGATGTTGAAATACCTTAATTTTAATTGATTTAACGAAGATTATTTAGTTTGACTAAAATTAACAACTAATTTTAAAACTCCCAAATTTCATCAAGTAGTTCCACATTCGAATAATTCATCAACATGTTGAAATACCTTAATTTTAGTAGATTTACTGAAAATTAGTTACTTTAACTTAAATTAACAACTAATTTAAAAAAAAAAAAACCAAATATCCTCGAGTAATTTCTCATGCAAGCAATTCATCAACATGCAACACAACCACAATCATATCTGAGGTAATTAGTCAAAGATCAAAGTAAACCACATGCAATCATATAATAAACGCTAATACACATAATTCTTTTTGGAACAGTCATAAAAAAAAATATGCAATAACTTCATAGAAGAAGAATAAACCATAAACCCAAAAAAATTATAGAAATATTACAAGATTGGGTAACATAATAAACCAAAATCCGAAGATCCCACCAAAATAGTCTGGAAATTAACCGATCTACAAACACAAACAAGTGTTGGACCGGAAGATTAGAAAAAAAAATGAAATATTTAGAAAAGAGAACTGAAATTTCTTGGTAATTCTAGGGTTTGATCCTAGAAATCGGCCATGATCAGATGAGTAGCATGCAAATCCGGAGAATAATATGAAACACTACCACAATCAAGATTTAGAGAAAATTAAAAGCCATAAGAGATCAGAGTAAAACCCATACCCATGACAAATTTAAATTTGATCAAGGAGAATATACATACCAAAAGCCATGGGTGTTGCAAAATATATGAATGCAAGAAAGGTTGGGGTAAATGTGGTTAAGAGATAATAATGGTAGTTTTGGTGAACTGGTAGAGGAAAACATAGGGGTTTTTATGAAATGCTAGAGGGAAAAAAATCCTCTCAAGTTCAGCTCTAACCGGATTCAAGACATTGAGGGTCCCACTGGGTAAAAATTGGGAACTTACCACGGGAGTAGGGCCTGTTTGGTTGCCTTGTTGTTTTTGTTTATGTTTATGTTTTTTGTTTAAAAAAACTTGTTTGGTTGTCTGTTTTTGGGCCAAGTGTTTAGTCTACAGTAAAAAAACACAACCCTCTCCTTAGTTCAATTTGAAAAACACATTTTTGGTGTTTTTCAGTTTATTGCACTGTACCAATAAACACAATTGTAATTAAAAAAAAAAAAAAAAACCAAAGAAAATTTGTTCAAAAACAAAAAGAAACACACGACCAAAACCATGTTCGAAGTTGTTTCTCCTTTCTCCATTTCAGCCGACATCTCTTGCTAGGGTTTTCTTGCCCCCGAAGGGAAGATAGATAGATAGATAGATAGATAGAGAGAAAGAGAATTTTGGTGGGTTTTCTAGAGAGAGAAAGTGGAGGTGGAGCTCTAGGTCTCGACTTTTAACCCCCTTCCCTGTCCACTTATGTTATGTTGTTAACCCCAGAGGTATTGATCTTTCTCTCTCTCTTTCAACATACATATAGGTATATGTATACGTATATATGTTTTGTTGGTGGTAGTGTATTTGGAGATGGGTTTGATTTGTGTGTATTGGGTTTGAATCAGATCTAAATAGGTTGTTTCTGTTTCTCCCAGATATATTTATATATTTGTGTATGTATATATATTTATATTGTTGAATGAATCTGTATATACGTTGTGTTCTAGGTATGAATTTGTTCTGTTTATATATAGAAATTTTCTTTTTGGGTTGATTTGGTTTTCGGGTTTCGAGTTTCTATCTCAATTAGGTTGTTGTTTAGTGTGTTATATGAAATGTCGTGATTACATATGAATTTTGTGTGGGTTTGTTGTTTCAGTTTTTGTCGAAAATTGTGAGTTAAGTGATTTGGATGAGGTGATCTGCTATTTTGTTAATTGTGATTCTAGGGATTGATTTGATTTTTTGGGTTGTTTTAATCATCTTAGGGTTTCATTTTAGTGTGTTATATGAAATGCCAAAGGATTTGAGAACTCTGTTGATATAACGAGAATTCTGGATTGACTGCAATATTGGTCCATTTTGAAACCTATTTTCGTGTAGTAACTGAAAATCACCATCTTCATACGGCTTTACAGCTCTGTTGGTGATACTGAAAATCACCATCTTCATATGTCTGAGATGTAAGTTCCTTTTTCTTTCCTTTGAAGTAGACCAAGTAAACATTTCTTCTGCTCTTATTTTTTTAACTTGTTTAATACAGTAATAGGTGAACTTTCTTGGGTTTTATGAGAATGGAAGACACTATTGCTACTAGATCTCAAGAATGATGGGTAAAAAGAAGATTTGTAATTTGCCATTCTCCTATTCAAGGGAGATGATGGGGAAAAAAGTTTTGATTCCTTTTTGTTGTGTGTCATAATTCTTCTATATTTTTGAAGTAGTGATGTTCTTTGGCCAATGATGATTTTGAATTTACCAATATTATATAATTGTATTGTCCGTTGCCTTTGAAACTCCGAATGTATCATCTCTCATGAACCTAATATTGTTTGGTTTTAAGAATGGATACAAAAGATATTGATTATCTGTATTTGTACATAACCAATAATCCTTGTTGTTTTCCGTTATTGTTTGGAATAATTGGTTCATCTAATTGGTTGGAAATTATCATTACAAGTATGCAGTTGTTATGATTTTTTATTTTTTGTGCTTATCGACATTGTGATCATATTAGATGAACCGCATTGTTATGATTTTGTGTTTTTGGTTGCTTTATGTGTTGGCTTAGGGTTCTACCCCTATATACTCTTTTTGTTTCAGTTCTTTGAAATGTAGTGTGACTAGTATAGAGGGTCAGTGCAGTGATTTTTCATATGCCTGCAATGTCTGATTGTATTGTCTATGGACTAGGAAACTCAGAAACCATATTGTCTCGTGAAATTTGCTAGCCAAAAACTTGATCATCTGAATGTGTATAGTAACAACAATCCTTTGTGGTTTTTTTGTTTCTGTTTATATGATTTGGTCCATCTAACTGTCAGGAAATGATCGTTGCAACAACATTTTGTTCATATTGCGCACGCATGTGAGCTTGTTCAATGAAGTAATATTCTTTTAGGCACATGGCGGTACTGAATTTTCCCTACATTGCCTTGCTACCAAGAGGTCCAGGACAGAGGAGCCTGAAATTTATTCTGAGGTCCATTACAATTGAAAAAACTAGCTTGCTTGTGTGTGAATAAATATAATTATAATTTGTGCACATGCTTGCACCTTTT
Organism: Cornus suecica; assembly: GCA_963922005.1. Lineage (NCBI taxonomy): Eukaryota > Viridiplantae > Streptophyta > Magnoliopsida > Cornales > Cornaceae > Cornus > Cornus suecica. The sequence goes on from OY998245.1 coordinate 15,937,334, forward strand.
TCTGTTGCTATGTATATGTATATAGTAATCTTTCAACATGTCGGGGCTTAGAAGACATGAGCATGATTCACTTTTTTTTCTTTTTTATTTTCTTTTCCTATCAACCAATCTGATGGTATTAGGTGCTCATATTTGATGGGATTCTAAGGTCGTAACATTGGTGAAGAAAAACAAGAAGCACGAGGCACAGGCGCCACCACGAAAGAGAGTCAATGGTTGATATGTGTGTATCAGTTGTCTTTCTTCATTTTGAATTCAATACCCTTTCAAGGACATGTAATGACCTCCCTCTTGTATGCATGTCCATGCTGCTGCAAGCCTGTGAGTCCGATTTGGGATCTCTTTCCGAATTTCCATAGCCTATGGTCTGATCGTCGCCTTTTCTTATAAATTTCTCATGAAAATGGAATTTGCTTTAGTTTACTTGATTGGAGTGTGTGGACATGTTACCCTCTTCTTATTACAATTTTATGTTGTAGTATTTTTCGAGGCCAATGATGATTTAATATTTGCCTACATTGTCTGATTTCCATGACAAAGGAATCTAAACTGTTTCTGAGGCCTCTGGAAAATTTTGCAATAGTTCCAAGAATAATGAAATGTTTGAACATAGGTGGTATTTTATGATTCGTTTCTATAGTGCTTTTCAGAAAAGAAAAAAAAAAAAAAAAAGAGGTTATGCTTCCTTTTTAGTGTGTAGCAGACCTCTGGACCAATTGCAGATTTGGTGGCACCAAATTCTTGATCCTGGCGGTGAAATAATCACATCACTCTGGTGGCGGCAATGGTTGGGGGGCATCGATCGGGACTCACCATCTCTGTCACCATCCTCCGCTTCTTCCTCTCATGGGACTTGTCGTCTCTCTTACTATCCGCTTGCCCATCGTCCTCCACATGATCATCAAGTTCAGTACTGCCCACATGGCTTCACCATGCAATCTGTTTGTGGTGGCGGCGGCTCGGTGGTGGTGGTGCATGGCAGTTGTGGCGAGATATTGTACAAATCTGTGGCTGTGGCGTTGATTTATGCTTGCTGATGGGGAAACCAATACAAATGTGGTTGATTTTGATTTTGACTCTTGTGTTATTAAGATGTAACTGGTGGTTGTGTGAGAGTGAGACTTAGGGCTCAAATTAGAGTATGGACTTGTGGTTATTGTTATTGTAATTGACTAATGATATTTTATTTACTCGTTTTTTATTCGGCCATGTAATAAATATATTCAGATATGGGTATATACTGAATGATTGTAAAATATTATTGAATTTTTATCTCCATAATGATATATGTTGGAGGACAATATCTTGGATATGTCTTGTGATAATTATTTTTTAGTATGTCTTGTGAAAATTTTTGTTATCATGTGAAAAAATAAAATTGGACTTGTCATTTTTAAGGGAAGGTGCTACCGAAATTTTTTCATTTTCAAAAGTTTTCATGATAAACAATACCAACTTGTCATAGAAGATATTTGGTAAAGAAGTGTTTTTCAATTGCCAAAGATTTGCCATCATTAATTTTTGTATTTTGAAAAAACAAAAAAAATACATTTGAAGTCACCAAACGTGTTTTTCTGTTTCTGTTCTCTGAAATTCAGAATAAACAGACTCTGCCAAACATGTTTTTCTGTTTCTGTTATGAAAAACAAGGCTCTGCCAAACATGTTTATTGATTTTTAATTTTTTAATTTCGACCCAAAAAACATCCCTACCAAACATACTTATGTTTTTGGATAAATAAACAAAAAAACAAAAAACGTGTTTTTTGTTTATTTCAACACAAACACAGCTCTACCAAACAGGCCCTATAAGGTTTAAAATTGAGTAAATGACAAGATTTTTTTAAAAATATATATATATTTCGATTTAAAGCATGTCCAAAGTCTGCTTTTAGACGCAAAATTTCCAAAAACAATAATCTCTCCCCGCTCTTGTTGGACAACAGAAGGTGTCCCACCCCCTCTGGGAGCGAGACTAATCCCTTCAGGTATGCTACCGCAAAGCACCCCCAAAATACAGATACATCAAAGAAGGAGTTTACAAAATTGCTTGAAATCATTTTCCCCTGAAAATTATAACTAAGTTCATATACTTAGAGTAGTAATTATCCTCAAGCCACACACAATAAAAAAACAAAATATAAAAAAGTGATTTAACATCTTCCACTTTTTCCACTCCATATTCAAGAAGAAGGTGTTTTGCAGCCCTTATTTGCAGGGTCCCTTTGTTGATTCCCGCCCCACCGCAAGTTTGCTACTTAACGTGTCGATTCACGTGTCGACTCATGTAATTCATTTAGCTTATTTATTATAATATATTAAATTAAATTTGACACAATCCAACACGAAACGAACTATTTAACTTATTATCAGCAAAATTAAATTAAATTTGACAAGATCCAGTAATAATTTATTGATATATTTCAACACATGACCAATTAGAAAAGAGAAAAAAATAAAAATAAATATAATTGTGTCAAACGTGTTGTGTTCAGATTACTCGTTTCGTGTTTAGGTCGACCCTTATATTCTCGTATCGTGTTTGGGTCGACCCTTATACAGTTTCAACCCTTTTATGGTCAATCCTAACGCTTTTAATTCATGCCGTGTTCGTGTCGTATTACCGTATCGTGTCTCATTTTTCCAGCTCTAATTATATTCATCATGAGGCTGTGGAAAACCACTAGGTTATTGTTCGAAAGTTTTCAACTTTATTTAGAGATTCATTAAAATCTATAAATATTTAAACTCAACATAATAATCGCGGAAGTCAACATTTTTTTCTCTTTAATTACCACCTAATAATAATACCGTTCAAATATTTAAACGCAGTGGCTTCTCCCAAACAATCCATTCAGATCTCTATCTCAAACTTATATTAGGTCCACAAAATAAAATATAACAATTGTTTCTCAAAAAATAAATAAACAATTAACTATGTAAGCACCCAATGCTTCCACATGATCAAATTGCATTCCCCACTGTCAATCTAGTTAAATATAAACTAGAACAAAAGTATAAATATACATATAATCCCAGTAGACTTGACTATAATGATTTAATAATAAATAAAAAAATTCATGACCATTTCATAATAGCATACATAATCCAAGAGATTACCATCCGTATCAATCAACCAGCTATCAAGCAAAAACAACAAAAACATAATCATGCAACAGTCCAATAGCAAGCAACACCAAATGTGGTGCTCTACTTCAGGACATCAATAATCAAGAAATCAGAACAATTTATACTTAATCAGAATAATTTATAATTTAGAATTTAAAAAAGGCCAAATAATTGTGACCGGTGCTACACGACCGGTGCTAAACGTCGTGAATAGGCCAGTACAACCTCAATTAACTTTGACATCATCATCATCCAATTTAATTGCGACTTCGTGCTACATGTTATGAATTTTTTATTTTATGATGAGGTAATGGTGACGATATATTTGATTTGTTTTTCCTGAGAGTCTAGATATATAATGGTGACGATATATATATATATAAGAACTAGCTCTAGGAAGCAATTTTTATTCGATATTACAAATAGAAAAATTATAAATTGAGAGAGAGAGCAAGAAAATGGAGGAGTTAAAGAAGTTTTCTCTATCTCTTAAGCAATTGTTGCAGAAGATTCGAGCATACACACAATCTCTAACAACATCTTCTGATTCAAATCCCGAAACAGTTCAATAAATGCCAATGATACTCAAAATAAAGATGTGGAGTGGCCATCGAAAGCGATAGCATTTTGCTTTTCGATATGGGCTATTGCAATCGCACTTCAATCACTCCAACATAATAGTACTACCTCACTCCCTATAAACTTTCATTTCGTCTCGCACACCATCATTATTGTTGTCACTCTTCTTCTTCTTCTCTCTCACTACTTGTATCCCAAATACCCGAAGCAAGCCCAAGTGTTGGAGCACCTCGGTGTCCTCTTCGTCGTCACTGCCTTCTTTATTACCGCCATCATTCCTTTCCGCTCTTTTTTAAGCTCCTTTACTCGACCATCTATGTTTTTTGTTTGCTGCTCATTTTCTTCTCTTGCAGTGGATAAGGATTCATTCATTTATCAATGTTATGGCTTCAAATTGGGCCTTATTCTGTTTGTTGATCCTGAATTTTATTTGCTTTAATTATTGTTTGTATGAGTTTTAATTCCTTGCTAGTTGTGGTTGAATTTTAATCCAGTGAAAATAAAAGTAGTATAATAGTTGGGAGGCGACCCACTATATAGGTAAGGCCAAGATTTTTCATGGGTTTTTATATTACTATACTGTGTGACAAGATTTCTAAAAGAAGTTTATTATTACATAAGATAATGATGCACTTTAATATATATTAATGTGCTTTATATACAGGGACCGATTTAGTTAAGGCTAGTGGGCCAGGGCCCCACTGAAATTTTTTTATTTTATTTTTTATCTTAAAATTTTGAATATTTTTTATTTAGCTTCTATTGAATTTTTTTTTTTATCATGGGTACCACAGAATTTAAATTTATTTACAATTAAGCCCCCACTGAAAATTTGTTTTAAATCCCAAAAAAATAAATATATATCATTTGTACCCCAAAAATTCAAAAAAAAAAAAAATTAACCCCACTGACACGGATCCCTAGATCAATCACTGTTTATATATATATATATATACATAATAGTGATCTCTTACTCCTGAATCGATATTTTCGGTTCCTTAAAATTAAGAACTTTAAGGACCGGAACCGAACCAAAACAAAACCGAATTTTTTATTCGGTTCTTGTTCCTTCTATTTATTTATTTTAAAAAAATAAAACAGCAAATATCTATATATATATATATATATATGAATTAATTTCAGTAAACCCCCCTATGATTTCAAAAAATATCACTTAGCCCCCTCCTATACAGAAAACCTCCCAATGGTTACCAAAATGTATCAACTTACTACCCTCCTTATAATTTTTGACCAAAATACCCCTGTAATTTAATTAAATTAAAAAAAACATATAAAATTCAAAAATATATATATACATAATTCGAAAAATATATCAAAATTAAAAAATACATATAAATTTTGAAAATATATACATAAAATTCGTAAAAAATGTATAAAATTCATAAATAAACATATAAAATTCAAAAAATATATATACATAATTCGTAAAAAAATATATAAAAATATTTTTCAAACAACTCCTTCTGTTGGTTATCAATTACGACCTCAACAAACATCACAGTTCATTCGACTGACCTTCTCGTCCTGCAAAAATAGAGACCCAACAAATTATAAGAAACGTATCTATCTGCAGTTCACGGTGGTTGTTGTTGTGGTGGTGGTGGGATTGGTTGATGCATTTTATTTGTTTTCTTGAGTGTTTGTTATGTTTTAAATGATTTTATGAAGTGTGAATCTGAAATTTAAGTGAATAAATTACTTCATTATAATTCATAGACCTCCTTTCACATACTAACTACCAATAAAATAAAATATAATAATAATAATAGCAAAACTGGTTCGGTTCGGTTAAGTTTCGAATGGTTAAGAACTGGAACCGAACCGAAAATTTCGGTTCTTGAAATTTTGGAACCGGAACTGAACCACTATAGAACCGAACCGAACCGCCGGTTCCGGTTCGATTCTTGAACACCCCTGCTTACTCTTCATGGAGCAAAATAAGCTATACTCACTTTTAGTATTAATCCATAGATTAATCTAAGGGTCATATTCTAAAACCACTAACTCATTCCAAACCGAATGTATCTATATTTGATTTTCATATTTAATGTTTTTAATTCATATTTTGGTATCAAATATACCCTTTTTCAATTAAAATCCAATCAATCATGTGTTTTTCACCCGTGAAATGATTATAATACCTAAAATATTTGTGAAAATATATTTATGTCACCCAAAATTATGTAAAAAGACAAATATATTCTCACATTAAGAATCTTGATGGACCAAATTGCCCTTTTCTATTTATATAGTCACGTAGTTTCTCTTATTTCACATATCTCTTTCTAATTTCATATTTTTGCAATTTCCAACATCAATTTGAGCCTTTGTGCACGTGGAAGCTCAAGTTCCTCGGCGTTTGTTCGGTTCTCCTCTTCTTCTCCATCACTTGCAAGCTTCTCACCACCTACATTCTACATCTCTTCAAGATCCATAAGTTTGGGTTGTAAATACTAGTATTGTACATCAAGTAAGCGATAACATTACTCGTATTCATGGTCTTGATGAAGTAATGACAAGAGAATTAGTAGAAATTGAAGAGGGTACAATAGGCATTATTTTGTATTTGGTATCAAACAATGTACAATTTTAGGAATTTTATCAATTAGATCTATAAAAATAATTCATAATTGAGTTTACTGAAATTAAGATTATAAGATGTTATAATGACTTTTAACTTGGGCTTGAGGTTTAAAATTTATGAATTTGAGGTTTACTAGAATTTTAGGGCTTTTATCAAATTAAGTTTGTATAAAAGGAATTTACCTCTAATTTCTATGTTAATTATAATTATATAAGTAATCTTCCCAGTATCCAATCAAGGAAATAAGATGACGATGACGATGACGATTAAAACCCACAAGGGTATATACTATATAGATAATTCACCATTCAAGATATTTTTAAATATGAAAGATTAACGTGGGTATAAGCGTATTTTCATTTATCCGGCCACGGGTATGATGGTCGATCATTTTGAGAGGAAAAATGATAAATATCCAAAATGTAATAGAGGAGAGCGTAATTTGACAAATCACCTGAGGAGAAAATTATAATTCACCCTAATTATAAATTTGAATAACTTCACTTATTACTCCCTCATCTATATTAATATCCCTATCACAACCCTCATATTTCAATTATTTCATATGCACTCCCTTGATTTCAATAAGAAATCATATTTCCTTGAAATATACTATAAAAGAAATAAAAAAGGCAAAAGAGCATAAAACCCTCCATGCTTTCTAAGGGTTGCAAAATACCCCATATATATTTTTTATCCCCATTTCACTATCCTCGTCTTTCTAAGGGTTGCAAATTGCTCCCTTTTGTCTATATTAAATTTCAAAAAAAGATATAAAATTCAAATCTTATATATTAAATTTTGAAAAAAATTAGAAAATTCGAAAATAAATATAAAATTCAACAAATATTATAAATTTCGAAAATAAATAAATATATAAAATTTTAAAAAAACATATAAAATTCAAATATATATATATATAATAAGAAATCATATTTGTCATGAAATGAAAACATCTGGGGTGTTGTTTAGCTGACATATTGATGGAGAAACTTTGAGAATGCGGATACAATACTCTAAAAAAATATTGGTTTAAAATATTTGTTTAGTTAAACTTATTTTTTTGAAAACTATGATCAATAAAATACTAATAAGTAGATTTTCACGAAACATATAAAATCACGTAGTATAAAACTTTTATTTCATTACGTAACATATTTGACACAAGATGTAAAACTTTTTGACTCATATGGTCAACCTTTTTGTTTCACTTAAAATTTACGAAGACTGTAACGAGTTTCAGATTCTGAAAAATTTAATGCAGATTTTATTGTATAACTTTTATTTAAATGGTAAAAAATTGATGCAAGATGTGAAACTTGTTGACTCAATAAGTATAACTTTTGGCTTCACATAAAATTTAGTGAGTGTGAGTATGTGAGTGAGTCTGGAACTTTATTTTACATATAGTATATAGAAAATACAAATACAATTACCTATTATGTTTAAGTTAGTTGAATTTAATTTCAATATTTTACTATCATATGTTAATTAATTAAAATAATTTTTGTTACTCTATTTAATACTTTACCCTCACCTAAAATTCAGGAGCAATGATAATATGCATAAACATATTTATATGTATATATTTATATATCGTTGTTTCTTAAGCGAAACCATAGTTGGATTGAAAGGAAGATATGTTGTTAAGGGTATTAAGGACTTTTTGTTATTGGTGATATAATAGTCATTATAAAAAATTAATAAGTGGAGGGCAGATATGTAAAACTCATTAGAAATTGATTGAGGGTATTTTAGTCCTGTAATTATTCAAACTTGTCAAAAATTTAATTATTTTACATAAAGTTGTCTTTTTTGTAATTGTTTTTACTAATTAACATTTTCTTTCAATTACTTTTTTGAAGTTGTCATTTTTTTAATATAGGCACCAAAAGTTTATATGTATACGACACGACACACCTCCGACACATCTATAAACGAACATATTTTTTTATATATATATACATATTATATTGTATAAATACTTCATTTATCACTTAAACAATGAGAACTAATAAACTTATAAACAAAAATAAACAAATAGGTTAAATGAAATGTCTGACATGATCAAAATTCTTCATTCCACTACCATCCAAGGAATCAAATACATTTCCACCAACATCTGACATCTTAGTCTATCACTCGTTATATTGTAAAAAAATTCTTAATCGAAGACAAAGATTGAAATATACAAATACAAAATCTTCAGTTCTTTGTGGTGATGTTTTGTTCCTCTCTATACAGTGGAAAAGTGAATAGGTATTCCAATTCCTCTCACAAGATGATGAGAAACAAAGATGTTTAAGTATATTCAAAGCCAAATATTAGATTAGAGATGTTCAAGTTCTATAAATAATCCACCAAATTAGCGGCTCCATAAAATCATCTATCTTTCATGGAATCAACCGATCCATCGCGTGTCCGACACGCGGACACGAAAGTGTCCTCCATGTGTACACCGAGTGTCCAATTTTAAAAAATTCAAGACACGCCATTGGACACGTATTTTTTATATGTCCGCGTGTTCGACATAAACACGTGTATCCGATACGAATACAGCGATCCTAGACGAATTGTCCGTGCTTCATAGTTTTTCAAAATTCAACACCTTTCCAAATATATGGCATGTTATTCTTCTTGTCAATTATATAATACTATATATAATTCCAATAACTTTAATTTTCATCTGGGTATGCTTAATTTCCTCTCATTTCCCAACCCATTTACAGGATTGAATTATCGTGATAAACAGCCACTCATTTGGATTAGGCAGTCTCAAATCATTTAGAGTGGGTTTGAAATGATTAAGTGGTTTCATAACTTGATTTTGGATTAAATTTAAGAGTTAATATCAAAAGTGAGTATAGGGTAATAATAAACTTTTTTTAGAAACCACTTATACTAAAACACATTAATATATACTAAAGTGCTCCATTAGCTTTATGTAATAATAAACCTTTTTTTAGAAAACTTGTCACAGTGACATAATAATATAAAAATCCATGAAAAATCTTGGGCTTACTCTAGATAGTGGGTCGCGTCCCAACTATTATACTGTTTTTATTTTTACTAAATTAAAATTCAACCACAACAAGAAATAAAGCAAATAAAATTCAGAATTTTATTTTACAGAACAAATGGAAAACGCATAATAAATCTAAAATTCGGCTCTCCTATCTTGAAATCCTGGAAAAATGACTAATTTAAACCCCCCTTGTTGCCGATCATAATTTATAATTTTTTTTTATTTGTGATATCATTTAGGAACCATAAGGAAGCATATGCAAAAATATCATGCATGATTTAGTTTTTTCTTTTCATCTTGTTTCCTTTCCTTAAATCCATGAACTAGGAAAAAAAAATTGCGTTAGTTATAAACTCCCAAATGGAAAGAATTCACAGTCACAGTGGCTTGCAAAAGGTAATTGAAGCTTCAATCCAATATTTTCATCCCTTTTAAAAAGGATACGGATCCTCTCCTTAGCTTTCTCTGCCATCTATCAACGTGTCCTCCACTAATACTCATTTTTTTTTTACCAATTTGTAATGCAATTCGGTGATCCCTCCAAGTGGTGTATTAATAATATAATAAAATATTATAAATTCAAAACATTAAGTAATAATTTTCTCATTTAATTTCTTTAAAACCTACTTTAATTACGTTGACGAGACTTTAAGTTATGTAAAATACACTGTCACCCCATTTTATTTTCATTCAAAAAAATTATATTTCTTAACAAATTAAATAAGCATAAGAAATATTTTACTACTCAATAAATTATCAATCTAATGGTAAAAAAATTTCAGATATATATATATATATATATATATATATATATATATATATATATATCGTTTTGAGCCACCTATTAGGGACTTTTGTGATATATATGAATGAGTAAATTATAAAATTTAGTATATATTATTGGTGGTGAATAATTCAATTGCATTATTGATAAATGTCAAATATTAGACATTTTGATCCCTTAACTCGCTATTATTATGTCATTTCATTCCATTATTTGGTATTTTTATGTTGTTTGGGTGTTAAAGCATGTTTCAGGAGCTTAATGAAGAAATGAAGCTAACTTCGGTGAATTAACTAAAGAGTGTGTTCTTTCTATCTAAGAGGAGAGTTAAAGAGGCAGTCCGAGACGAAAATGGCTTCCGGAGGGCAAAAACGGCATTTCCAGAAGTCGTCATCTCCAACAAAAAGTATCGTAGGTTTAAGACAGTTGTTTTTGTGCATTCACGTAGAAAAGTGGTTTTCCATAAAATACCTAAGCTTTCATTTTCAAAAAGTGGCTTGAAATCACATTTCTACGCTTGGAGGTACGCTTGAAGCATATGTGTGGCAAGAATTTGTGGTTTTTGGAGATTTTTGCCTATTCTACCCTCGGTTCGATGTGAAGACGTTCCTATGACTCCAGACATCTATATACATGTATATACACTTATATATATATATATATATATATATATATATATATATATCAGAAGTTAGGATTTGCATGAAGTGGAGAGTGGGGAGTGAAAAGACTGAAAATGGTCTCTTTACACCATTGTCTATATATACATGATCATATCTCAATGTGAGGAAAGTTGATTTTAGAGAAGACGTTCCTTAAGGTTGTTCATTCAGAGAGGTTCATTCAGATGTGCTACTGTGAAGAACCATATTTAAAACCTAGAGATCCGGAGAAGAAGACCATGGAGATCGTTTCTACATCACTGATACAGTCACCTTCCACCATAGCTAACTAACTCGATATCTATGGTTTTCTAGTAAAACCCTAGCCAAGTAATGCAGTTCTTTCATTGTTATTCAATTGTAACGAGGGGAAACTGTTGACCATACTATAATGATTGTAGTAGTTAAGAGATTGTATTGATTTGCAATATAAAATTATATGTTTGTTCTAAATTCTTGTCTTAGATGGAATGAATGTATTATTTTGCACAACTGTAATTATTCAATATGAGCAGGAACTCAGATGCTTAATTATGGTTTTCTACACAATGGTGGTAATGAAACTTGAGACCATAGGTTGACACAGGCCGTGCCTTGACGATTTAATATAGACATGCTTTAGTTTATTTTCATACAGTAGAAGTAAATTAAAAGTAGTATAATTGACATGTACTAGTTAGGTCAGTCATGAGACAGATTGTCGTAATCCAGTTGATGGTACTCCTTTTTGGGGTCGTATTTAGTTATTTGCGGTACAACCTGATTCACAGTTATGGATCGTCCTCTTATAGTTGATACAATGATGAACTATATTATGCGGTTAGTGGTGGAGTAATGAAAACCCTAGTTTTCTCTCTCATCTAAATCACAACTAATTTACTTTGTTTTTCAGTTAATTTAGTAAACATTAAATAATTTGGTCTTTTGACCACCTAAACAAACCATTTTCAGAAAATATAATTCAGTATTTTTGAATTGTTAAAGTAAACAATCTTAGTCTCTGTGAAATTGATATCCCTTACTCAAGCCATTTGTTATTTTACAATTGATATGTGCGCTTGCGTAGGATAAAACCTAAAGTTGTTAAGGTGATATTTTTAACCACATATTTTTACACACCTGACGTCACATCAATTATTTATCCAAAATAAATGAATAAGAAATAATTAATTTTGAAACATAAATTAGGACAATTGTCACAAGAATACATACAACAAGCAAAATTTGAAAAATAAAAATAGTAAATTAAATTAAACAGTCACATATTATATGTATTGTTGTTAATTTAATTTTTATCATTAAACAGTTACATATCTTGTCTGTCAGGTCACCAACATAATAAATAGGTGTTTCATAATAAACAATTGTCCTAATTTATGTTTCATAATTCAATTATTTCTTATTCATTTATTTTGGACAAATAATGCAATTAATTTATTCACCAACAATAATATATACTAAATTTTATGATTTACTCATCCATATATATCACAAAAGTTCCTAATAGGTGGCTCAAAAAGATATATATATATATATATATATATATATATATATGTGTGTGTGTGTGTATATATATATATGTGTATATATATATATATATGTGTGTGTGTGAAAAAGTTTCTACCATTAGATTGATAATTTATTGAGTATAAATTTTTTATTATGCTTATTTAACTTGTTAAGAATTATATTTTTTTGAATGAAAATAAAAGGGGTTGATAATGTGTTTTACATAACTTAAAGTCTCGTCAACTTAATTAAAGTAGGTTTTAAAGGAATTAAATGAGATAGTTATTAGTTAATGTTGGGAAAATTACATAAATATTTCCTGAACTTTGACCTAATTACAGAGAGTTTCCCTAATATTTGAATAATATCAGTTACTACCTCTTAGAACACCGGAGCAGAGCCCCAGTCAGATTTGTGCGTGAATTTACTTAAAAGCCCTTGTTTTATATTATATTTTAGGGTTAATTTCAAAAAAATCCTATACTATCCAGTTTTATCAACTAAGCCCCACTGTATCCACTTTGTCCCAAATACTATTCAATTTCATCATTATGCCCCCTCACCTCACATTTTGAATCAAAATGCATAAACTACCCTTAACAGTATAAGGAGGTTTAGTGAAATCAAAGCATTAAAAATATTATTTTTCGAAAATCAATTATATTTTTTGCAAAAATTATAAATTCAAAAAAATATATATATTTTTCGCAAAAAACTTATTTTTCGGAGGGAGAATATTATTTTCCAAAATATGAATTATTTCAGAAAAAATAATATATATTTTTTGAAAAAAATTATTTTCGGAAAAAAATCATATTTTGGAATATAGTATATATTTTTCGCAAAGAAATTCTTTTTCAGAAAAGATCATATTTTGGAACATAATAGTATATATTTTTCGCAAAAAATTATTTTTCGGAAAAAATTATTTTTCGGAAAAGATCATATTTTGGAACATAATATATATTATTTTGCAAAAAAAGTATTTTTCGGAAAAAATTTCATATAATAAGTACTTTTTTGCAAAAAAATATTTTTCAGAAAAAAATCATATTTTGGAACATAATATATATTTTTCGGAAAAAATTCATATTTTGGAACATAATATATACTTTTTCGCAAAAAAAATATTTTTCAAAAAAAAATTCATATTTTGGAACATAATATATAATTTTTCGCAAAAAAAAATCATATTTTGGAACATAATATATATTTCAATCCTTGCTACATCAGACTTGGAGAGAGAGAAAACGTGAACTTTAGAGAGAGAAATAGTAGGTGTAATAATATCCTCAAATGGGTTTATATATAAAATTATGAGGGCTTTTTGGTAAAAAAAAGTTAGGGTATTTAAGTAATTTTATATGCAAAATTGGAACAGGCAATGATATGAGGGCAAAAATGGAAGTTCAGTCCAAAAACAGTCTTTATTGACCAATACACAAACTTTTCGGCGTTGAACGGAAGGGGCTAAGTGTTACAACGGAGGTAATTTTAAAGGTAGTTTATGATATTATTGAAACATAAGGGATACCGCGTGCAATTAGGTCATAATTTAGGAATAGTTTATATAATTTTCTCGTTAATGTTTTGAATTTATAATATTATTAATACACCACTTGGAGGGACAACTGAATTGCATAACAAATTGGTGAAAAAAAACAGAGTATTAGTGGAGGCTACTTGGCTTTAGATTTAGGTTGATAGATAGTAGGAGAGTAAACTAAGGAGAGGATCATGTCCTTTTAAAAAAGGCCAAATAATTGTGGGTGGTGCTACACGTCATGAATTTATGCGCCATCCCACATGATTACACAATTAACTTAGACATCATCCAATTTAATTGCGAGTCGTGCTGCATGTCTTGAATTTTTTGTTGGGTAAATTATATTTTCACCCCTATTGTTAGTGTAAATTACACCCGCACCCCCTCTTATTTTGCTAATTACAGTTTCACCACCTCGGCAACCGGATATGTGAAATTACTCTTATACCCCTTTTTTATATTTATTTTAAAATAATCAAATATTCTTTTATGTTAAATTACCTATTTACCCTTCCATCATCTTCTTCATCTCACCCCTACTCTCTCCTAAAATCCCTCAAATCAAACCCTAACCCTAAAATGAACTACCAATTATCAAACATCAATTCCTACTCATTCAATTAATTGTCTATTTTCAATGATAGAAAAATTAAAACAAAATGACATATATATCTCTATCTCTATATATATCTATCTATATATATACGCACATATATATCTATAACTATCTATATATATACATGCACATATATATACATATATATCTCTATCTCTATATATATCTATCTATATATATATACGCCCATATATATCTAAATGGGCACATATATAAAATAGAGATTTTCTTAGTTTTTAAAATTGAAATTACAAAGTTATAGTCTAGTTTTATTCATCGCCCTCAAGGTTAAGGTTTAATTCTTGTTTTTGCCATGTATAGGGGAAAAATTTACAGATGTATGTATATGGGTATATATATATATATATTTATGCACATATATATATATAGAAGTGATGAGGGTAGTTTAGGCATTTCATATCATTTTGGATGGGCAAGCAAGTCTTTACACACATATAAGGGTAGTTTGGTCATTTCGCATCTCAGATTTTGGTAGACCCGGTTTGACCTCGCCCGAGAATGAGTTGAGGGGGTGAAAGTGAAACAAATAAGGAGTGAAACTGTTATTAGCGAAACAAAAGGGGGTGCGAGTATAATTTACACTAACAATAAAGGGTCAAACTATAATTTACCCTTTTTTATTTTACGAAGAGGATATCTTTGACTTGTTTTCCCTAGAGTCTAGATATATAATGGCGACTATATATATATATATATATATATGGGAGAATGACAGTAAACACCCTTGAGGTTTGAAAAAGGTGTCGAAAACTTCCCTAATGATTTAAAAACACCCTTCAAGTTTAAAAAAGGGGCGCTAAATACCCTCAAACACCTTTTCCGGTGACGGAAAAAGGAAATTACTTTTATGCCCTTATTTAAACTGTTTAAATTAAATAGGGTAAATTGCTTAAAACCCCCCTCAAGTTTACTCTCTTTCCCTACTATACCCCCTCAACTATGAAATGAGCTTAGAACCCCCTAAAGTTTCATAAAGGTTGCACCATGGGCTTGCCCTCAAATTTTTTTACTCTTTTACCCTCCAAACTTTTTGTATTTCCACCTTACCTTTAATCATATTCTTACTATTATATTTCTTAATTCTTTAAATTACAAAAATATTATTTCTTTTAGTTAGAATATTAATTATGTCATTTACCTTTAATGTATTAGACTAAATATACTCTCAAATGTTAAATTTTTTTTTGTAAGTTTTAATTATTTTATTTGTAAATCAATATTCTCATCACTTAGACCCCCTGAACGATGACATCATCCTGATTTTTTTTTTAAAATCCCTAAACTAGCCTCAATGTCTTATCCTTATTCTGTTTGGAAACAAGAATAGTGTTTTTATCAATTAGACCCCCTCCCATCATTTAATAATTTAATTTGTACTAAATTTTCAAAATATATATAAAATTCGAAAAAATATATATTAAAATTTGAAAAATATTATAAATTCGAAAATAAATATAAAATTAAAAAAATATATAAATTTCGAAATTATTTTTTTTTCAAAAAAACATATTAAATTTCAAAAATAAATATAAAAATCGCAAAAAACATAAAAAATTTGAAACAAATATATAAAATTTTAAAAAAACATATAAAATTCAAAAAAATATATTAAATTTCGAAAAAAATTATAAAATCAAAAATAAATAAAAAATAAAAAATATATATATATTTTGAATTTGTTTTTTAAAAACATATTATATTCAAGACAAATATATAAAATTAAAAAAAAAAACATATAAAATTCAAATAATATATATTAAATTTCGAAAATAATTATAAAATTTGAAAAAAATATAAAAATTTTGAAAATAAATATAAAATTCAAAAATATATATAATAAATTTTTAAAAAAAAATACTAAATTCGAAAATAAATATAAAATTAAAAAAATATTTAAAATTTATTTAATTCTCTATCTCTCTCTCTCTCTCTCTCTCACACACACACACACACACACACAGACGCACACATATATATATATATATATATCTACACCATCCCCTCCCACCGCCTCCCCCGTCGGCGCCGCCCCCCTCCCACCACCACCTACCTCGGTCGAAAATAGGGGGAGGTGGTGGTGGGAGGGGGGCGGCACCGACGGGGGAGGCGGTGAGAGGGGATGGTGTAGATATATATATATATATATATATATGTGTGTGTGTGTATATATATGTATAGATCTATATATATGTGTGTGTATATATGTATATGTGTGCAGATGTGTGTGTGTGTGTGAGAGAGAGAGAGAAAGAGAGAGGGAGAGAGAGATAGTAAACTTGAGGGGGGGTTTTAAGCAATTTATTAGAGGGGTATGTTAGTCATTAGGCAAGGGCAATTTTGGAATTTAATTTTTTTTTAAGTCATGTGATCTGCATGTGACCAAAAAAATTGTCGGAACAGTGTCGCAGGGGTGCACAGTGCCCAATCGGAGGATACTTTAGGGGGTTATTTGCACAAAGTGAAGTTGAAGGGAATTTTCTGCACCTTTTTCAAACCTCAGGGGTGTTTACTGTCATTCTCCCATATATATATATATATATAAGAATTAGCTCTAGGAAGCAATTTTTATTTGATATTACAAATAGAAAAATTATATATTGAGAGAGAGAGCAAGAAAATGGAGGAATTAAACAAGTTTTCTCTATCTCTTAAGCAAATGCTGCAGAAAATTCGAGCATACACACAACCTTTAGCAGCATCTTCTGATTCAGACCCCGAAGTAGGTTCAATAAATGCCAATGATACACAAAATAAAGATGTCGAGTGCCATGGAAAACGATAGCATTTTGCTTTTCGATATGGGCTATTGCAATCGCACTTCAATCACTCCAACGTAATAGTATTACCTCACTTCCTGTAAGCTTTCATTTCGTTTCGCACACCATCATTATTGTTGTTACTCTTTTTTTTCTCTCTCACTACTTGTATCCCACGTACCCGAAGCAAGCCCAAGTGCTGGAGCACCTCGGTGTCCTCTTCGTCATCACTACCTTCTTCATTAAGGCCATTATTTCTTTCCCGCTCTATTTTAAGCTCCGTTACTTGAACATCTATGCTTTTTATTTGCTGCTCATTTTCTTCTCTTGCAGTGGATAAGGATTCATTCATTTATCAATGTTATGGCTTCAAATTGGGCCTTATTCTGTTTGTTGATCCTGAATTTTATTTGCTTTAATTATTGCTTGTATGAGTCTTAATTCCTTGTTAGTTGTGGTTGAATTTTAATCTAGTGAAAATAAAAGTAGTATAATAGTTGGGAGGCGACCCACGATATAGGTAAGGCCAAGATTTTCCATGGGTTTTTATATTACTATACTGTGTGACAAGATTTCTAAAAGAAGTTTATTATTACATAAGATAATGGTGCACTTTAATATATATTAATGTGCTTTATATACAAGGACGGATTTAGTTAAGGCCAGTGGGGGGCCATGGCCCCCACTGAATATTTTTTTATTTTATTTTTTATCTTAAAATTTTGAATATTTTGTATTTAACTTTTATTAAAAAAAAAAATTATTTTAGATACCAAATAATTTAAATTTGTTTACAACTAAGCTCCCACTGAAAATTTGTTTTAAATCTCAAAGAAATAAATATATATCATTTATAGCCCAAAAATAAAAAAATAAAAAAATTTAGCCCCCACTGACATGGATCCCTAGATCTGTCACTGTTTATATATATATGTATATATATATGTATATATATATATATATACATAATAGTGATCTCTTACTCCTGAATCGATTTTTTTAGTTCCTTAAAATTAAGAACTTTAAGGACCGGAACCGAACCAGAACTGAACTGAATTTTCGATTTGGTTCTTGTTCTTTTTATTTATTTATTTTTAAAAAATAAAACAATAAATATCTATATGAGTTAATTTCAGTAAACCCTCCTATGATTTCAAAAAATATCACTTAGCCCCCCTCCTATTAGGGCTGCAAATGAACCAAGCCGAGCCGAGTTTTAGAATGTTTAAGATTGGTTCATTTACTAAACGAGCCTAAAAAGTGTGTTCAAGCTCGGCTTTTTTGCTTAACGAACGAGCCCGAGCCGAATGCCAGATTTAACGAGTTGAGCTCGAGCTTGCTCACGAACAACTCATTTCAATGCAACATATATTACTCTTCCTAATAGTTGTCCGGATTGAGTTGTTGCATGTCTGTTTTAATATATTTTCACTAGTATAATTTTTTATGAATTAATTTTATATTATGGCCACCTAATTTCTATAATCTTCATAATTTGTTCAATTTGAACACTTTCTTTTGTCAAATATGATATAATTTTACTATTTAACTTATATGAGTCTGTTCACGAGCTTGGCGAGCCGAGCTTAGTAATGTTCAAGTTTGGCTCGTTTACTAGACGAGCCTAAAAATTGTGCTTAAGCTCGGTTCGTTTACTAAACGAACGAGCACGAGCCGAACCCGAACCTGCTCACAAACGGCTTGGTTCATTTGCAGCCCTACCCCCTATACAAAAAAAACCCCTATGGTTACCAAAATGTATCAACTTTCCCCCCTCCCTATAATTTTTGACCAAAATTCCCCTACAATTTAATTAAATTAAAAAAAACATATAAAATTCAAAAATATATATACATAATTCGAAAATTATATAAATATATATATCAAAATTAAAAAATACATATAAAATTCAAAAATATATACATAAAATTCGTAAAAATATATATAAAATTCGTAAATAAACATATAAATTTTTTAAAAAAAACATATAAAATTCGTAAAAAATATATAAAATAAAATTAAAACATATAAAATTCAAAAAATATATACATAATTCGTAAAAAATATATAAAAATGAAAAAAAACATATAAATTCAAAACAAATATAAAATTCATAAAAAATATATAAAATTCGTAAAAAAAACATATAAAATTCGTAAAAAAATATATAAAATTCGTAAAATATATATATAAACTAAAATAAAAACATATAAAATTCGTAAAAAATATAAACTCCCTCTGTCCCAAATTATATGTCCATTTTGGGGAATTTAACTTTTTGAGATGATGACTTTTATTGGTGTGATAGTGAATGAAAAATCAATTTAACCCTTGGTCCCACCAAGTTATGTGATGTTTGTAGTTTAGATATTTTATAATTTGAATGATTGAAGGGTAAATTGGTAAATTGACCAAATAAAGTGGCATTGACTTTTCTTATTTTGGAATGAGTTGAATAGTGAATGTGGACACTTAAATTGGGACGGAGGGAGTATAATTCATAAATATATATATATATATATATATATATATATATATAATTCGTAAAAAAGCATATAAAATTTGATATAAATATATATAATTCGTAAAAAGATATATAAAATAAAAAAAAACATATAAAATTTGAAAAAAATATATAAAATTAAAAAAACAAATAAAATTTGTAAAAAATATATAAAATTCAATATATATATATATATATATAATCCTTTGGCACACTACAATAGTATATTCAAACAAGATTATCTATAAAAACAAAAAGGGTAGGAAAATCATAATACAATCCAAGTAAGTACTCTTCCACTATATTTGATTTTTTTTTTCAAAAACATTTAGATGTCACAATAGAGTATAGTCATAGTTTTAAAATAATTTGTGGTGTTAAAAGTGTTTTTTTAAAAGTCAGTTGCTTTTTTTCCATTTTCATGCAATAAACAAAGTGCGGATTGAACTAACCCTTTTTTAATATGGATCTACCCATTCATGTGATTTAATAATAAAGTTATATTATTTTATTCCTAATTAAAATTAAAATGATATTTATGTTTTTGAGATATTTTATTTGATTGGTAATATGGTTTTTTCGAATTTTATAAGTTTTTTAAATTTTATGTATTTTTTACGAATTTTATATATTTTTAAAAAAAATTATATGTTTTTTTTTATGAATTTTATATATATTTTTGAATTATATATATATTTTTACGAATTTTAAATATATTTTTGAATTTTATATGTTTTTTAATTTTATATTTTTTATTTCAAAATTTATATATATTTAAAAAATTTATATATATTTTTTTAATTTTATATGTTTTTTTTACGAATTTTATATATATTTTTGAATTTTTTATATTTTTTCGAATTTTATATATATTTTAGAATTTTATATGTTTTTTTAATTTTTATATGTTTTTTTACGAATTATGTATATATATTTTTTGAATTTTATATGATTTTTTTGAATTGAATTAAATTTCAGGGGTGTTTTGGTCTAAAATTATAGGAAGGGGGGCAAATTGATACATTTTGGTAACCATATGGGGGTTTTCTGTATAGGAGGGAGGCAAAATGATCTTTTTTGAAATCACATGAGGTTTACTGAAATTAAATCTCTATATATTTGTAAATAAAGATATACTAAAACTTTAAGGCCGTGTTTGGTAGGCGGTCTGGTCTGGTCTGAGCGATGTTCTGAAAGTTTGTTTGGTAAGCGGTCTGGTCTGATGGTCTTGGTCTGCGAAAACTGGAACTAGACCATGTTTGACAAACTGTTTGGTTCCAAATATTTTTGAACCAGACCATGTTTGGCAAACTGGTCTGGTCTTAAATTTTTAGAAAACTGTAAAAATATTAAATATATTTTATATGTTGTAATAACCTTAAAAACCCAATAAATTAATTTGTAAACATTTGTTAAAGTAGTTTTCAAATGTTTGTATTATGTATTTCTTACATGATAATGTCAGCACATCCCCTAAAATTTACCAACAAATTGATTTTATACCTGCCACAATTTTTATTATACAGAAAGTACACAGTAACAGAAATTTCACAAGTGCATAATAAGTAATATTACACTCTGTATCAGCCCATTACTACAACAACCACTACACTAAAAAATATAAACACCATAAACATAAACAGACATCCAAGACAACAACAACCACCATATAACATGTACTCATGCTTCCTTTGTTGATATTGAATTTCTGCAATAACATTATCAAATTCAGATGACTCCTCCTTGAATCTCCCTTGCACATCATGGACATAGTCTTCCAACCATATAAATGAATCCTTGTGATCCTACATTTATAAACAAAAACATGAAATTAATATTTGAAACCGACAATTAATTCAACATGGTAAAATTCCAAATGACAAGTAAATTGTACCTTCCATTCTGGACATCTGTAAAACCACTTTCCGAAATTCTTTTTTGTTTTAACTGATACAATTTCATTTCACCAATACCACAACCACAAATGGGCACCTCATATTTAACCTGATGCATTGCTACACATACAAGTAAAACAAATGAATTATAGGATATAATAACATAATGTACAATTTATAAACAGATTTTAATTGCAACTATACAAAGAAATTGATTACAAAAAAATCCTAGAGTTCATTTCAACCATGAGTCGTGTAAGTATAAATTTCGTTGGCAATTCTATCACGCAATCCTTCCATTACATTGTCCTGCCCTCGCGATGCACTGTTCTCGACTGAAGGATCCACATCAACATCAACATCGGCATCTGGTTCTGGAGGATCACTATCAAAGAGGTTATCTTGCATAGACTGCATCCGAATGAAATTATGCAGCGTACAACAAGCAGTCACTATTGCTACTTGGGCTTTGAACTTATACCCAGGCATTTGTCTGAGTATACCAAATCTCATCTTTAACAGGCCGAAACATCTTTCAATAACAGTTCTCAACGAGGAATGCCTAAAATTAAAGGCTTCCTGGCGGTTGCGTGGATTTCCACCGCTCCGACGGATGTCTGGCAAGTGGTATCGATGGCCTCGATATGGTGCCAAGAAACCCTCACGATTTGCGTAACCAGCATCTACCAGATAGTACTTCCCTGCATTTATTACATGTGAAAAAAATCACCATATATAAATTATTTCTCATTGTCATGATATTTTATGCAGACACAAAGAATTATTATTTCCATAATACCTGGTGGTGGTTTTGGGAATCCTAGGGTTTCGTTGGCGATACACTCATTCAAAATGCGTGAATCATTCGCCGATCCTTCCCAACCTGTTAGGATATATGTGAATTTCATATCGAAAGAGCAAACAACCATGACATTTTGTGTCGTAATGTCTTTTCTGCCACGAAATGGTGTTTCCATATCTAAAGGTAGCTCTACAGCGATGTGTGTGCCATCTATTGCACCCACACAGTGTTCAAAGTAAGGAAAATATTTTTCACTGAATAAAATCTCATAAGGTGACAATTAGATCTGGTGGCACAGTAATTTCCGTTCCCAATTGTAGAACATTTCCTAACACCGAATGGAAGTGTCTTGTAATTGTTTCTGTAGAGTGTTGAAATCTTTTTGCCGTCACCCGAGTTCTGGTATTATGAGTTATTGTTAACAGGAAAATACATACTTGTTCTTGTACAGTTAAATATTTTGAATCTTCAAGACCTAGAAATTTTAGCTTGGCACATAGATTGTTGAAAACTTGTGGCTTCATTCGGAAGCTTTCATAGCAACGTGTTGGGCTTGTGGTGATCTCAATTATGTAATCCCTACCTTGTAATGCAGAATTCCTAACAGGACGCTTGTTGTAATGTTTTCTCTGATGGTCTTCCCAGACGGTACGCATTACAATTATCGACCGTTTATTGATCTCATTGTCTTGAAGGAAGTAATTCACCATCAAAAGATGTAAATCGTTGTCCATATTCAAAAACCATATGGTGAGGCAATTGCCGCAGGGTCCCTTAAAATGAACAAGTTTAGTTAGTAAATATAGAACAACAGAGCTCATTATATATCAATAAACATTCCTGCACTGATGGTTATTTATGTGGAAGTAAAGTGATAATTGTTTTACCGTTAAACCATTAATACTTGGTGAATTTTTCTTCACCCTAAATTTGATTGCTATATTTTGATCTGTAATGGAAAATTAGAACCTTTGGTTCATTTTTTCTTCAACCAAGTGTTGCTATGTTTGATCTATAACGTGAAACTTTGTGTGGTATTTAATTTAGAAACCACAATTACTAGGAAATCAAACTTCTTTAGTTTCAATTGAAATGTGAAATTCTCATGCTCATAAAACCAACATCAAACCTTATATCATTGTAGAAAATAAGAAAGTTTCAGTGTGCTTCAAAAAGTCAGAGATCAAACATTAGTATTTTTGACATGGCTGAAGGAAGAAATAACATCTGCATGCATCATTATATTTGATGGTAGGTAAACTATTAATAAGTGTTATTTTATCTATCTTACCAAAAGTCACCAACTTTGATACCAATCAGCCTTTCATTAAGAGCAGCTAATCTACTTGTTTGCTGCTTAAAAATAGTTACCTGCAACATCACCACAAAAAAGTATACTTGAAGTCGCCAAATTTGACACCAACAATCTTTCCTAAAGAGTAGAAAAAGTGAATGCATGTTGCTTGAGAAGAGTTACCAACACAATCAACACAAAAAATGCATGTTGCTTGAGAAGAGTTACCAATAACAATTTCAACATAATAACAATTGTAAATTTCAGAGATCTTCCACAAGATTCATAAACAACTAATAATCCAAAATAAAACAACGTCTGGAGGAACATAAACAACCATGAGTCGAAAATAAAACATATAGTCTATCGGAAAAAAAACACACAACATCAAAGCATAAGCATAGTCTAAAGATTAGCAATCCAAATGCGCCTCTTCTCATCAGTATTGTTTATAAACCACACCCTCCACTTTACATCAGCCTTAAGGGCCAACAGAACCTTTATATACTCCGCGGTATCCAAGTCCATTGTATTCAAGATATTGGTACACTCAAGGAACATGTTGCTAGGAGTTTTCTCAGGATGTGGAGATTCCCCATCTTGCTCTTTCATCTGCGCGTCTGTTGTAAGAACTTCTGAAGATTGCGGCTTTAAAGCTTCTAAAAAACGGTTGGTGTTTTGGGTGCTAGTGGCACTCAACTTTTCAATAGCAGCCCCAATAGCATCAACAACTGAGGAACCGGTCATTTCTTTCCTGAATTTCTTATTCGGAGAAGGATTGACTTCAGCAATGTCATCATCATCGACTTCCAAGTTGGTGACAACTGGAGTAGGACAGGAGGATGAATCGAGAAATGATGGGGGTACCCTAGTAGATGACTGAACATATTTTCCAGTGGCTACGGTATCTTTGAATATGGAATCCAACTGCGGGAAAAGTGGAAAACCTTTGTTCTTGAACTTGAAATAAGCCTACAAATTAAATTTGAAAACAAATATTAATAATTTATCGTTTGAAAAACATGTATTTCTTTGAAAAGATATTTGGTACTACTAACCTTATATGGGGCCTTCTCCCAACAATCATTCTCCACAATCACGATACAGTTAATACTGTCATAGCCAGTTCCAGATAGACCCTTAAGTTTTCCAAAGTTTATATAATCTTCCATCAACCGTCTCATTTTGTTTCTAAGTTGTTCCCTAATCCATGTTTCCCTCGTCTGCTCTGTCATGAATTTTATTAAATTATCCCAACCCATGTTAGTAAACCCGGATGAAGTTTTATTACCCGCCTTGACCTCCTCATCCATTTTAGACACAAACAACAATAGTTTGACTTCAGTCCATAAATCTTTTTTCCCCTTCCCCTTTCGCGACTCTTCTACTCCCTCAATATTCTCCACATTCATTTCATTAGTGTCCATCTATTAATAACAACCACAATAACAAAAATGGTATTAAAATAGAAAAGATACACAACAGTTCAAACATAACAGTTCAAGGAAAGCCATGACAGTTTGCTCCTAGAGATGTCACAACAATAAACTGTAAACATGCTTGTTTTTCACTCATTTAAACAAGTGAACCAAAAAATGTCATGATATTGATTACATATGCAAAAATCAAGCAAAAATCAAAATCACACCATATACATTTCCATAAATTCTAGAAGAAGACACCATATATATATGAGCA
Source organism: Cornus suecica (assembly GCA_963922005.1). Taxonomy (NCBI): domain Eukaryota; kingdom Viridiplantae; phylum Streptophyta; class Magnoliopsida; order Cornales; family Cornaceae; genus Cornus; species Cornus suecica. The sequence goes on from OY998245.1 coordinate 15,962,757, forward strand.
TCGAAAATTCAAAATCAGTGGGAAAAAATATCAAAATGAAAAAACTAAGTCAAATGACAATGAAAAATCTGGAGCACATAAGAAAAGTCAGGAAACATAATATGTTAAGAGCAGAATTTGATCCAGAAATTGGTTATGCATTGCTGAATTGTTGAGATCATAGTCAGTGGAGTGTAAGAATCTTAATTTAAGCTTACTAACATAAATCAAATTTCCTTTTTCTGAGCCAGGTCTGTGAATGTTAGCTCTTGTGTTGGGGGAATCATGACATTGTCTTCCCCAACAAATTCTGGTGGTATTCATCATTTATTACAGCATTATCTAGAGCAACGATTTAATATTAGCCATGCATACCTTGTGATCACCTTCTATTACAGCATTACCCAGTCATAACTATTAATCAAGGCTAGTGAGACATTCAGACTTGGTATAGATACAATCTTTAGAATTAGTTGCACAAAGCCATCTTTGAACTCAAGTTCACTTTCTCTGCTTAGCATCTTGATGTTTTACCAGTACACCAAGCAATGGCAATCTTTAGGTTGTACAATCGGATATTGTACAACAACTGCATAAACTAAGGTGGAAATTAACGCCGTAAGCAAATCTCGAGATCCTAATGAGATACTATGACTTGGAAATTGGAAAGACATGAAATACATTTAAGTCCAGAAAGCTAACTAGGATGTCACGCTAAAAGCCAAATCAAACAACGCAATAGGAAAACTATAAAGGAAAATAAAATCTTTACATCAATTAGAAATCTATTTTTATAGCACATTAATTAATAAAAGGTTGGAAAAAAATTGCAACAAACTTTTCTCCACTTTAAAGGTAGATTCATGTCAAGTTGACCACAAGGACAATATCTGAGAGATGTCTAGTTCGAAGAAAGGGTTTATTCACATATCATTTTAGATAAGGGGGTGCAGTTCACCAAGACATTCCTGCTCAGCATAGACAATTTCATTATGTTCTTCAAAGCAGGCAAGTAAAGATGAGCGAAGATACCATCAGGAAAAAAAACACTTTTTAATGTTGGTATTCGACTCTTCCAAGGTTTTTAGTCTGACACTTGGTTGGCTAGTAACTATATAAATCTGTATGTAATAGCATCAACTTGGATGTTGGTAGCATGTTAACACAAAACAAAAAATGACTTTCTCTAACTATGTTTCCTCTACAATAATTATCTCAAAAATAATTTCTATAGGAGACGAGAAATGCGTAGAAAAAATGGGGAAAAAAATCATTTAAACATATCTTTCTACAACCTAATCTAGAATAAAGCCATCAAATTATTCTTATGACAACAAAATAAGACTACAACCTTTGGAAGGAGTGATCAAGTGACTGAACTTATGCAACCAAGCAAACTAGTAAAAATTAAAAAAAGCAGACTCTCGTTCCAAATTCCAAACATGTTTAACAAACTTTTGAAATTCCTCAATCAAGACAATACAACAACAACCACTAAATCAAAAAATAAATAAACCAAAATAAACAGAGATACCAAATATCCCATTCAAATTTAATGCCCTATTTATTGACATATAAGCCTTTCATACTTTAAAAGCTAACATAAAAAAAGAACAAACACAATACTATATATATATATATATATATATATATACCGGCTCAATATAACAAAGTAAAGCGCAAAACTCAATTTTTTCTATACAAAACAAGGGAATATACTGGATTTTGTAAGAATTAGAAGACAATTCTTTATATAAAAAATAGCTTAATAGTATACATATAAAAAATCAAAAACATAAAATTCCAGTTCAAACACACCATATACATTTTAAGCTTATGCAATTACAAAGAATAAGATAGTACCATTTTCCGAAGCTAGTTATATGCCTCAAGCTGCTCTGGTTCAATATTGGAGAAACCCTTGTACCTTCCATAATCGAAAAACCACAATCAAACGACATGAACTATAGATATGGACCTAATAAAATGAAATTAATATATGTATACATATATATATATATATATATATATATGTCTGTATCCAAAATAATGAAATTGTGTATATATATATATATACCAGTTGTCGAAGTTTCTGAGCAATTTACCTTTTCTCTTTTAGATACAACCACTAAAGACCACAAATATAGATCGATAAGGGTTTGTGAAGAAGAAATTTCAAAAATCCCCAAAATGACTAAAATCGACCAACACATAAATGAAAACCCTAGAATCGAACGAAATCGGACAATGGTTGAAAGAGAACAAGCCGATCTATGGGATTATTAGAGAGAAGGGAGAGTGTTCTTAGTTCTAGGGTTTGTGGAGAGAGGCCACGAGCTAAAGAATTGGAATCCTAACGAACGAAAATCGGAAAATGAGGTCTTGAGTCGATGGGTTTGTGAGAGATTGGCGACCAAAGAAAATGGAGGAGGAGGAGTGTGTTCTAGGGTTTTGTGGAAAGCGGCGACATGCAAGAGAGGAGATGTGGTTCGTGGTTGAAGAGATATGTGGTTCGTGGTATTGATTTTGGTCTGATTTGGTTTAGGCCAAATGTGATCAAACCACAATGAACCACCTTTTTTTTTGTCTGAAATGAGAGAATTTTGGTCTGATTTGGTTTTACTTGGTCTAATTATAAATATGGGATCAATGCTACCAAACATGGTCTGGTCCCATAAAACACAAGACCAGACCAGACTATCTGGAACCGAACCGCCTACCAAACATGGCCTAAAAGACGAAAATTATACAAAAAACATGGGTCTGGGAAAAAACCCACCCAAACAATTGTGCAAATCCCAAGAGATAACTAAAAGAATAAAAACCCATATCAACATTTTTATCCCTAACAACTCCTTCAGCTAGTTATCAATTACGACCTCAACAAACATCACACAATTCATTCGACTGACCTTCTCGTCTTGCAAAAATGGAGACCCAACAAATTACAAGAAACGCATCTATCTGCAGTTCACGGTGGTTGTTGTGGTTGTGGTGGTGGGATTGGTTGATGCATTTTATCTATTTTCTTGAGTGCTTGTTAAGTTTTAAATGATTTTATGAAGTGTGAATCTGAAATTTAAGTGAATAAATTACTTTATTATAATTCATAGACTTCCTTTCACATACTAACTACCAATAAAATAAAATATAATAATAATAATAACAAAACTGGTTCAGTTTGGTTTCGAACAGTTAAGAACCGGAACCAAACCGAAAATTTCGATTCTTGAAATTTTGGAACCGGAACCGAACCACTATAGAACCAAACCGAACTGCCGGTTCCGGTTCGATTCTTGAACACCCCTGCTTACTCCTCATGGAGCAAAATAAACTATACTCACTTTTAGTATTAATCCATAGATTAATCTAAGGGCCATATTCTAAAATCACTAACTTATTCCAAACCCAATATATCTATATTTTATTTTCATATTTAATGTTTTTAATTCATATTTTGGTATCACATATACCCTTTTTCAATTAAAATCCAATCAGTCATGTGTTTTTCACCCGTGAAATGATTATAATACCCTAAAATATTTGTGAAAATATATTTATGTCACCCAAAATTATGTAAAAAGACAGATTTATTCTCACATTAAGAATCTTGATGGACCAAATTGCCCTTTTTCTATTTATATAGTCACGTAGTCTCTCCTATTTCACATATCTCTTTCTAATTTCATATTTTTGCAATTTCCAACATCAATTTGAGCCTTTGTGCACGTGGAAGCTCAAGTTCCTCGGCGTTTGTTCGGTTCTCCTCTGTACATCAAGTAAGCGATGACATTACTCGTATTCATGGTCTTGATGAAGTAATGACAAGAGAATTAGTAGAATTTGAAGAGGGTACAATAGGCATTATTTTGTATTTGGTATCAAACAATGTACAATTTTAGGAATTTTATCAATTAGATCTATAAAAATAATTCATAATTGAGTTTACTGAAATTAAGATTATAAGATGTTATAATGACTTTTAACTTGGGCTTGAGGTTTAAAATTTATGAATTTGAGGTTTACTAGAATTTTAGGGCTTTTATCAAATTAAGTTTGTATAAAAGGAATTTACATCTAATTTCTATGTTAATTATAATTATATAAGTAATCTTCCCAGTATCCAATCAAGGAAATAAGATGACGATGACGATTAAAACCCACAAGGGTATATACTATATAGATAATTCACCATTCAAGATATTTTTAAATATGAAAGATTAACGTGGGTATAAGCGTATTTTCATTTATCCGGCCACGGGTATGATGGTCGATCATTTTGAGAGGAAAAATGATAAATATCCAAAATGTAATAGAGGCGAGCGTAATTTGACAAATCACCTGAGGAGAAAATTGTAATTCACCCTAATTATAAATTTGAATAACTGATCACTTATTACTCCCTCATCTATATTAATATCCCGATCACAACCCTCATATTTCAATTATTTCATAAACACTCCCTTGATTTTAATATGAAATCATCTTTCCTCGAAATATACTATAAAAGAAAGGGTAAAGGGCAAGAAACCCCCCAAACTATACTCTCTCCCAACTAACCCCCTAATCTTTCAAAGTGGCACAAAACCCCCCAATCTATCCCTATAGTGCAAAAATTCAAAAAACTAATTTTATTAATTACACTTCCACCCACTCCTATTTTATTAATTACACTTCCACCCCTTATTACTATAAATATATATATATATATATATATATATATATTACAAAAATTACAATTTGATTTTTTTTTATAAAATTCTAAACAAACATATAAAATTCATAAATATATATATATATACAATTGGTAAAAAAATATATAAAATTTGAAAAAACAAATAAAATTCAAAAAATATATAAAATTTGAAACAATATATAAAATTCGAAAGAAACATATAAAATTTGAAATATATATATAAAATTTGTAAACAATATATAAAATTTGAAAAAACATATAAAATGCTAAATATATATATAAAATTCAAATATATATATAAAAAGTATGACTGAAGTTTAAGTGGACAAGCTTCATAGTCATTAGCCACATTAACGGATCCTCTCCAACTCTCTTTCTCTCTCTACCAATTTCCTCTCTATCACTATCACTTTTCCTCTCTACAAATAAATATAAAATAAAAATAAAAAATATATAAAAATATTTTAATCAAAATTATATAAAATAAAAATCAAAATAAAAAATTAATCGATTAACTATACCGATTAAAGGGTCCCTTGGTACCCAAATCTAGGGGTGCACATGCTCCGGTTCGCTTCCGATTCCGACCGAAATCGGAATCGAACAGATACTTTCGGTTCCTTAAAAATGAGAACCGGAACCGAATTATTAATTTTGATTCAAATATTAATATATTCACGGTGCGGTTCGCTTTCAATTTCGACTGAAACCGGAATCTAACCGATACTTTCGGTTCTTTAAAAATGAGAATCGGAACCGAACCGTTAATTTTGATTCAAATATTAATATATTTAGTTCCAATTAAAATATTTTAATAAAGTATTGGTTCGATTCCGATTTCGGTCACCATCGTGGGGCATGTGTCGCAATCGTGACCCTTGAAATAGCTCTGTAGAAAGCTGGAAAGGATCTGTTACCTTGGCTAATGACTCTAAGGCTTGTCCACTTAAACTTCAATCACACTGTTTATATATATATTTGAATTATATATATATTTTAGAATTTTATATGTTTTTTGAATTTTATATATTGTTTACGAATTTTATATATTTGTTTCGAATTTTATATGTTTTTTTTTTAATTTTATATGTTTCTTTCGAATTTTATATATTGTTTCAAATTTTATATATTTTTTCGAATTTTATATGTTTTTTCAAATTTTATATATTTTTTATGAATTATATATATATATATTCAAATTTTATATGTTTGTTTTGAATTTTATATGTTTATTTCGAGTTTTATAAAAAAAAATCAAATTGTAATTTTTGTAATATATATATTTTGTAATAAAGGGTGGAAGTGTAATTAGTAAAATAAGAGGGGATGGAAGTGTATTTTTATATTATAGCTAAGGGGTAAAGTGCATGTTTTAAATAGTTTGGGGGGTGGTTTTTAAATTAGGGGGGTTTCTTGCAAAAGCTTAATATGGGGGTTTTCCTTGCCCTTTACCCTAAAAGAAATAAAAAGGCAAAAGAGCATAAAACCTCCATGCTTTCTAAGGGTTGCAAAATATTTTTTATCCCCATTTCACTACCTCACATTTCTAAGGGTTGCAAATTGCTCCCTTTTGTCTATATTAAATTCCTAAAAAAGATATAAAATTAAAAAATATATATATTAAATTTCAAAAAAAAATTATAAAATTCAAAAAATATATATATAAAATTTGAAAATAAATATATAATTTTTTTAACAAAAACATATAAAGTTCAAAAAATATATAAAATTCACAAAAATTAAAAAATTAAAAAATAAATATAAAATTTGAAAAAAAAAATATAATTTTGATTTTTTTATAAAATTCAAAAATAAATATAAAATTCAAAATATATATATAAAATTAAAAAAAAACAAATAAAATTTGTAATATATATATAATTTGAATATATATATATATATATATATATATAAAATTAAAAAAAAAACATATAGAATTTACTTTTTTACAAATAGTTGTGTAAATGGAAATATAAAAAATACGTTCAATACACCAAAACAACATTTAAATAACCAAAGTACAATACACCAAAATAACATTTGGCAGAAACATATTATTTTTAATTTTATTTTTGTTTTTTAATTTTATATATATTTTATATAAAATTTGAATTTTGGTTTTAGTTGAGCGTAACAAACCATTATTAATCTTCTGGTCACATTGGGTATGCATTGACTGACTACCTCTATCTGGTTATTTGATCTCCAATGTCAAAAGTGTAGGAGATGAATTGATTTAACAACATAACACTATTTGATTTTATCAATTAATGAGGTTTTTGGAAAAAAATAAAAATAAATTCTATGTTTGTAAAAAATCTAATTTTATATGTTTTTCGAATTTTATATATATTTTTTGAGTTATTTATTTTCGAATTATATATATATGTTTCGAATTTTATATGTTTTTTTTTCTAATTTTATATATATTGTTTTCGAATTTTATATTTATTTTTAAAATTTTTTATTTTTTTGAATTTTATATCTTTTTTTGAATTTGAAATATATAAAAAGGGACAATTTGTAACTCATAAAAATATGAGGGTAGTGAAATAAGTGTATAAAAAGCATAGAAGCATAGGGGTTTTATGGTTTTTTTTTTTTTTGCCAATAAAAAATAATAAAGTGACCCTAGAAGTCCGAACCGCGTGTGAGAGTGTATAATCGAAGTATATCACTCACAGGCCCATAAATACGTCAACGCCCTTAGTCACCTCCCTCAACAACGCCGGCATCAATTTCCCAAACCCTCCTCTCTTTATACACACATACATATATACATACACACACATCACACCTATACATACAGATATATATATATTTCTTATATTTAGACTCGATTGTAGTGACAACGATACAGCTCAACCGTGTCTCCGGCGATAGCATCCTCTTCGATCTCTGATCTGCTTGGAGCAAACAGTTGCCATGTCGGTCAGTATTCAACTAATCATCATCCATTTCTCTCATATCCATATATATATGTGTGTGTGTATATATAACTGTATATAGATGTCCTCGATTGGCGCATTTCAACTTGATTGTGAGCTGAATTTGCTAGTCGGTTTTGATTGATGTATAGATCTGTTTTGTATTTGCACATACAATGTTAGTTGTACTGGAATTGTATGTTCAAGCATGTAAATTCGTTTTTCATATTCAGATTAAATTCAGCTTAAATCAGGAAGCCAGACATTTTATTCTGTGAATTAACAATTTTCGCTACTTTATTTTGCTGTATGTGCCTCACGATAAATTTTTGTTATGTTTAATTTGTCCATCACCAAGTGTAGAACTAGTGCTTGTTCGTTGTGGTCTTCCATGCTAAGATCTCGTGAATGTTGTATTATTTATGACTATTACTGTTATTATTAATGTATTTATTACTAAATTTTTATGTATTATATGTCTCAATTGCATCATCAAATCAATCCTTCGTGCTTAGATCTTGTGAATATTTCATTTATTATTATAATTATTGTTGTTATTGTTATTTTATGTGATGCAGCTTGTGGATACTTCATAGTAGTGATGCCCATCAAATTTTGTGCTTGTATTTGTGGGTTTCCTTAACTTGATTTGGGTCTTTTGTTATTATATAATCTCGATGAAAAGGAACCCAAAAGAAAGAATTGGATATAGTTAGTACTTTATTTGGTAGAGTGTGAAAGGTTGGAACGGAAGGTGGGTGGGATAGAGGAAGTTGTCGTGGGGAAAGGATTGGGCATTTCCTTCTGTTTGGTTGTACGATAATGTGAGGAAAGAAAGTGGTGTTTTATACATTTTACCATTATATCAATATCATACGTAAATGGTTTTGTGAAAAGGGTGGAAATATCTAAAACACGGGGGTGCCTTTATTCTCATCCTTTTTCTCCATTTGGGTATACATATAAATGGGGTGACCCAAGGAATTGCCTTCATTTCTCTCTATTCATCCCTCTCCCTTTTCCTCCTATTAAATAATGAAAGGCCTATTCATTAGTCCTCTATCTCTTTCATGTCATTTTCTTCCTCCTGCTTTCTTCTCCTACCAAGCAGAAAACTAATAAGAAAATTGTAATTATTAATCTAGAATTATATACTTTCTTTCAAGGAAAAGCTATCATAGTTACTGGTTTAGCAATAAAAACTTATTTCCCATTATGCTTGCTCACAAAGTTAATTATTGAATAGTCCATAACTTGAAAAAGAAATACATTATACAGTCTAATTGTCTCACAAATGTGCTAATTAAGAAATTGAAAACTCACTTTTTCTGGAAGTCTCGGGTTTGAAACCTCAAACAATCCTACAATGACGGGAACCTCGTGCACTAGGCTAGCCCTTATGTGTGATACGTCCCTCTCTCTCCCATGCACCTATTGATAATGATTTTTTTTGTTTTTATAAAAAGAAGCAAATAACAGGCATGTAATTGAACTGTTGTGTAAGTTATCACTTCCTATGTAACGCAATTCTTCCTGCTTAACCAAGTAGATTTACGTTCAAGGAGGTTGTTACGGAATTTTCTATAATGTCTACTCTTCCTCATTGAATAAACTTGAAAGAAAATAAAATTTACTCCTGGCCTATTAGGATTAGATTTTATCCATATATTAAGCAATTATGTGTGAATAGTCAATTAGATTTTCTTGTCTTGTTGCCTGTCATGTAATTGGACTGATATAAACGATTGATCTTTGCTTAGGATAAGCATTACGAACCATCTGCCATATGGCCCTTATGAGTAATAACAAGAATGTTAGCTATTGATTATTCTTTTCCTTTCCAATTTAGAAACAACTTCTGATGAAAGTACTATTTTTTGTCATGAAATGAAAACATCTAGGGTGTTGTTTAGCTGACATATTGATGGAGAAACTTTGAGAATGCGGATACAATACTCTAAAGTATCTTGGATAAGTGTCCGCTGAATGCATGGCGCAAAAATTCACCTAACAACAGGTCATTCAGGCTTCACTTAGACATTATGCCATAGCAAAACCTTGAACCATGTGAATAATTTCCTTGCTAATGAAGTAAGTCATTGTTGGAAACTCGGAGTGTCTCAAGCCAAAGAAGGGATTAGTAGCACTGGCCTGAATAGTGTATTGTATTGCAACCAGATTTCTTACATGTGTCTATGAAGTGGAACATGACATAAACCATCAATTGGGCATTATACGCTTTTTTAGTAGAAAGATAGAAGCAATCCTGTATCTACCATTCCTTTTTTATGTGGGTAGACTAATAGTATACAGTAGTTTTCTGATTTTCTTCTTATTGGGATTCAGTTGACCTATTTAGAATTCTTCGTGTCTCTGCTTGAAATAAGTGCATGGATTGCTTCCATTTGTCCTTCCATGCTTAATCTTTTAGGTTATTAGGGCCAAAAGTCTCATGTTTAAATCTCATCTGTCACCTTGGTAACTAAAATTAAAACTTGTGTTGGACCAAAAAAAGGCCAGATGTGAGAGGGCGTGTTGAAGGATATACTGGCTTAAGCTTTTATAGTAGAGGGATAGTGTAACACCCCGCTCCAACACTTGGTATAATATTGTCCGTTCTGGGCCCAGCCCGCACGGTTTTGCTCTTGAGCTCCTCCCAAAAGGCCTCATACCAATTGGAGACAACACTGCACATATAAGCACATCCCAGACCTCTACCCGGGCGATGTGGGACATCACAGATAGTAACAAGTTTAAATGAAATTCTTGTCTTCTAAGATATATATATATACACATATTTGAATTTTTTTCCAAGGCATGAGTAGGAATATGTTTATTGGTTACTTGAGGTTTAATTATATGAACTCTATGTGGGAAATTTGAGTTCCATATAACTTTTGTTTTAGTCCTGTATTATAATTGTAGTGTTCTGCTTGCAGGATGTTTATAGAGTTTGGAATTATATAGAGAAATTGTTAGAATAGGTAAAAAATAAAGAGTTGTATTTATGAAGCTTGAAGTTGGCAAAAATAATGTATATATGTTGTGGTAAGTAGGCTTTCATTTAATGGTGCTCAGAAGAAGTGCAGCCCAAGGAATACAATTACATGCATGCTTACATTCAAAGACACATTTATATGTGTGTATATATATATGGATTTTGGGTGTTTTTGTTTACTTCTCTCTTGCATCATATGCTTCAAATGTTCTCCTTCCATAAGCAATGTACCTCCTTTCTATCTTTACAAGACTAGTATCAGTAGCAATCTTAGGGCCTTAGTCACATATAAGTAATTGCAGACAGCATTATGTCGAAATTTCTAGGAGTTGTCTTACATCAACATGGCGTTAAGGCTACCAGACCCTTGTTCATTAGTATTACCACATGTTAGGGCCATATTGAATTTGGATTCCATATGTTTCAGACTTCATAAACTATTTTGATAATCGCCTACCTTCTCTTTTATACGGTTTGATATCTCCAGTTCAGTGTTCATTTTGTTTTCCTAAATTTTACTCGTTCAATATCTAAAACAGGACTTGTGCTCAACGACACTTGCACACACATGCACTTATTTATCCTATAATTTATTTTTACACTATAAGAAAGAGGACATGTTTCTCCTAACTAGACAACCAACCTAACCAAGAGTACAATGTTATTGTTCGTTGTTCCTTAAATACAGATTATTAGTATAATTGATGGTTTGTGAAAATTCATCTGGGTGTCCGAGATGGAAGATTTCTCTTTGGTGGTTGACCTTTTGACCTTTCACATTATGTGATGGAGGTAGGGGGCTTTTATCATTCATTTTTATGATGGTAGGTGGCAGTGCCCAGAATATGTCTCACTTATCCAAGGAAATTGGCGTCGTAACTCATAAGGTTTCTGGTATCGGTTGTAAATTTGGGAGATTATATGAAACAAAAATGTTGTTTGAAAATTTTATTTTTCTATGTTTAAAAATAAGTCAATCGGTTGATGGAAATCCGGATTTTTATTGAACTGAAGCTTTGAGGTAGGCAATTGAACTATGGCAGCTGCCATATAACTTGTAATACAGGATTCCTCTTTGAGTAGCTTGGGTTTTAATGGTTTTCAGATGATGTGCTTGGATTGCGTGCCACAATTTCTTCTATTGTTAAGACAATCTCTTGTTTAACTTCTTAATGTCAAGAACTTGAAATAGTTCTATCTTTCCCAATTTTTATTGGGATTTTTTTTTCTCTTTCTTTGTTGTTTTCTTTTCAATCCCAGAGTTCTTGTAAGCTAGGGCTGTATGGCAAGCAAATGCCAAGATTCATCTTATTGAGTTTGGAACTTTCACTAAAATAGAATAACCATATGTTTGACTGTTGCTGTGATTCCCCGTCATTTGTTTCACTTTACTTCGATCATACATACCCTCAACGAGATACTTAATGAGTTAGCTACAACACGGCGAGGTTGGTGTGCACAAAACGTATTATCCATTGTTTTCGGGCAGTACTAGTGGGATATCTGAACCTTTATTCCCAACCTTAGGTCTCTCCGGGTTAGAAAATAGAAATTATTTTTTGAAGTAAACAACTTCGATCAAATAATATTCTAATTTCCCTGAATTATTCAGCCAATCTTGACCAACATTATGAAATAACAAGGTACAATACATCAATCCCATATAGTTTGATCTGTATTTTCCCCAATATATGACAATGATAGTGACACATTACACTTGTTACACCTTAGGATTTGCTTGCCTCCTCTTGTTGCTTTATTTTTCGAGAATTTTATTCCAAGAAAGACAAGTTTTTTAAGTTAATCCGAATCGTTCAAATACTAATTCCTTATGAATTGCGACTGTTGACCAGCTGGGATATCACAGTGGTATTGATCTTTATCTGTGTATGAGGGGTCACTTCATCGTCTTAAAAATTTTATAGTCTGGTTGTTTGAGTTTTTGTGGTTTTGAACATTGGGAATTTAATTGCAAATGTATGATTTGAAATAAAGTCTGTCATGACCACTGTAAATACATTTTCTTCGTTGTGCTTCCTCTTTAATCGACCTTGCTTTTTGGATTTTGTGGTTACTCACCTGGAAGTTCAAAATTTGCTTAAATTAAACAATAAAGCCAATTTTGAGAATAAGCAAAAGTGAAACTCGGCGTGGCAATTTTCAGATCTGTCATCTTTAGTGTGTACTTTCTTTATTCTCAAACTCATTGGTTACTGCTTTTTGGATTTTGTGGCTACTCACCTGGAAGTTCAAAATTTGCTTAAATTAAACAATAAAGCCAATTTTGAGAAGAAGCAAAATTGAAACTCGGCCTGGCAATTTTCAGATCTGTCATCTTTAGTGTGTACTTTCTTTATTCTCAAACTCATTGGTTACTGATTATCTCGAAAAACAATACCTGCTTAGTAGCATACTTCCTTGTATCGTACATACCTAATCTATTTACTCATTTGGTTTTGATATGCTTTCATAGTTTTTAATATTCTTCTGTAAGCTTCTTTTATACCTTTCTATATACTTTTAAGAATTCATAACATCTTTATATTTACCTCTTGCTTGACAGCTCATTAACATATATAAAATTCAATATATATATATATAATCCTTTGGCACACTACAATAGTATATTCAAACAAAATTATCCAAAAGAAAAAATGGGTAGGAAAATCATAATCAAGAGAACCAATGAGAGTTGAGCAATACAATCCAAGAAAGTGCTCTTCCACTATATTTGATTTTTTTTTTTCAAAAAAAATTAGATGTCACAATAGAGTATGGTCATAGTTTTAAAATAATTTGTGGTGTTAAAAGTGCTTTTTTAGAAGTCAATTGCTTTTTTCCATTTCCATGCAATAAACAAAGTGCGGATTGAACTAACCCTTTTTGAATGCGGAAGGTTCAACAGAATCTACCCATTCATGTGATTTAATAATAAAGTGTTATGATTTTATTCCTAATTAAAATTAAAATTATATTTATGTTTTTGAGATATTTTATTTGATAGGTAATATGATTTTTTTGAATTTTATATGTTTTCGAGATATTTTATTTGATTGGTAATATGGTTTTTTTTCAAATTTATATATATATTTTTCGAATTTTATATATTTTTTTACGAATTTTATATATATTTTTACGAATTTTATATGTTTTTTTTTAAATTTATATGTTTTGTTACAAATTTAATATATTTTTTTGAATTTCATATGTTTTTTTTAATTTTATATATTTTTTTTACGAATTTTATATATATTTTTATGAATTTTATATATTTTTTTGAATTTTATATTTTTTTAATGAATTTTATATATTTTTTTACGAATTATGTATATATTTTTTGAATTTTATATGTTTTTTTGGAATTTAATTAAACTTCAGGGGTATTTTGGTCCAAAATTATATGGAGGGGGCAAGCTGATACATTTTGCTAATCATAGGGGGTTTTCTGAAATGGAGGGGGGTTAGTTGATCAAAAATGAAACTATAGAGGGGTTTACTGATAATAGCCCTTACAAATAAGTCGATCGGTTGGTGGAAATCCGGATTTTTATTGAACTGAAGCTTTGAGGTAGGCAATTGAACTATGGCAGCTGCCATATAACTTGTAATTCAGGATTCCTCTTTGAGTAGCTTGGGTTTTAATGGCTTTCGGATGATGTGCTATGATTGTGTGCCACAATTTCTTCTATTGTTAAGACAATCTCTTGTTTAACTTCTTAATGTCAAGAACTTGAAATAGTTCTATCTTTCCCAATTTTTATTGGGATTTTTTTCTCTCTCTTTGTTGTTTTCTTTTCAATCCCAGAGTTCTTGTAAGCTAGGGCTGTATTGCAAGCAAATGCCAAGATTCATCTTATTGAGTTTGGAACTTTCACTAAAATAGAATAACTTAATGTTTGACTGTTCCTGTGATTCCCTGTCATTTGTTTCACTTTACTTCAATCATACCTACCCTCAACGAGATACTTAATGAGTCAGCTACAACACGGCGAGGTTGGTGTGCACAAAACATATTATCCATTGTTTTCGGGCAGTACTAGTGGGATATCTGAACCGTTATTCCCAACCTTAGGTCTCTCCAGGTTAGAAAATAGAAATTATTTTTTGAAGTAAACAACTTTGATCAAATAATATTCTAATTTCCCTGAATTATTCAGCCAATCTTGACCAACATTATGAAATAACAAGGTACAATGCATCAATCCCGTATAGTTTGATCTATATTTTCCCCAATATATGACAATGATAGTGACACATTACACATGTTACACCTTAGGATTTGCTTGCCTCCTCTTGTTGCTTTATTTTTCGAGAATTTTATTCCAAGAAAGACAAGTTTTTTAAGTTAATCCGAATCGTTCAAATACTAATTCCTTATGAATTGCGACTGTTGACCAGCTGGGATATCAAAGTGGTATTGATCTTTATCTGTGTATGAGGGGTCACTTCATGGTCTTAAAATTTTTATAGTCTGGTTGTTTGAGTTTGTGTGGTTTTGAACATTGGGAATTTAATTGCAAATGTATGATTTGAAATAAAGTCTGTCATGACCACTGTAAATGCATTTTCTTCGTTGTGCTTCCTCTTTAATCGACCTTGCTTTTTGGATTTTGTGGTTACTCACCTGGAAGTTCAAAATTTTCTTAAATTAAACAACAAAGCCAATTTTGAGAAGAAGCAAAATTGAAACTCGGCGTGGCAATTTTCAGATCTGTCATCTTTAGTGTGTACTTTCTTTATTCTCAAACTCATTGGTTACTGCTTTTTGGATTTTGTGGTTACTCACCTGGAAGTTCAAAATTTGCTTAAATTAAACAATAAAGCCAATTTTGAGAAGAAGCAAAATTGAAACTCGGCCTGGCAATTTTCAGATCTGTCATCTTTAGTGTGTACTTTCTTTATTCATAAACTCATTGGTTACTGATTATCTCGAAAAACAATACCTGCTTAGTAGCATACTTCCTTATATTGTACATACCTAATCTATTTACTCATTTGGTTTTGATATGCTTTCATAGTTTTTAATATTCTTCTGTAAGCTTCTTTTATACCTTTCTATATACTTTTAAAAATTCATAACATCTTTATATTTACCTCTTGCTTGACAGCTCATTAACATTCCTGCACCTAACCCATATTGATAATCCTTGCTTCATGCTATCTGCACTTGCAGTGATCTTTTATGGATCTTCTATCCATGAGATCTCTTTAAATTTGAGCTTCGAAAACAGAATGTATCGTAGTGGTTTTGGCTGTCATCTGAACATCATATCTGTGACATTAGTGGGCTATTTCTGACCCCATAAAATGTTTTTATGTTTGACATGAATGGGCTGTTATTTGAACATGAATTTATTGACAATGGCGCTTCATCTTTACGTTAGTTAGTCCCTGTTAATCTGAGGTATCATTTTGTTCACTCTTCAGTATATCTTATTTGGTACAATACATAGTATTTGTATTTACAGAGGCACGCATGAGTGTTGCATTTTGACCTGATTGTGTGCTATAATTTTCTAAATGTGGAAACAGTAGTATCACTGCTCTTGTATTAATCTTCTACTTCCAAATTAGAAGGTTGGTTCCAGTCCCCATAGACAGACACACACACACACACATATGGCTTCATTTTCAGTAGGCAATATAGTGGGTATAATGAAAACCAGCAACCATCCATGGCTAGACATTTTTATAGCTATTCATACATATGGGGGATATGTACTATGTATTTCATGCAACAAATCCCATATACTTATCGCTGACGGGTGGGAATGTCTTTAATATCATTTCTTAGAAAAGTATTAATTACTTTGGCTTATAAAAGTATTAATAAACAAGGGGACTTTGGGTTGAGCCAAGTATATTGACAAGGAACGCTGTCGATTCCATACAATCTAAAGAAAAGTTTTATAGTTCATAATAGGCCAGTCAAGGAGATGGTTGGAGTTCTTATATGATATGGCTCGTCATTGTTCCTAACGGTTGCTCCAAATATAGGGCTTTGGGCATTATCGAGAACCTCCGTCTCCTCTTCAATTACCCCATCAGACTCCCCAGCCCTTCCAACGTTAACTACAAAAATAAGGTTGCCATTTTCTGTACCGGCGACAGCACTGGCTCCACCCAAGTTGATAGAGTTTACTTTTACATCAAAATTATGTACAAAATTAAGTGGAACATTTCAGAATTTAAATGAAAGAATTTAATGAGAGTATACAACTGAAGTTTAGGTATGAATTTTTTTCTTATCTATTACTTTACATTTATCAGGTGCAATTAATCTGTTGGGTTTTGGATTATTGTATGCCTTCGGAAAATATTCTTTAATGCTACGGACCAACCAACTTATCTATCCGTATGCTGTCCCTGTTACTATTATTTACACTTGGCTCGGGAAGTCATAATTTCATATTTTTTGATGATTGCATGTTGTAAAAGGAATGACATCAAGTTATTTCATTTTCTCTACAGATAAGAACTGTCAAAGTCAGCAATGTTTCCTTAGGGGCATCTGAGCAAGACCTCAAGGAGTTCTTTTCCTTTTCCGGTGATATTGAATATGTTGAAATGCAGAGGTTACTACCTGAAGTAGTTTCACAGCTTTTCTTTTTTTATCTTTCTTTATCTTTACTATTTGAACTTCTTTCTAATAAGCTGTTTATGCAGTGATAATGAGCGGTCTCAAATTGCGTTTGTAACCTTCAAGGATTCACAAGGAGCAGAGACTGCAGTTCTTCTTTCGGTGATTCTACTTATCTGGATATTTTAATACTACATTAGTTTTCTTATGTGATTAGCACAGATATGTATTCATTTATTTTCCGCATATCCCAAGTTGATTGGACATATGAAGAGGATTTTTTAAATTTCATAAATTTCACTTTCACGGCTTGAATGAACTTTCCTTGGAAATCATTGTATTCACCTATTTATAGCATGTTCAATTATTGAAATGTATTATGCCCTCATCATAAGCATAACCTAATAGTAAATCTTTTTTATATTTAATCACTAGATAGTAGATATTTTCATTGTATCACGCGTGCTGAGTTTTAATTTCTACCAAATGAAAGGCTCCAGGAAAGTCAAAGTATGTGTCAAACTATTAATATTCACTGAAATTCAAAGTTGGTATCCTTGTACTGGCCTCAGTAAGGAATGCAGAATATTATTTATATATGGGCAAAATACATTGACCTCCCCTGAGGTTTGGTTCAAAACTTATACCTACCGGTTATGTTTGCCATTTATTGCACTGTAAAAACTTGATGGTTGACACATAATCTCAACAACCCCATCCCTTGAATCTTTGAGCCGAATCTGTTAGTGAATTTCGGTGGAAAAACTCAAATATTTTTAGTTATGACAAAAAGACATAAAACATTGACAAAAATACCCTTTGGTCAAGTACTTCAGGAATTACCAAATCATGCAAGTTGACCTATGAGACCGCATTTGGACCCCATTTGCATTTCTCTCCCTCTTATGTTTTCATTCTGAACTTTAAAATGCAACATCATGGAGCCTTAGCTTGCACACTAATCACATTGAGTACATTTACCTCCTAGATTACAATAATTATTGTAGCATCTTCAACTTTCATTGAACAGGTTATTATCTTAAGGAAAATTACACCAACTCCCCCTCAGGTTCAGTCGAATTACATAGTGTTCCCCTCTTGTTTGACAAATTAAACGGATCTTCATGAAATTTGTAGATTGTTGACACATCCCTCCTATCTCTACATGGCAAGTCTTGGTATTCTATAAATTTTAAGGAAAATATATGGTGCCCTATTGCCTTATTTGGTATAAGAGAAACTTATTTTGCCTAACATGTTTATGTGGTCACAGGGAGCAACAATAGTTGATCTATCTGTTAGCATAGCTCTGGATCCAGATTACAAGCTTCCTCCCGCTGCTTCGGCACCACCCCTTGTAGGAATCATCCAGACTCTTTAAAGTCTCTTTTTAACACAAAGGATGAGTGTTACTGACCTGTTGTTTTTTAAACTTCGCAGACAACAGAAAACAAAAGTCCAGGTGGTGCTGAATCTGCTTTCCACAAGGCAGAAGACGTTGTCAGCAGCATGCTTGCGAAGGGCTTTGTTTTAGGCAAAGATGCGGTCAATAAAGCGAAGTCCTTTGACGAGAAGCACCAGTTGACTTCGTCGGCCACAGCTAAAGTAGCTTCCCTTGACAAAAAAATCGGGCTTAGCGAGAAGATAAGCATTGGTACTTCTGCTGTCAATGACAAAGTTCGGGAAGTAGATCAGAAATTTCAGGTTTCCGAGAAAGCTAAATCAGCTTTTGCAGCTGCTGAGCAAAAGGTCAGTAGTGCCGGATCAGCCATAATGAATAACCGTTACGTGTTTACTGGGGCTACTTGGGTAACCGGCGCTTTCAACAAAGTTGCCAAGGCAGCTGGAGAAGTTGGCCAAAAGACGAAAGAGAAGGTGGGAACAGCTGAAGATGAACAGAGAAGGAAAATGGTGGATGACTTCGCTCAGGTTCATTTGTCCGAGTCTCCTAAGGCTTCTGCACCAAACGAGCCGCCTCCTCCAAAGTATGAAGAGGTAAAAGGTTTGATCCTCTGATACACTACTTCTGTAAATATCTCGGTTGAACTTCTGGATTCGGTTATCTTTGATATCTTGCTCCATCCTTTCGTCAAGGAGTGGCGAATGTAGAACGATGTGCCATTGTAGTCGGATACAAATCCCATTGATTGTGTTTTCTTCTTTATTTCTTTTTAAAACCTTTAATAAACTGAACTTTCATGAGATATCTCGAGTTCCATTTATCATTTCTAATTTTTACCAGGCTCGGATGAATAGTTGGGTTTCGGTGTAGGACTTTTCTCCGTGAGGTTTCTGATATGGGTTTCTCACACTAGGAAGACTTTGAGATAGCATGTCTCTCAGTCCCCATTGGATTTTCATAATGTCGTGTATTTTACATTCAGAATATATGTATGGACATCAACGAATCTTTGTCTTTCTGGTCTTCTCTCTAGATAGGGGTACATGTTTGGGTTTCACTTCTCTAATAGGTACCCAAAGATGCATAAAAGAGAGAACTACAAGAATATAGGAGGTTCTATAAGAAATATTTACTTCACACATCTTACAAGATACAAATCAACTTGGATTCACCAATTGGCATTGGTCCAGATCATATGATATATATATATATATTTAATGGTAAGAAACTCATATTACACCCACAATGTCTTCTAAGAGGCTCGAACCCTCACTTTTCCAATTGGGGGGTGAGGTTATACCATTGTAACACATGTGCGCTAGTAGATCATATGATATTTCCTTCCGGAATAAAGATTTTTTCATGGCCAGGCAATATTGTGGATGTTTGTGCATTTGCTAGAATATTTGGATCACAAAAATAGAGAAAATCAAGTTGATTACCGGATTTTGATGAATATGTATTGTAGATTGTGAATGGGCATTTTTTTGGAATGAAATTTATTCTAAAAAATAAAAATTCATTTCGCCAGTAAGCCTATGGAATAGGCATTCTATTCTCTAATAATAATAAAAAAATGTTTCATTTTTTATTTAGTGATTCTCCTCATTCCATTCTTATCTTTATTCCATTTCAATTTTGTTGTTGCATTTTTTGCTTGAAAACTTGAAAAAGAATTGGAGTAACCAGACGCAGGCTTGGTTTTCACTCAATGGCTTTCAATTTGTTTACTCATTGATTTAATTATTGAAGAGTGAACTAGAAGGCATTCCATAAACGTAATTCTAGAGGTGGCAAACGGGCGGGTCAATACCGGATCACTAACCCATTCTCAACACGCTATAACGGGTCGAGAATGGGTCGAGTCATAAATGGGTCAGATCGGGTTGACCCGACCCGCATTATATATATATATAATATAAATGTAATTCAAAATTTTTAAAAAATTATCCAAAGTGCATATAACTTTTAAAAATAAAGTAAATTATATAAATTAGTAACAATTTGGCTATTGTTATTTTTTAGACACTATTAAGCAAATTTGATGAACGTTTTGCCAAATTCATAAGAAAATATAATATTACAGAATAAAATATAAAATATAAATTTCTAAACTCTTTATTTACCGAAAACTCAAGTAAAAAAAACAATACAATTGAACAAAAATATTATCAAAACAAACATCTAAAGACTTCAAAGAAAGACCAAATTCAATATTTTATAACTCTAACATTGTGATTTTTCCATTTAGCTTTCATTATTAGACTAAGGATAAAGTGAATAAAACCCCTCTCAACTATTGCCCCATGAGCAAAAAAATCCCCTCAACTATCCCAATTGGATGCAATTTACCCCATTCCCATTGCAAAATTACAATTTTACCCTTACAAAAATAAAATAAATTATTTTAAGGATTAATTAATATATATAAAATTTAAAACATATATATAATTCAAAAAACAATATATTAAATTTTGAAAAAAAATTAAAACTCAAAACAAATATATAAAATTCAAAATATATATATATATATATAATTCAAAAAATATATATTAAATTTCAAAAATAAATTAAAATTCGAAACAATATATTAAATTTTGAATGAAAAATATAAAATTCGAAAAATATATATATAATTTGAAAAATATATATAAAATTCGAAAATAATATATAAAATCCAAAAATAATATATAAAATTCAAAAACAATATATAAAATTCAAAAAAATATAAATTTTGAAACAAATATATATATTTTGGAAAATATATATAAAAGAAGACCAATAATTGATGTTAGTGGTAAGTAGTTTGATTCACTTCATTAGAAAAGATATGACATTCTACCAATATATATATTTTTTCAAATTTTATTTTTTGAAATATATATATATATTTTTTTTCGAATTTTATATATGTTTTTCAATATTTATATATTTTTTCCAAATTTTATATATATTTTTTATTTTATATATTTTTTCAAATTTTATATATATTTTCGGAATTAATATATATTTTTTTAATTTTATGTACTTTTTCAAAATTTATTTTAGGAATAAATGTGTCATTTACAAATTGAGGGCATACATTGCACCCAATTAATAATTGAATGTAGTTTTTTGTAGTTGAGGGGTTTTGTGCACTTTAGACTAATAATTGTAATTTAGGCATATTTGAAACATACATTAACACGGGATGTGTCTATATATATATATGTATGTGTTAATGTTTGTTTCAAATATGCCTAAACTAAGCACAGATCTTATAAACTTTTATGCATATAAGCTTTCATTATTAGACTAATAATTATAATTTAGGCATATTTGAAACATCTGTAAACCTATATATACACACACACCAACGAGCTAACATAGATATCTACACATTCATGTATATGTATATATATAGGGTCAAATGCAATAAATCCCCCTATATTATTCTCTCTTTCTTCAAATACCCCCCTGATCTATTGTTTTGACAAAAAAACCCATACTATCCCGTTTTTAACACTTAACCCCTCTCATCTATGCGCACAGTTAGAGGACCGTTAGTTTCTTCCATGTGCATATCACGTGATTGGTTTAGGGCAAAAAAATGGCCAAATAGCCCCTTATTACCGTTGCCAAAAATTGGAAAAATACGCATTCTTCTTCCTCTTCTTCTCAAAGCTCACGAGCCTCAATTTTTGTCTCTCAAACACTCCATTTGCCCTAAACCAATCACGTCCCCAATCTCAATCATACTCACGCTCACACTACCATTGCAGTTAGTATTCATCAATTGAAGCTTAATTTGTGAATCCGTCCTCAATCTCAACCTCTATCTGAAACCCTAATCCCCAAATCATGAACAATTGTATCCAATTCAATTCAACCCCTTCGCAATCAATTCAGGAAATTGAACCCTAATCCCCAATTTAGAACCCTAACTCTCAAAGCCCAAATTAGATTCACACCCAAATCCCCAATCCCCAAATTTTGCGAAAGTGCAGAAAGAGGTGTTGTTATTGCCTCTGCTTCGGCCCAAGCTCATTACCATTAGAGTCCCTGTTATCACCACGCCGATCACCACCGTCACCAACAACAGCACCCAAAGGACGATATTGCGATTCTTCCAGTACTCTTTCATCATAGTGAAGCACAAAATTGTAAAACACATCCACCTAAAACCAAAAAAAATTAAAAGCTTAGCATGGGTATTTGTAATAACTTACTGTACTGTACTGATTTTCAAATTGGCAATATCTATGTATTTGTAAAATGACAATACGTATATGAAACATGACCAATTTTTATACATAAAAATAGTAAAAAATGTATGTTTACTACAATGTATTTGCAATGATAGTAAATGACAATAAAGTGCAATGACAGGGATAATATGCCATGTATTTCTAGCCAAGTTTGATAGAAATAAACAAAACAACAACAACATTTAACTCTATATGATGTAGAAAGTACTGGTTCAAGATTACCATTATGAAGCTTTAATGCTACTTGTTTTTCTCTACAAACACCCAGCTTCAATAACTCCAAATGGGATAGCTTTGAACCAGTTCTCTTTGTCTCCAACACTGCAACATTTAACATAGCATATATACAAGCTCTAAGGCTGGATAAATGGAGTTGTCACAGCAGCGAACAACAACTGAAAGAGTGAGGGAGATAAGGTGTAGCAGGTGTGTGTTGTCAAGTGTTTATTGGTTGCAAGAGATTGCATTGCCATATCACCAAACTTGAGAGCTTAAACAGTTTTTTGAAGACTTAATTGCCAAATAGAACCTTATTTAGTGAAGGGTAAAACCATCCAACAAATGTCCATTAACGATGTTATAACAAAAATGGGTAAATTGCAACATTTACATAATTTAGGGGGTAAACCTTTAGTGCAGGGGGGTATTTTAGAAAGACAGAATAGTATAGGGAAGTTTATTGCATTTAACCCATATATATATACACACACACCACACCACACCAACAAGTTAAATTCATAAATAAATAAATAAAAAACCTCTCAGGTTTGATTTTTGAAATCTAGTTTTCAAAATGATATAAATTTCAGTAAATTCATCCTCATATGTATGTTAATCTACACATATATATATACAACACGTCTCCTTAACATATATGTATATAGAGAGAGAAGAGAAAGAGGTCATAGTCGTCAAAGTAGAGCAGAAGAGCAGATGAGGAAGAGATTTCTCATATGACAGCTGGAAACAGAAAGAGACGGAAGGATTAAGTGGCTTTAATGGGTAAAGATGGGTACCCTCACCCAACCCACTAGTGACCCGTCTTTGCATGGGTGCTAATTAACCCAACGTGACCCGCATATCAAACCACTCACGCAATAATCCAAAATTTGAGGGCGGGTGCTGGGGGTTGGATAAAATTTGCCACCTCTGCGTAATTGTAATCTGCCAAAAAAATATGGGGAGGTAGAATGTTTAATCTCTTAACACCAGCATTAACAGAATTATATGCAATAACAGTCTTGATAAGCGTGGCCAGCTGCTCTGAAATGAGCTCCGCAAACCGTCGCTAAGATCCCTATGAGTTTTATTCCGTCACAACTAATTCCCTTGAGTTTTTCAAGAGATTAGCATCCCTAATGGTATCAATCAACCTCAGCTATCAAAACATAATCATGTAATAGTGTCCCATAAAACAATAATGGTCTCATTGGCTTACTATTTCTTCTCCAGAATATCCCCTATCTTCTTGGTGTTCTCCCTGACTTCTCCACCATTTGTCACCCCCTCCTCCACCTTCTGCTTCTCTTGGACTTCTCCACCATTCGCCTTCCTCCAAATTCCGGCTTCGCCTCGGCCACAGTCTTGGTAAGCGTGGCGAACCATCGCTTCGCTCCCCATGAGTTTTTTTCCGTCACAACTAATTCCCTCGAATTTTTCCTCCTCATCAGCAAACATAGAAATTAAGTAAAGGTTAATATATTTTTGATACACATACGTTGATAGCCGAAGCATTTTATTTTATGATTTAGCTACCATTACAACTACAATGATATATGCAAATTGGAAATATAAAGCAAATGATTTCAAAATAGTAAGTAAAAAAAAAAAAGGGAGAAACAAACATGTCATTCTAAACACTAAGGCAGACATGGTATGCTAAAGAATGTTTGAGATGGTGAAAATTTAACTAGGTGAGGCATATTGCTCTACAAGCCTTTGATAAGGAGATATTAGATCCTAAGCATCAATAGCTCCCCAACTATACATGATCACCTAAAAAAACATGCACATAAGTACAAAAGCTAAAGTTCCCCGAAAAGATCCTAAAATTTAATTATTTGACATCTAAAAACCAAGTTAGAAAGAGACAAAAAAGAAAAACCAAAAAAAAACCAAAATTTATCATGCTACTTCAGATTTGCATACCAAAAAAAAAAAAAAACAGAAGAATTAATTACACCGACACTCCTTGAGATTTGCTCATATTATAGTCGGACAAAATTTGCATTTTACAAGAGATTTTACTTCCTAAATAAAATGAGGTAATATACCCACTGCTGCTATTCCTGTCAAATAATAATAATTATTATTAATATTAGGGATGATTTACATTTACTTCCAGAAGAATAGCCAAACAACAAGGACAGACCCAATGGTTCAAATGTAAAAATATTAATATGCCTATGAGGGGTTAAATTGGTTAACCCCTAAAGTCACAAGTTACAACCGGAAAAATATGCTTACACAACTGTACAAAAAGAAAACCAAAACCTTTGGATTTTGGTACAACAAAGCCAACTCTGGAAGTTATTAACTAATTATGAGGAATCTATACCCTCCAATGTTACTCGACTACTTACTATATGACTATAAGGAAAGAAATTGTAAAGAGCAAACACAGGGCAAGAGGCTCCGACTATTGGCATGTCCGGGGAGGGGCAGATGTAAGCAACCTCCCTTTACAACATAGGTTTTCGTTGAGAGGAAAACGAAAGAAAAAGCTCTTGGGTTGGAAGAAATAACCCCGGGAAAAAACTACCTTTCACCGCAGCCTGAACATGTGTTTATTGAGTAGCGGGGCAAGATGTCTTTATGGAAGCGAACAAAATAGGAGATGCATTGCGGGTACAAAATGTACCTACCTTCCCCATTAGGCTTTTGTACCCCCGCTTACCAATTTATACTTAATATAGGAGAGCCAAACAACCAAAAAAATATAATTATACATCCACTCAACCCATAAAACATCAAAAACATACTCATGGAACAGGGGTCTCTGGCTTATCCTTCTTCTTGAGGATTACGCCGATCTCCTTTGTATCACCCTTCAGTTCTCCTCCAGTAGACAGCCCCCTCCTCCACCTTCTTCAGCTAGGCCACAGTGCTTGTAAGGGAGACCAGCTGCTCCACCATGAGTTCCGCTAGCCTTTGCTTGGCTCCTTCTCCCACAATGAAGTAGTTCACCAACGCCGCCCCACCCATGATGTTTGCAAACACCATCGAGTTGAAGTAGTCTGCAGCATGGACACGGCGTGAATAAAGACCGCCAACTACTAAAATCGCTCCCGTCGCGCAGGCTGCCTGTGAAAAGAAACGATAAAACAATAGTTATAAATTACCTAAAAGGATGTATTACTTGCAATAAGGTAATTGCAACTAAAAACTCTTACGATCCCGGTTTTGTAGCCTGATTCCTAGTGGATCAGGCTAACCCGTGCAGTAAGATCAGCTGGAGGAGCTGATTTTTCCTTGATGGCATATACATTATAGTAGGCTCCCGAAGTCACCACTACCGCTAACGGTATTGCAATTTGGGGCGTTTTGACGTCAATAGATTAAAAAGAGGCAATTAGTACAATCTTTGCAAAAGAAAGGCCAACAGTACATGAAAATTTCTACCCAAGGAAGGTTGCTGGTGTTCAAATACGAACTATAGAGACTACTGAAAATTACAAACCAACCGGAGCACTTTGAGGAGCTCCCCATATATAAAATTACAGTACTTTGAAAATTTCTAACTTGGTTTTTTAGATGTCAAATAATTAAATAATGGTAGTTTTGGTGAACTGGTAGAGGAAAACAAGGGGTTTTAATGAACTGCTAGAGGGAAAAAAATCCTCTCAAGTTCACCTCTAACCGGATTCAAGACATTGAGGGTCCCACTGGGTAAAAATTGGGAACTTACCACGGGAGTATAATAGGTACTTCACAAGAGTTTGATTATATAAGGTTTAAAATTGAGTAAATGACAAGAATTTTTTTATAAATATATATATATATATATATATATATATATATATCGATTTAAAGCATGTCCGAAGTTTGCTTTTAGACGCAAAATTTCTGAAAAAAATAATCTCTCCCCACACTTGTTGGACAACAGAAGGTGCCCCACCCCATCTAAGGGCGAGACTAATCCCTTATGCTACTGCAAAGCACCCCCAAAATACAGATACATCAAAGAAGAAGTTTACAAAATTGCTTGAAATCATTGTCCCCTGAAAATTATAACTAAGTTCATATACTTAGAGCAGTAATTATCCTCAAGCCACACACAATAAAAAACAAAATATAAAAAAGTGATTTAACATCTTCCACTTTTTCCACTCCATATTCAAGAAGAAGGTGTTTTGCAGCCCCTATTTGCAGGGTCCCTTTGTTGATCCCCGCCCCACCGCAAATTTGCGACTTAAAGTGTCAACCCATGTAATTCATTTAGCCTATTTATTATAATATATTAAATTAAATTTGACACAATCCAACACGAAACGAACTATTTAACCTATTATTAGCAAAATTAAATTGAATTTGATACGATCCAATAATAATTTATTGATATATTTCAACCCATGACCAATTAGAGAAGAGAAAAAAATAAAAATAAATATAATCGTGTCAAACGTGTCGTATTCGGATTACTCATTTCGTGTTCAGGTTGACCATTATATTCTCCTATCGTGTTCGGATCGATCCTTATACAGCTTCAACTCTTTTATGGTCAACCCTAACCCTTTTAATTCATTCCGTGTTCGTGTTGTATTATCGTGTCGTGTCTCATTTTTTCAGCTCTAGTTATATTCATCACGAGGCTGTGGAAAACCACTAGGTTATTGTTCGAAAGTTTTCAACTTTATTTAGAGATTCATTAAAATCTATAAATTTTTAAACTCAACATAATAATCGCGGAAGTCTAACATTTTTTTCTCTTTAATTACAACCTAATAATGATACGGTTCAAATATTTAAACGCAGTGGCTTCTCCCAAACAATCCATTCAGATCTCTATCTCAGACTTATATTAGGTCAACAAAATAAAATATAACATTTTTTCTCAAAAAATAAATAAAAAATTAACCATGTAAGCACATGCTTCCACATGATCAAATTGCACTCCCCACTGTCAATCTAGTTAAATATAAACTAGAACAAAAGTATAAATATACATATAATCCCAATAGACTTGACTATAATGATTTAATAATAATAATAATAAATCATGATCATTTCATAATAGCATACATAATCCAAGAGATTACCATCCGAATCAATCAACCAGCTATCAAGCAAAAACAACAAAAACATAATCATGCAACAGTCCAATAGAAAGCAACACCAAATGTGGTGCTTTATTTCAGGACATCAATAATCAAGAAATCAGAACAATTTCTATTTAATATACGAGAGCCAAACAACCCAAAAAATACAATTAAATAGCCACCCAACACATACAGTGAATTTAGAATAAGAGCTTCACAACAACCGCAACAATATTTAGGGACCAATGCCCTGAGAAATGAAATATAAATCAAACCAAAAAAATAGCTGATTGGGAGCAAAAAATTGTAGGCTTTTTGCCTTAATTTCTTTATAGTATTTCTTACCATTCAAAAAAAAAATAGTTGATCATTTCTAAGTGAAGCAAGCCAAAACAGTAACATTTACAGCAAAGTAATAGCCGAAGCAGCAGTTGTACAGAACCAAACCATAGCTTCAAATAGTATTCGTTAAATCATCTAAAATTATAGGATAGTGGCACAGGCTGCCTGTGAAAAGAAAAGATAAAACAATAAGGTATAAATTACCTAAAAGGATGTATTACTTGCAATAAAGGTAATTGCAACTTAAAATATCCACAAATTAAATTGATGATAAAGCTTACAATTCCAGTGTATATACGGCGGACATCACATAAATACAAGAAAAACAAAAATATTATTAAAATAAAATAAATTGTCTCAAGAACTTACCTTTCTTTTGCCTATTCCACCCATTCCCATTTAGATATATATATATATGTATCCTGTTTTTGACCAAACAAAAAAAAAAAGGAAAGCCAACATCATTAAGATATTTGTGAGATTCTTAGTAATAAGGAATTGGAAGCATGTTAACACTACATAAAAATATTGTAATTCCATAAATCAAGAGAATGTTACCAAAATATGAAAATTTGAAAAAGCAAAGAGTAACATAGAAGGTAAAATTAAAATAAAGAGATGAAAAGATGCATTACCGGAAGATTGCCGTGGCATTTCTTTAAATAAAAAATACTCTATTGTAGTTTTTATCAAATTGTATCTAACATATATGCACTAAACATATTATATATATATATATATAATGGCCATTTATAGATTAAAGGTCATGAGTGGAAAGGAGGAGTGTGGGAGAGGTAGAAAGGGAACAGGTACAGATTTCACAATCGATGTTGACTTAAAGCTTTATTGTTGTCCTCTCCACCTTTATACAATCTCTGATTCATATTTAAGAAATCAGGTAGGTAATTTCCATCCAATACACATATCGAACAACTAAACAATCATTATGAACAATAAATGGCATCAACAAGTCAACGGTCAAAAGAAGATGGAGAGTCTACGGACAAAAGGAGGTGATAAATGCAAGTAAAAAAACTCAAAAAACACACCTAGTACTTTTTTTTTGGTAGAAAAATACATTTTTAATAATTATCAATATTTATATTCTATATCCATAAATTCTAAGCTCTTTTTCTTTACTGTTTCCTCATAGTTTTCAACATATTACTAAATTATTATCACTTACATATATAATTAGCTATTTGCGAGTTTATAAAAAATAAAAATCTGTGTCATTTGGAACTTTGATAGTTAGGAAAACAAACTTGAGATTAAAGAAGACAAAAGTTTACATGCAGATTGTTGCCTGTTTGTCTTCCTCTTATACAAAAAAAAAAATGATGGATTTTATATCAGTTAATACACAAACAAGAAAGGTTTTTGTTAGATTTTGTAAGAACAGGCTTTCTTTTTACTTTTTTCTAATCTCACTTATACTTGGCAGAATAGAAAGGAGAGATTTTGTTTTACAGATTTTAGATGTGTGCTCAGTTCCAATAAATTTCCTTAAATTATACTTATAAATAGCATTTGAATTAATCAAAACTATAAATCATTGATAGTTCTCTAACTTCCCAAGTAGTCAAACTTCAAGTTTCCA
Source organism: Cornus suecica (assembly GCA_963922005.1). Classification (NCBI taxonomy): domain Eukaryota; kingdom Viridiplantae; phylum Streptophyta; class Magnoliopsida; order Cornales; family Cornaceae; genus Cornus; species Cornus suecica. The sequence continues at coordinate 15,992,786 of OY998245.1, forward strand.
TGAGGAAAAAATCAAGTATAGAACTAAGAAAGTTCAAGAAATAGAGATTAAGAAGCGGTAATGCCGAAAATGAAAAACAAAGCCAACCCCCTTGAGTACTTCAACATTGCTAGTAAACAAACATGTAGAAAAAAATATTCTAGTACATAAACACACAGTATACAGAAAGGGGGAGCTAGGGCTTTCCATATGGACATATCTTTCGGTATACTACTAAATCAGTGCATCAGTAAATAATTCTCTAATTTGCACACAAAAGGGGGATTTGGACTAGGGTTTCGATGCTGGGGTGGGAAGATATATATACACACACGCATATATACATATATATGGGTGATATGCATTTTACCCTCTTCCTAATGATTTCAAGAACCCTAAACATACCAAATTGATTTTACAAAGTAACTTCAGAAAAATCTAAATTGATTCTTAACATACAAAATTAATTATTTAATGAATAGTAGGGGAGTAAATACACGACATCATAATACTTTTTTAAATATAATTAATGTGAAAGAAAAAGAATTATTTTCACATGAACCTGCAATTTGCATCCATTGGAAATAAGCAATGATCCCCACATTCATTTCAAATTTAATCGTCCCAATTTGAGTCCAAGCTTTCATGTTCCCAAGTTAAAAAATTCCTGTACTACTTATTTCCAAATGAAGCCTATGCAATGGCACAAGAAATTAATGGAAATTAAGGAGTAATAAGAACGGAATCTTTAATTGAAAGGACAGCCCTAATGCATTAAAGTATATACTTTTGCAGTCCGAGATCGTACATAATATTATTTTGTATGACTAGGACTCACTTTCCCAAACGTTAAAGCATTCAAATAATTTCAGTACAGACAATTCTCCTCGTTTATAAATTATTAGCAATTAATACCAAGGGATTGCCTCATCTCGGTCTAGCTCATAGTTATTAAAGGCGCACTAAGGAGCTAGAGGTCCTCTGGAGCCTAGGCATGAGGCGTCGCCTAGCGCGTGCCTAAGTGAAGTGAGGTGCACAATGAAAAATATAATTAAAAAAATAAAATTATTACTTAAACATTTATACACTATAAAAAAGCATAAATGTAGTCAAATGCGCTCTTGCCCACACTTGAGGCGCAAGATTTGCGCCCTTGAGCCTAGAGGCATGCCTTTAAGAACACTGATCTAGCTTTCACTCAATCATCTACATCATTTATCGATATATATGAACTTGAATATACGAAATCAAATACAACAAAGCAAAACAAAAGCCAAGAGAATAAAACCCGCAATCAACTTTGAACCTTCACTGCAACACAAAGAATAAAACCCCAAAAATGGTAAACACAACCCATCTATTCATTTCCAAAATTACAAACACACACGCACGCACAGACATGAACACACACGCACATATATACACACACATTGTTTGACAGATGAAGACACACAGCTTCGATTTGGGGGTTTTTCACACACACACAGAAAAATTGGGGTTTTTTCACACACACATACACAATCACACACACATACACATACACATACACACACCCACACCCAACCCTAGAAAATTACAGAAAAAATGCACAAATTGAGCTCGAGCAACAAAGATATGGGGGAAGAGTGGACGAGTTAAACACGAAAAGCATGAAACAAAGCATACCTAAGTTCAAATCGACAATGATTTCGCCTCTCTGTGTGCAAAACCAGCCGTCGCCTCTCTTCGTCAAACCCTAGATCGAGCGAACGTGAGGATGAAAATCATGATTTCATGGCCGGATCTGAGGTCGTGTGAAGAATTGCCTCAATCACCCTTAACCCTAGTTCTTGTCGGCACATATGGAGAAACAGTTTTGGGAGCTGATTTCAATCGTGTTTTTTCATTGATTTTTTTTTATTTTTCTTTTCTATTTTAAGAGTTTAAGGTGCACAGTACTAAAAACAAGAAAAACACCAAATTCTTGTTATTTAAAAGGGTTAACTTCAACAAACCTCTTATCCTATTTAATTTAATCAATTAATTTCTAATGTGTTCACTTTATCCCATATGCTATTCAATTTCACCACTATGCTCCCTCCTCTTCATATTTTGAGTCAAAATATCTAAATTACCCTCCCTTAATAATATAAGAGGTTTATTAAAAGCAACCCTTAAAAAAATTATTTTTCAAAAATAAATTATATTTTTCGTAAAAATTATAAATTTCAAAAATATATATATATTTCCTAAAATATGATTTTTTTCAAAAAATAATTTTTTTGCGAAAAATATATATTATGTTCCAAAATATGATTTTTTAACAAAAAATATTTTTTTTGTGAAAAATATATATTATGTTCCAAAATATAATTTTTTTTTGCGAAAAAGTATATATAATATTCCAAAATATGAATTTTTTCCAAAAATTATATATTATGTTTCAAAATATGATTTTTTTTTTGCGAAAAAGTATAAATTATGTTCCAAAATATGAATTTTTTTCCAAAAAATAATTTTTTTCCAAAAAAGTATATATTATGTTCCAAAATATGATTTTTTTGCGAAAAATATATATTATGTTCCAAAATATGATTTTTTTTTTCGAAAAATAATTTTTTCAAAAAATATATATTATGTTTCAAAATATGATTTTTTTTCTTAAAAATATTTTTTTTGCGAAAAAGTATTTATTATGTTTCAAAATATGATTTTTTTTCTGAAAAAAATTTTTTTTTGCGAAAAATATATATTATGTTCCAAAATATGATCTTTTCCGAAAATTAATTTTTTTGCGGAAAATATATACTATTATGTTCCAAAATATGATTTTTTTCCGAAAAATATTTTTTTTGCAAAAAATATATATTATTTTTTTCCGAAATAATTCTTATTTTGGAAAATAATATACTCCCTCTGAAAAATAATTTTTTTGTAAAAAATATATATATATTTTTTAATTTATAATTTTTGTGAAAAATATAATTGATTTTCAAAAAATATTTTTTTTAAATGGTTGATTTCACTAAATCCCTTATATTATTGAGGGTAGTTTAGGCATTTTGACTCAAAATGTGAGGTGAGGGAGCATAATGATGAAATTGAATAGTATAAGGGGCAAAGTGGACACAGTAGGGATTAGTTGATTAAACTGGATAGTATAGGGGGTTTCTTGAAATTAACCCTATTTAAAATGAACTAAAGATGGGCGTTCTTTTACTGTTCATAAACACTTTGGGCCCAAACATTACCACTAAACAAGTTTTTTTTTTATCATTGTTGGCCCAAAAAAACAAAAACATGGGCTACCAAACAGGCCCTAGGTTTTTGGACCAAATTTCATTGTTCAAATCAAGATGTCAGAATCGAGAATTTAGGTAAAATCAATTTGGAGTCCTTAAAATCGGAATCGTAAAGTCGTAAGTAAGATTCTATCTAAACGATTTAGTCTTTTTAAAAAAATATTAAATATCAAATATTTAATTTAAAAGTCTAAATCATATTAGAATTTTCAAAATTTTCTAATACATTTGGCATTTAAATGTCTTCTCATAAATTTAGGCCATATATTGAGATATTGAACTAAATTATTAAATTTTTGGGTTTCATATGGAGGACTTAATTGTCCAACAATTATTTTAACGTAGTAGAATCGTAATAAAATCGTAGCAGAATCGTAGAATCGTAAAATTTCACTAGTTAGAATCGGGATTCTGACAACTATGGTTCAAATAGACTCAACTAACACTGCAAATTGTGATGTGGTCATCTAACTGATTTCAATAATTATTTTACAAAAAAAATTAGAATTATGATCAGACTAGTTAGTCTTGAAACAAAATGGTGGAAGATCGATTTAGTTCAATTTTTAATCATAATTCAGCACGAAAAGGGACTTTTCGACATAAAAAATAAAAATAAATTATGATTATGATCAGGGTCCCGATTGTCAAAAACCGATTCAGTTCAATTTCGAACCATAATTTAGCATGAGAAGAGACTTGCGTTACAAATTACAATGTTTTCAAATTTTAATCATATGAGCATCACTTTACATAATATGGTCGTTGAAGCTAATTTGCTTATGACTTGTGACGGTTGGTGCAATAATACCTGATTAAAAATTTAAATTAATAATTTTAAAAGCTGAATTACGGTGTTGTTTAAAAACAATGAAGAGAATTGAAGTTAAGTGAATTGGTATATTTATCATCATTTTATGTTTAAAATACTCAAACTTCAACGAGAAGTGATCATACACTTGCTTGAAATTGTTTATCCTTATAATGGCATTTATGATTTTTATGTGGATATGTGATGTGGATTGAACAGAGCGATGGACTATTATTCCCATTTTGCGGTGTAATGTTTAGCTGTAACTTTTAAGAGATAGCAAGAACTACTATTCCCATTGTGAGATGCAACTCCACCATACTATTAAACATATGAGTCAAAATTTATGACTTTTTTTTCTTTTATTATCACAAAATCTCCTAAAATTTTACCAAATCATCATATTATCCCAGACTTATCAAATAATCCTCATAAGCTTTGTAATTTGATCAATCTCCCTCTCCACCATCAAATTCTTAAAGGATTGATTTAACTTACACCCTTTAAATTTGACAATCTTCATTTATACCCCTTATTTTTTCAAACTCAGATCATTTACACCCCTTATACTTAAATTACCTTCAAACTACTTCGTTTATAATAAAATATTTAAAAAATGAAAAACAAATTTAATTGGTAGTTCGAAATACTTTTTACCCTAATTTTTCTTTATTTCGAAAAATTTGTCTATCAAACACATTTTGGCATAAATAAAAAAAAGTAGGATAAAATAATTTTTTTCACAAAATAAAAAATAAATTAATTCCGAAATAATTTTTTTCGAACTACCAATTAAGGTAAAATATATATATAAAAAATAGGGTAAAAAATATTTCGGCATTATTTATTTTTAATTTTTTGAAAAAACATATTTTAACCTACTTTTTATTTATGCCAAAATGTCTTTGACGGACTATTTTATTTTTGAAATAAAAAACAAATAGGGTAAAAAATATTTTGAACTACCAATTAAATTTTATTTTTTTTCATTTTTTAAATTTTTTTTCAAAATATTTTACTATAAATAAATTTTTTTATTTATTTATGCCAAAATAAAAAATTAATGCCTTGTTTGGATAATAAAATATGATAGTAGTAAACCTTATTTTCAAACACCATATATCTCAAGTTTGAGGGTAATTTAGGTATAAGGGTGTAGATGATGTGAGTTTGAAAAAATAAGGTGTATAAATAAAGATTGTCAAATTTGAGAGATGTAAATTAAATTAATTCTTTACTAATTTAATGGTGGAGGGGAAGATTAATAAAATTGCAAAGTTTAGGGGATTATTTGATGGGTCAGAGGACAATCATGGTTTAGTAAAAAATTAGGGGATTTTGTAATAATAGCCTTTTTATTTTTTCAAGAAAGTATGAAAAATATACGAAAATGACTGTTTCTTGCTATATTCTTCAAACACACCGTCTAAAGAATGTTTAACTCACAACCAGCAAATATAGTCAATGCTTCAATAATCCTATTTGCTAAACAGGATGACAATGAAAATGAAAACACCCTGAAACATACCCAAACTAAGGAGAACTTTGTTTTGATATCATGATAATAGTACTTTCCAAAATCACAAACTATGTGGGTCCAGCCCATTTTGAGGCCCATAGTTCACAAGATTGAACGGTCAATTCTTTTCTGGACCTTCGGTTCTATTATTTCCCAAGAATGTGGAGCGGGGTATGTAAACCATGTATATGGGAGGAAATTAAAAGAAGGGCTTTCAGTTTATCAAATTTTATTTATTTTTGGATATTTTACATGGACCTTTCCTAAGATTTGCCTTAATTATACTTACATCCTCTAAGATTTCAACTTTGTCACAGACCTCCTTTAAAAATGAAACGTTTATATCACAAACTATTGATTGTCAGTCAACTCACCTAACGGACCTAGCTATTTTACCCATTTGCCCTCAATGTTAGACGTGAAATGCCCAAACCACCCTGAGGTTTGATTTGATAACTAGACTCCTTTTTGTGTCAATTTCACCTTTTTAGAGGGAAAGAAGCAAACCCTTAGTCTTCCTTTTATCTCGTTTTCTCTCCGTAAACCCTTGGAAAGAAGCAAACCTTTTTTGTGTCAGTTTCACCATTTAGTGAGTTAGGGTTTAGAAGTGAGTTGGGGTTTTCGAAGTGGACTGGAAGAGGAGTGGAGAAAGCAAGGTGAAGTCGAACCATCAGATCTAAAAAATGTGTCTGGATCAAAGGTTAGGGTTTTCAAACTCTTCGGTTTGATCTCTAGAAAATCATGTTTATATGAGCAATGTTTTGATTATTTTCGTATACACCCTTATTTGTTACAATATTGTTCGTGATCACTCTATTTTTGGTCTACCTTTTTCGTATTCACCACCATGTGCATATATGTTAGTATTCACATGTTAAGTTTGCATTTTGTATTGTTGATTTGATGTTTAGGGTTTTGATTTCTTTATTAGAGTGCACATGGGATGATTTAGGGTTTTGCTAAGATTGTGCATTTCTATGATTTTTGTTTTCTTTAGGGTTTGTTTGTTACTCTATTTGTAGAACTTTGATAATCATTCTTATGTGTATGTGTTGTTACTCTGTTTGTAGAACTTTGATAATCATTCTTATGTGTATGTGTTGTTACTCTGTTTGTAGAATTTTAGCATTTGTTTGTTACTCTATTTTCTTTGTTGTTCTGTTTGAGTGGTATTTGATGTATTGTATATGTGTTGTTGTTACAGTGATGAACCCCATTTATGATATTATTGTTTACAACAGTTTCAGAAAGGAAACCACTGCCATTAGAAATATTGACCCTGATAGATATAGTTTTTTGGATCTTACAAATAATGCGATGACAACTTCTCATCATTACATTCCACCTAATATTCCTTATGTTGTGTCTATGTCATATAAGATACCTGATAGTATTTGTAGAATGTTAGTTGATTCTGATGAGAACTTAATGACAATGTTTAAGGACTATGTTGGGGAGAGGGTAATACACATTCATATAGATACTATTAGACATATGTCTTCCAGTCAATGTTTTTTTTTTGGAAAGTAAAATTTTATAAACGGAAAAAAGTTACAAGTAAATTAAGAGAGGAAACCTCGTAACTTTGTTAAAGGTCCCAAACTCCTATCACCCAAGTACAAACCTCAAAGGCCATAGATGTACCAAAACATATCTTATAGATTCATTTTCAACCACTTCATAATTGCATAAAGAGGCAACCATGCCTCTTCTGTGATCACAAGTCTAGTGGTGTCGGTGGAGGACATTTAAAATTTTCATCAAGCTCCCAGATCTTCCTAATTGCCCTTGAAACTCTGGTGTCTTTTACCTTCAAACTTGCAAGCCTACTTCTGATCATCGCATGAATGTTTCGCATTACTCTTGTTTGGGAATAATTTTTACGGTTGAATGAACGATTGTTTTTTTCTCTCCAGATACGATTTATGGTTACTGAAAGGGCAAGCTTGTTGACACAATTGGGAAGGGAATTTGATGCCCAGTTTGAAGAAGCCCATGGAACAAAACTTCCCCATGAACTCAGTGCCTATTGGAAGTTGCATTTTTGCTTGATAAAAGTCCAAATTGGAGTGGAGAATGGGCATGTGAAGAAAATATGAGAGTGAGATTATGTCCTCCAGTTAATGTTGGTTAACCTGAACCTGAGAATGTCAATGTTGGTCAATACGAACCTGAGAATGTCAATGTTACCCAACCTTAACCTGAGAATGTCAATGTTAATGAACCTCAACACAATGTAGGTCAACCTGAAGTTGAATATGAGCCTGAACTTGAACCTAATATGGGTGATGATGTGTATAGGTTTAGTGATGAAGATGTGGATTTGGGTATTAGTAGAAAGGGAAAGAATGTTGTTGGGGATAGTGAGAATGTTGGAAATCAAGGTGTGGAGAAAAACCATACTGATGATGGGCTGTTAGATTATGAATATGGGGATGAAGTTGGTACAGATTCTGACAATAATTTATTTGTGAATGAAGAGGATAGGGAATCAAATGGTAAGAATGATGCTAAAAAAAGGAAAGCTAAAAAAGTAAAAGCTAGGGCTTTTTCACATGTATTGTATGGCAAAGCCTTTAAGAGAAATTTGGATGGGACCATAAAGTTGGAAGTGGGCCAACTATTTGATAATGTTGACAACTATAGGGAGGTGTTAAGGGATTATATAGTCCAAGAGGGGTGCAATATGAGTAAAAATGAGAAATCAAGAGTGACAGTAAAATGTGAAGTTCCAAACTGTCCATGGAGGGTACATGCTTCCCCTTTAATTGATAACATAACATATAAAATTAAATCACTCAATAATCCCCATAACTCTGTGAGGAGTGAGATTGCGAGGGATGCCACATCAACATGAATTGCCAAAAAACTTGGCCAACAAATTAAAGATAATCCAAAAATATTACTAGATGCCTTAGAGTCATCAGTTAAGAATCAACTGAAGGTGAATGCAAGAGAGATGCAATTATATAGAGTCAAAAGGAAAATTATTGATGAACTATAAGGTAATCATGGTCAGACATTTGGTTTGATTCCCAAGTTTACAAATGAAGTTTACAAAACCAACCCTGGGAGTATAATGAAGTTAGAAAGAAATTTGCCATAAATGAAGTTTTTTAGAAGGGATTCAACAATGGATGTAGGGGTTTCATTAGGTTGGATGTGTGTCACTTATAAGGTCATATGGAGGTGTGCTTATGTCTGTTATAACACTTGATGCCAATAATGGACTATTTCCAATGGTAGTGGCAATTGTAGAGAGTGAAGGGAAAGAGAGTTGGATAATTTTTTTGAACAACTATAACTTTTCATTGATGATGGGACTCCAACAAAGCATATTTGTTTCATGTATGATTAACAAAAGGTACATCTACTTACATTTTGTATAGTATATATATATTGGTGTTATTTGCTTAGTTACATACAATTAATGCATATTTACATGATGGATGTAGGGTTTGGTAAAAACTATACAAATTGTGTATCCACATGCTACACATAGGTATTGTTGTAGACATTTGTATGCCAATTTCAAGAAGAAATTTTATGGCTTACTTTTGAGTGGGTTATTTTGGAGTTCGGCAAGGGCATATAATGCATGCTAATTCAATGAGGAAAATGAAAGGGGTATCAGTGGATGCTTATAACTGGTTGTTGAATATTGATGTATGCATGTGGTTTAGGCATGATTTCTCTCCCCTAGTAAAGAGTAACCATGTCACTAACAACTTTAGTGAATCTTTTAACAACTGGGTGGGCAAGTTTAGATCTAGACACATTATAGGTCTACTTGATGGGATTAGGAACAAACTGATGCAAAGGATTCATATGAGAAATGAAAAGGAACTAACTTGGCTAGGTTTGGTGACCCCAAACATAAGGAAAAGACTCAACAAATTGATTGAAGAATCAAGATTCTTAAATTTTGTACCTGCAAGGTAAGGTGAATTTGAGGTAATTGGTGTAGAGGGGAATCATGTAATGAAGCTTGGTCCCAAAACTTGTGACTATAATGCATAACAGATCTCTGGAATTCTATACAAACATGTCACTGCTGCAATAACACATAAGAGGGCAAACATTGAATTGTACTGTGAGCCTTGTTTTTACAATACCAGTTACATGAGTACTTATTTGTTCATAATACATCCTTTTGGTGATCAAAAGTTTTGGACTCCAGTGGATTGCAATCCAATTGAACCTCCAAATGTTAGAAGAGGCATAAGAAGACCAAAATGTGCCAGAGTTAGAGCACTAGATGAACCAGTAGCAGGTCTAAGTGAACTGGGAAAGACTCAAACTCTTAAGTGTTTCATATGCAAAGATATTGGTCATAATGCATGAACATGTGACTTTAGAGCTACAAATCAGCTATGTTATGTTTAATACAATAGCCAATTGTAAGTTAACAAAATAAAGACTGAATTTTATAATGTGTTTTTGATATGTTTATATGTAGGGACAAAGAAATAGTAACAGAGCTAGTGGAAGTATTAGACAACCATAGGAAAAAGGCAACATGGAGGTATACATTTTGTTTATATTTTGGTTAACAAAAACACTATTAACTTTTGTAATTTAATATATATTTGAATTTAGGGGTATTATCAGTAAAATCCCCTATGGTTTCAAAATGGATCAACTAGCCCCTCCCATTCCATAAAACCCTCTATCTTTATCAAATTGTATCAACTTACCCTTTTTCCTATAATTTTGGACAAAACTGCCCCCGAAACTAGAGGGGGGTTTACTGATAAACGGATATTTTTTTTATTTATGCCAAAAAAAGCATTAAGGCCAAAATAAAAATAAAAATTGGAACTACCAATTAGGGTAAAATATAAAAAAATTAAGTCCGAAATATAAAAAATATTTCGAGCTACAAGTGAGATTTACGCCAAAATAAAAAATTAATGCCAAAATATTTTATTTTTGAACTACCAATTAGGGTAAAATATAAAACAATTTAAGTATGAAATATAAAAAAATATTTTTAACTTTCGAATTAGATATTTTTTTTGGCATAAATCATTTTTTTCGTTTATAGTAAAATATATATATATAATATTTAAAACAAAAAAAATCTCTTTTTTAGCTCAAAATATTTTTTATATTTTGGAACTAATTTTTTTATATTTTACCCTAATTGGTAGTTCAGTTAAAAAAATTGATGCATTAATTTTTTATTTCGGCATAAATCAAAAAAAAAATTTGTTTATAGTAAAATATAAAAAACAAAGATAAAAACGAAAAAAAAAATCTCATTAGTAGTTCAAAATATTTTTTATATTTCAGACTTGATTTATAGTTTGATTTTTTTATATATTTTATCCTAATTACCTAAAAAAATAGATTTTGGCATAAATAAAAATAAAAAAATCGTTTATTAGTAAACCCCCTCTAGTTTCAGGGACAATTTTGTCCGAAATTATAGAAAATGGGGCAAATTGATACAATTTAATTATGATATGGGGGTTTATGAAATGAAGGGAGTTTAGTTGATCCATTTTGAAACTATAGGGGGGTTTACTAATAATAGCCCTTGAATTTTCCTATGGTTATCTTTAACCATAGGAAAATTTTAGCCAAATAGGAAGTGGCAATGCAACTGCAAATGTCCCTAGAAGCTCAAGCTAACCAATTGGAGGTGGAAGTGGAATTGGAAGTAGAAGCCAAACAGTTCATGGAAGCTCAAGTCAACCAAAAGCTTAAGCTACTAGAACCTTTGGCCAAATGGGATCTTGCAATGCAACTACAAATGTCCCTAGAGGCTCAAACCAACTAGTTGGAGGTGGAAGTTAAGTAGTTCATGGAAGATTAACTATGCCAATTGGAATGGGAGCAAACACTGGAAACTTTGACCAAATGGGAAGTGGAAATGAAACTGGAGGTGAAACCATGCCAAGGATAAGAAAATTCAAGCCAATGAGAGGTAGAGGTCAACAATAATGATTTATATTTGAATGACTTATTAACTGACTTTTTTTGGGGATTTGGACTGTAATAAGTTCAGTTTGGTATCTTTTATTTTGGTACATTATATGCCAATCTGTTTTTTTCATTTTTTTATTGTGATGGGCATTTGGATTGTACAATGCCTTGTTTTGTTATGCCACATTCTCAAACAATATTGAATTATTATGTTTTTTTTACTAGATGTAATCATATTGGAATCAATGGAATAGACAGGTTTATATGGATTGTTGGATGCCAAATATAAGGTATTCAAGGCCCCTAACTGATCATTGTTAGTATAATTATTCTATTATCTTGGTATTTTTATCTGGTTTATCTTGTTAAGTGTGTTTCAGGCTCAATACAGAAACAATGAGTTAATTTTGGTGAATTAAATGGAATACGACTCAAGACCATTCAAAATCCGAGACTGACGAAGAATGAAGCAAATCTAAGCCCAAAGTGAATAAAAACAACCTGTAATGAAAATGATAAGTGTTCCGGAATTTACAAGAAAGTGAAAGTAATAGCTAAAAAACCCTAAAGACCGTAATAGAGGAACAACTTCAACAACCATAACTTGGTCAAGATAACACCAAATTAAGTGATTCAAACGCCTAAACTCAATTTCTTGAAGTCAGCTTTCCAACGAGTTAAAGAATGTCAAAAACGGACTCCAGTAGCAAAAGTTATGGCCCAAACAATGCAAGTGCGCAGGGCATGGGCGATTGATCGGGAACAGTGGAAATTGATCGGCTATTACCACCGATTGATCGAGAATTACACCCGATCAATCGGCCAACGACGGCCTAGACTCCCCACATGTCTATTGAAATGATATATTTTGACCATTTCTCCACTCTACAACATGTGAGAAGGGTACAATTGGTATAACATACCATAGATTGAGTGGTCTTCATACAAAGTCAACTTGGAGCCCAAGAAATTCCATGGCATAATTACACCAACTTTTGTCTATAAATATGGGGTCTCACAGACAGATGAGACTATCTTTCAATTATCTGATCATTCTACAACTTCTATCTCAAGGAGACTTTCTCTCTACTATTTAAGATCTAGAAGAACGGTGTAAACCAACCATGGAGGTGACTACTACATCTTTGATGTAGTCTTCTCATACCATGAGCGGCTAAATCAGTATCTAGGATTTTCAACGAAACCTTAGCCAAGTAATGTAGACTCTTAATTATTTTAATTACAAATAGGGGAAGTTAAAGAACACTCATGTGATGATTGTGTAGTTAGTGACCGAATTTAATTCATTAAATAAGATTTTTCATTAATTATCTTCTTGTTTTAGATTGAATTGGTGTTTAATCTTAATCAACGATGTTTTCTCACTAAAAACTTGAACGCTGAAGTTTAAATAATGGTTTCTATACAATGGTTCTTCATGGGAGTGATAAAGTCTTAATTTACACAATCCATGCTAAGAAAAATATGATATAGACATGTTTTTAATTTCATGCACAATAGGAGTAGTTTTAAAGTAAATGCATGCACTAATTATATTTTATTCGAAAATGGGTTGTAGCGAATCTGACCAATTGTATCTCTTTGAGGATTAGACAACTACTTGTAGCGTTACTAAATAGATTCATATATGATGTATCTCCCTCTTGCAATTGAATGATTAAAGTTTATATTATGAGGTTAATGGTGGAGTTGATGAACCCTAAACGTCTTTATTTTGAATTTATCCCAAAAATAATAACTTATTTTTTTTAATTTAATATTCGTAGTTGTTAATCAAAATTCAATCAAACCAACTTTTTCTAAACAATTTAATTTTATTATTTTGCTAAAATCTAGAATCCGACTTTAGTCTCTTGGGTTTAATATCCATTTCTCAAGCCAATACTATACTGTAATACGATTCGTGCACTTGCGAAAGGTACACTAGATTGTGATAATTTCATCTTTTTAATCTCTTTTACATAACACGATTTAGACCGATCATGGACAGATTTGGATTGAATTGTTATGTTCAATTTGGAATCAAACTTTTTTTTTTTGAAAGGAATTTATGATCAAACTTTGTAAAATGCTTTATGCCTTATTTTATGCTTTTCAATGGACAAGTTTATGTGTTGAGCCAAATGGGCATCTTAATCTATTTGTATGATTAAAACATGATTGATTACAACAGAAGATATAAACAATGTGAATTCATGGAAACAAATTTCATTTATTCAATTCAATTCAAACATACATTCATATAATTACAATATATAAGGGAATAAACCATTCAAAGCATAGAAACATTATCCCAAATACAACAATTACAAAAACCAGATTCAATGCTCTTTTTCCTTTTCAAGCTTGTGCACTTTTAACTTCAACTCACCAATGTCAGCCCTTAACTCAACAATGTGGCTCATCATAATCACATCCTCTTCACTAACTTTTGATGCAGAATCAACCACTTCATCTCCTTCACTGAGTGGATTACACCATTCTCAGAAACCACATTGTCTAATAGCACAAACGAAATACAATTTACCCTTGTTATTGTGGCAATTTGACCATGTTACTTTGATAAAAGCTTTTTGGTTCCATTTGCAATAATAGTACACTTCGTTATACCTCCCATACCACCAAATCTTGTCTTCGAAGACATATTCAAACCCTAATTTTATAATTAAGAAAGAAAAACAAAGAATTAGGTTTAGTAACAGATTAAAATCAGAGGACAAAAAACTGAAATTGAGCTAAAAAAAATACATGTTTCACTCACCCAAGACTTGCAATTTTCCTCTTACACATCAAATATTCTTCATACAGGTTTCTTATACATGGGATAATATATATAGGCTATGTATATGGTGTATAGGGCTCATCTCTCCAACAATTATATTTGGGAGAGATGAGGGCATGTTTGTCATTTCAAATAAAAGTTTCATGGATAAAAATGATATTTTACACACTGAAGGGTATTATGGGGATTAAAAGGTTTTAACTATATGTCATCAATTTCCGTCATTGACCGGTGTTGACCATTACTTTGGGGTGTCTGTGAGATAACGTTTGGTTTTTAAGGTAGGTTCGTGACAAAGTTGAAACCTCAGGGGAGGTCCGTGTAAAATTGATAGGTGTCAAATATTAGACATTTTAACCCCTTAACTCAATATTGTTATGTCTTTTTATTCCATTATTTGGTATTTTTATACTGTTTGTGTATTAAAGCATGTTTCAGGAGCTTAATGAAGAAATGAAGCTAACTTCGGTGAATTAACTGAAGAGTGTGTTCTTTTATCCAATATGAGAGTCAAAGAGATAGTTCGAGACAAAAATGGCTCCCGGAGGGCAAAAATGA